>JAPZEB010000026.1:15294611-15306160 GCA_029783705.1 Chaetodon striatus
AGGACTGTAACATGCTCATGTTTAACCCAAACAATGTGTCATGTGACTGCAGTTGGTTCAGATCCAGGTCGGAACACCTTGTTTGTAACCGGACCGACACCACATCTTCAAGAAGGTCTCTGCCCAAATGTACCACACCCTTCAAGGCAGCAGGAGGAGTGACATGATAACTTTCACAGACCATCTGTCTCATATATTACTGTCAGAGTATGGTGACAATTTCAGCTTATACGCAAAAAAGTTACCAACTGTAGCTTTAAAGCCATTATCTGAAGAATTTAAAAATATCTGACTATGATGCCCCCTGATAGAAGTATCAAGTTGACTCCAGAGAGTCTACAGCCATGCTAGCAGCTCTGTAGAGCAGCACTTAAAGGTCCCGTGTGTAAGATTTAGAGGGATTTAGTGGCATCTAGCAGTGAGAATTGCAGTACGGAGAGCTGAATTATCCACAGAGGTCTCTTCGTCTCCAAAACAAATGGACCGAGTGATTAAAACCGGTAAAAACACTGGATTGGGCAATTTCACATTGCACATCAGTGTTTCTCCAACGCTGTTTGGCTTGTCACAGATGGGCCACTTGGCCAGCACCTGCAAATGTTTGCTTACCTATTTCCTCTGATAACTTAATGTGTGGTTACCTAATTTCTGATCCAGACGTTCGGGAGGTTTTTAGCTGAAACCAAATTGTCTCCTCCTATTTAAAATATTCAGACCCAGTGATTTGAACAAATAAAAACACTGAATAAAGCAGTTTCACAAATAAAAAAAAATCAGAAGAAGAAAGAAATAATTAGAAACAAAATATAAAATTAAATAAATAAATAAAATAAAATAAAATAAAATAAAATAAAATAAAATAAAATAAAGTAAAATTAAATCAAATAAAATAAAAAAAATCACATCAAAAAAAAAAAAAAATTAAGTCTTGTCTTTTTCTGTCACTGCTCATCGCACAGGGGCTGCTCACTTTGGTGGTCGATGTGAAAATGCAAATGTCCTTATCTAGAGCCAGTGTTTGGTTTGTCTATTCTGGGCTATTTCTTATGCAGGTAAAACTAAACAAGATAATATAAACCCACTGCATCCTAAACATCAAAAACCTGCTGAAGGTCATGCTTCAAAGACCTTAACAATCAGAGCGAGGGCTGCCATTACGCTGACATTTCACCAAAGCCACCATCATCCAGCAGCACAGGCAGAAATAGCCTCAGGAGACCAGAATGCAAGGAAGCCACAAATTATTAATTTCAAATAAGGAGCATGACAGTAGCTGCGTTTACATGCCTTTACACCCAACTTCAAGCAAACCGTTAGTTCAGGCTCATTGTGTGGAGCTTGTTGACTTCAGCAAATGAAATTACCTCCCTCAGTAAAACAGTTTGGAGGAAATAGGAACATCAAAAAGCACATCCCAACACTTCACTGCAAAATAGCTCCTGAGCTGCAGCAAACCTCGCAGACATCCAAGAATCTGAGGGTGGATTTCCTCAAACAGCGATGAGAACAGTACTTTTATCTGCCCTCTGACACGTGGCATTGCTCTGCTTGTCAAGCCAACTGATGTGCCACCGTGGTCGTGACTGTCTCACTTCCAGCCCTGCCTGTGTGACTCATCTATGTACTTACCCCACACCAGAGGCCAGGCGGCAGAAGAGGAAGGAGACGTAGCCCTGGACGAAGGACGAGAAGAAGGCAAACACGCTGTTGATGGAGAGGGAGATAAGGAGGGTCTGCCGTCGGCCGATCCGATCTGCCAGGCCGCCCCACACGAAGGCCCCGACCATCATCCCCAGGTACACGATCAGACCTGGAGGGAGGAGGCAGGAAGAGGGAAGCAGAGCCATGGAAGACAGAGAGGAGGAGTTGGTGGATAAAAGAGAGGAGAGAGTAATGTCAGGGGAATGTGAGGGGACGAGATAATGAGGAAAAGGAAGAGACAAAAGGCATGATAATGAGTTATTATTCATCAGTAAACTCATTGATATTACTTCCAGCCCTCTCTTCCACTCTCATTAGATTTCCAATGTCCAGTAAATTAGCTCATTTGGCCGCCTTATTAGACCGACTTAAGTATTTTGCATAAAGCACCAAACAGACAGAGAGCACAGCATCATCATCTCAACCATATACTACACTATACTTTATACTTGACTCGTAACACTAAAGTTTCAGTCCTCCTGGCACTTTCTTAGGAGTGTTCAACACCATGATTTCCAACATTGAGCTTATATAGAAACTGCTCCATCCAATTCAACTGTGGGTGTGTTTCTCAATAATTGACAACAGCCTGTGCACCATATGTCACATATTCCACAAATGATAGAACAAGAGAACAAGACGAACATGGAAAAAAAAAACCAAGGATGCTCCTTATACAATAAAGGCTATTTACAAGATTATCTACAAAAAATGTTGCTCATATGAATAAATCGGCCTTGGGTGGAGCAGTTTCTACTTAAGCTCAATGTTGTAAAAAATGGTGTTGAAGAGTCTTGACGAAGGTCCAGAAGGACAAAAACTTTAGTGTTACTAATAATTAGGAAGCTGAGCAAGAGCAGTGTGGTGATTTTCTGTTTAAAGACTCAATTGATATTTTCCAACGTGCCTGCATCTGAGACAGTTGGATGTGCCAATACCTTTCTTCAAACTAATTTTTACATTTTAAACAAAGTAACACAAGAAAAAAAACACATCAGAACAAAAACACAACAGAGAAGTTGTCCCAGACTATTCAAAATGAGCTAAACACATTGCAGGGGTAGTTACAGGTTTGGTTTCATCTCCTTTATGTGTAAGTCCAGACCACAGGACTGTTGAAAGAGTTTTGCTACAGGATTTGAGGTTGGGTGTGAATGGGCAAAAAAGCTCACGTGTGCTTGAGTCAGATCATAGAGAGCTTTAAAGGAGTCAGTTAAATATTAATCTATCCTAAAACCAGGAGAAAGCCAATTCAAAGAGGTTAAAATGGTGCTTATCTCTCTGTCAGCTAACAACTTGAGCAGGCTTTCCCAATAAGAGTAATACATTTATAGACTTTTTTAAAAAACATAAAAGGATGAATATTTCTCTTCAAGTAAGATAAAAAAATAAAAAATAAAAAACTTTTTTTTTTACATGCATTCAGTAAAACAACAAAAAAGAACTGGCCTACTTCACATGAATATCAAACATAACATTGGAATCAAAGATAGCACCAACATCTCACAACTTCTGCTTTAAAGGAATATTTTGACATTTTGGTAAAAAAAAGAAAAGCTTCTTTGCTTTCTTGCCAAGAGACAGATGAGAAGTAGGATCCCAGTGTTATGTCTGTACGTTATTTATGGAGTGAGAATCAGGAGGCATTTAGCTTAGGTTAGCACAAAGCTAAGACACAATGCATCCTGCACTCACCAGCATGTAACAATAACTTGTTGTTTTTCAGCCCAATTGCCAGAAGAAAAAGTTAGCGATGTATGTTTCTGCAAACCATGCCTGTGTCTGAACACACATTTAAACATGTCATATGAATCATGTCAACGTCTACAAAGAGGCAAAATATATCAGCTGTCATCGGGATATGGAGGGGATGGTGGATGGTGTGTCATCTAGGTGTGACTGCAGAACACTGCTGGAGACTGACAGATGACAAACATGGCTGTTTTTTAGGAAGTCAGTGCTGTGTTTCCAGTGGCCTTTCAGCCCACAATCCCGAGTGTGTGTTAGGGACTTGTAACTGTTTTTCATTTGGAGATAGTGCTACAAAAAGCAGTTGTTTTTTACCGAGATATTGCTGCATTTCCCACGGGGACAGTGCCCCCTAAACTGGATATTTTAAGCCAAAACATGATCTTTTCCTAACCATAATTAAGTGTTTTTTGTGCCTAAACCTAACCACATGTTAAACACGCCACTGTTGAAAGTTCCAACTTATCCACCACACAGTAACATGCAAATGTAACATATCCCTGGTTTGAAGAAATGAACAAGGCCAACATTTTTTTAGGTGTTGGGTCTTTGTTCTACATGCTCATTAACGAGCTTTAGAGGCGCTGTTAAGGAGATATATGGGCAGAGTCAGGCTGGCTGACTACCTTTGCTTCCAGTCTTGATGCTAGCACAAGCTAATCACCTGCTGGCTGTAGCTTCATGAATAATATAACAGCATGAGAATGGTGTCCTTCTTCTCATCTGGCTCTCAGCAAAAAAGTCAATAAGCATATTTACCGACATATCAAACTATTCCTTTAACATAACAGTTAAAAGTAAGATAATAATCAAAGATATAACTCCTAACATCTACAGCTTCTACTATGCTGGGGTTTATTTTTTGCACCACAAACATCCTTATGCCTCAGGTATCGCCTCACTTGACACAGTGTAGACTGAATATCATGGAGAAAGTCGTTCTCTCCATGTCAGAGAGTCACTGCCACAGAGCAGACAGGCTGATAACAGAAACAAACAGCACCGCTGTCAACCTGGTCTTGTGATTTGAGGTGCTACCATGATTCACATGCACCTATCCAAGCCAGCCTCTCTCTGTCTCTCTGTCTGTCTGTCTGTCTCTAGCTTCCTGAGACATGATGTTCCCACACAAACACACACACAGACACACATACACCAGTTGCTCGCTTGCAATCGCTGCCTTATTGACATCCTGTCAACAGTCTCCACGCTCCCTGAGCCTGCAGTGACACAGGTTATTGGTGCGACCGCTCTGAATGAACAAAGAGGAAAGGGCCGGTGTTCGGTGTCTGACCTTGACATCTGTGTTTAAAGCTCAGTTTTCTGAATGTAAAAAAAAAAAAAAGAAAAGAATCTTACTTTTTTTTTTTTGTTCAATGGGCAAAATGAACCCAGTGTGTCCGACATGTGTCTCCACTGAACCCTACAGCGTTGTCAAATACTCCATCCTGATTGGACAGTCAACACAGTCCACTGTTTTAACAGCTAGACTTAATGTATCAGAGGCAGCACGTTGAGTTGATTTTGTTGATTTTTAGATCAATTTAACCTTTGTTTACTGACAACACCTTGTGCCAACAAGACCCTCATTACTACAGGCAAACAAACAGCTGAAAAAACAAACAAACAACCATACCTCAATAGATTTGAAATTATTTTATCAACTGTTGTTTTAAAGGTCTCGAATTAACTGTCAAGCTTAAAGAGGAAATACATAAAACGGCTAATTAGATTCTATAAGCCTTGCTTTCACTATGCAGTCCTGTCTACCATCAGCTGATCTCCTGCAAATATGATCGACTCATGATCAAATACATGAACAGGACAGCGCTTTTGTTTTCCCAGTGGCTATTGGTAGCTAGCTCCCCATACAAAAGAGTAACAGTGTAAGTTATGTGCAGTTACCATCTCCAGTGAAGGAAATGGTGAGCAAGGACCAACTGAAGTACCCAGGGAGAACAAAATGCTGTGTATCCTGTGTTTTTGGTAGTTGCTAGGATCTGAGGAAAATGTAAAGGGATCTGGTTGTTGTTTTCAGAAGTGTTCAGCATAATGGGAAATTTAATCATCTACAATTCCAAGACAATGATTACGTAACCCCTCCCCAAGACAAGAGCATCAGTACTGGTCTATTCTGTAAAACCCTGGATTATGTTCAGTGATTAAGTCTTTCTACATCCAACGCAAATGTTTTTCAAATTCTTAATTCATTAAATGCTCCATAACAACATGTTTACATTGGTGACAAAGCCCTTCAGCTGCCACAGGAAGTCAGGTGACGTTAAGAGGGTGAGGATGGAAGGACAACAAAACACCATCAGTTTTTTAAGAGGTTTTTGTAACCTTAAACATATTCATTCATTCATTCATTCATTTTACATGACCACTTATCCTCTTGAGGGATGCGGGGGGGCTGGAGCCTGTCCCAGCTGACATTGGGCTAAAGGCAGGGTACACCCTGGACATGTCACCAGACTATCACAGAGCTGACACATAAGCCCTGATTCCACAGAGCGGTACGGTACGGTACAGTTCGGTACACTTTTTTTCCGTTTCCACTGTGAAAAGTTGTGGGCCAGTGTCAGCTACGGCAACACTAAACCCCTGAGCTTGCCTGAGAAGGACTAAATGCACAAACCTGCTATTTTTAAATATCCAATGGAGAGAGACTCTCACTGCAGCCTGTTTTATTTTGTTCAGAAAATGCTGGCGTGCAGCCTTGTTCTGTGGACGATAAACAAGTTGCAGACTTCCATCTGTGTCACCAGTAATGAGGAAATACAGTGAGTGCTGGATGGAGCAGTGAATGACAACAACCCTACCCATGTGAAGGGTCTAGGTACCATATCTGAAGGGTTACATTTGGGTCCAAAGGTACTGTACTGAAAGTGTTTGGTGGAATCAGGGTTTAACAGACTCTATTCTGTAAAGTTAGATAAATTGGGGTCAGTATCATTTTCTGTTTGATTAATGACTCATCATTACACTGCACTTTGTCTACCTAAATAGAGTGTATTTTTTTACTTTATAATTCAGAATGATGTTACCTGAGCAGTACCTGGTGTACCCTCAGCATTACCATTTCCAATCCAAAGCATTTTACCATCCCACGCTCACATATAGAGTATAACAAGTATCACTGACATGCCCCCTCTTAGATCAGGTGAGTCACTCAAAGTGCAGTCTTTTTTTAACAAGAAGCATCTGGTGAAGAGTCATCACACTCATTTCACACTCACATCTTTTCCACCTTTTTTGCAGCAGCTTTTTTTTCTGATTTAGCAACAGGGTATCTGTTTCATTGAAACCTTGAGCACAATTGCAACATTAACCACCGTCGTCCCAGAAATCTATTTTCTGAAATCTGTTATGCTAACACATTTGCTGGTGTCAATGCCAAAAGAAAACTGTCATCATATTAAGTTTTTATGCCTGCACACTGACGACAGCCGTTTTTTAGTTATCTGTATGTCCATCTGTTCATCCCATTCTCATAAACATGATATCTCAGGAATGCCTGAAGGGAATTTCTTTTAAATTTGGCACAAATATCTTTTTGGACTCAATCATGAACTGATTAAATTTTGGTGGTCAAAGGACAGTGTGACTTCACAAAGCAAGTTTTGGCCAAAACTCAAGAATACATTCGTTAATTTTGACAAAAATTCACTCACTCACAGTCATCGCACTCATGACACACTGTCTAATAGGGTAAAATTATGAAGTGATGACAAATGTCAACTGGGATTTAAAGATGAACTTATTAGATTTTGGTGGTCAAAGGTCAATGTGACCCGTGTCTGTCTCATTCTTGTGAATGTGATATCTCAAGAGGGCCTCAAGGGAATTTCTTCAAATTTGGCACAAATGTCCACATGGATGCACAAATGAACTGATTAGAATTTTGCGGTCAAAGGTCACTGTGACCTCACAAAACATGCTTTTGGCCATAGCTCAAGAAATCAAGTGCTAATTATGACGAAATTTCACACAAATGTCTAATAGGATAAAATGATGATGTGATGACATTTTATATCCAAAAGCTCAGTGGACGCCATCACTGTGACATCATAGTGTTCCGCAAAAATACTTTTCTGGCCATTACCTAATGTCATATCTCAGGAACAGAAGGGGACGCATTTGTTGAGAAACTAAATTGGTGAAACTAAACGTGGGTGTCCAACTTGAAACTGTGCTGATTGAATAGATCTTTGCTGCCGAGGGGGAGATGTTTGTGAAGCATCCATGTTTTAGATCTTGTAGCTTCTTTGTTGCAACATCCAAATTTTAACCATTATCTACTGTCATGATGGGGTGGAAATCACCAGAAGATTCACAATATATTATCACGATACTTAAGTCACGATACAATATTATTGCGATTTTAAATATGTTGCGATAAAATATACTGCAATATATTGCGATGTACTACCTTCGTTCAAGTGGAAATTATGTCCCCAAAGGAAAGCTTTGTCAACATCTGTTTCATCTAATAAGATTAAGTGTTCAGTCTGTTTATCTCACTTCAGCCATTTTTTGCAGCAAAATGTATCTAGTGGACTGAAAAAGCAATTTATAACATTGTTCTAGTAGGCTACCTTAAGTTTAATTTGCATTTGTAATATTATTAAGTTATATAATCTAAATAAAAAAGATACTTGGCACTGTGCGTTGATACTGCCACACAAAAATATTGCGATACTATGCTATATCGATTTTTTTTCCCCCACCCCTACTGTGATGGCTACATTTGAGTCTGGATAGACATGCACACTGTAACTTGACTGGTTGGCGGAGGCATACAACAACAAGGTGGTAATTCTAGGTCAGTGAAACTGTTGTTTGTTCTGTACAAGAAAAAAAGAAAAATAAGTAAATTGAAGAAACAAAGAAACAGAATTGGAAGATCAGTGAAGAGGGAGAATGAGTAAAGGAAGTACGAGATGGCTGAGCGTGGTGAAGTGATCCCGATCCTGGCATTATAATTGAGTTCCAGTCATTCATTTTTCAGAGATGTTTCTTTCATCCCCTTTACCCTTCCTCCCAGCTCCTGTCTACTCTCCTGACCTTTCCTGTTCCTCTTCTCCTCTTATCAGTGTCACTACATCTCTCCTCTCTGCCCATTTTTGTGGTTCAGTCATGCGGTCATTTCTCTTCTCAGCCTTCCTATTTGACTTCTCAGCTCACTATATTCACTATACGTATGCAGACATCATTCAATCCGTGGCATAAGGTGACATTTTACATTCAGAAATTCACTGAATCTCTTTTGATTTTTGTGATTGTGCAGGTGTGTGTTAGCAGAAACACTCTGTTATCCTCTCATGCCTGTTATCATCTCCTCACAGTGAGGAAGCAGAGAATCAGACAGGTTACCTTGAGCACTGATAGATGGTACTGATGCCAACCTCCAAATTAATACACCAAAACATCAGGAGAAAGGTTGACAATTCACTTTGCTAAACTTGGGAAAATGTGAGTGTTTTGCTTGTGTGAAGTTTTGACTTCCTATGGCCTACACAGTACGTCACACAGAGACAGGAAATTACCAAGTGTTCCCTCCCATTGGATCTGTTGCTTTGATTGTACATAAATAAGCTTTGACAACTTTATTGTGTGTGTGTGAGGGTCTCATTCTCCCTTTGTCACTTCCTAATGTTTTTTCCATCCTCATTCTGCAGTAGTAATCTATTTTTTAAAGTCCCTCTGTGAAACCCAATACCTAGTGACCAGAAATAGAAACTCCACCAGCTTGAGTGATGCAAAGCTGTGATGTGGAAATATTATGTTGTACAAAGCTTCTACTTTTAATGATGCATGTTTATTTTATTTATTTAACCAGGTTGAGACTCTGAAAAGGGGCAGGGGGGATTATGTGATTATTCTGACAGGATCAGGGGAAACAGATATCGTGTCTCTAGCAGATTTAATAGTGACTTGACAGTAATGACCTACCATGTTAACAACAGCACATTGTGTGATCAGGTTCACATCAGACACCAGCTGCAGCTCAGAAACAACCCATTAGGCCGGTAATAGAGACAAGGCTGCTCTCTTCTTATGACATTTGCAGCCACTATCTAACTATGTGTAAGTCATAGAGGTTTAAAAAACAAACACTGGCGTACCACATCAAGGCAGTGGCTCCTTTTATTACCTCTGCCAAGGAGGTCATATGTTCAGCTCAGTTTGGGTGTTTGTCTGTTTGTCAGCAGGATTACGAAACTGCGCAACCCATTTCATGAGACTTGGTGGAAAGGTACAGCACAAGCCAAGGAATTACCCCTTAAATTTTGAAGATCTGTATGAATCACATTCATAGTCTGGGCCGAGACTGCACATGGCTCTAACCTCGGATGTCACAGCAAACGTCAAGGTGATTGAGCCGTAATGGTGGCAGCTAGCAGTACAGTGCTAATAAAAGTAACGTCAGACTGTTTCTGCTACCCAGCAGTGGAAAAGTTGCTAATGACTGATGAAGTTTATCTGACTCATGGGAGCAATTAACAGTGTGTGGATTATATTTCTAATAAAAGACAATCTGCTAAGTCTTTCCACTTATTATCATGCAGGTGTCTCATGTTATTCTGAGCCGCTGTGATGGAATCAGAGTGTTAAATCAGTCACACTGTCAGCTCTCACTCCGGGGATTAAATAAACATTGCACAATTAAACCCTATTTGCAGCTAAAATTGTTATTATCTGTGTAGTGTTTTAACTATCTCTGCATTTGTTAGAATCTCTGTTGTCTGTCTGTAAAACCAGAGTGGGAATAGAAAGCCTGGCACAATGAAAGTATTCTACTCTTTTTATTTGTCATCCAGGACTTTTGCCCATGTCGGGATATTTTTTTTAACAGTGATCCAGTTGTTCAGTGGTCTGGGTGACTGGTTGAGATTCAATCCTACTGAAGTACACCTGCTCCGCAGCAGGTTAGCTGTCTAGACCAAGTTACTGCAATTACCTGTTGTAATCTAATAGTACATTTTCCTCTGTGGTCTTGTAGCTGTTGCACTCACACAGGTTTAGTGCATTGTGACAGCTACATCTCTATTTGGCCCCCCTCCTCACTGTCACTTCCAAAAACTTCCCACCTCCACCTTTGACACCTAAAAGTGGATCTGTGCTGTTAGCCTAGTGTGAAATGAAATAACGCTCAGAGTCAATAAGCTGCTTTGATCTCTGTCACCTTGAACACTAGCCAGCTGTGCCCGATGCCACCACGATAACATCACCATGGAGACTGATGTGGTGGAAGATGGCGTTGATGTTTCTAAAATAAGGTGACGTTATTCTTACTCTGTCACTTTGGTTACTTTGTGTTTTCTTGTGCTTTAAGAACATCCACCAGGTGGGACATTGAGAAAACATGGCTGAATAATAGAATGATCTTAATACTTTTTTGTTAAATATGATCCAGAAATGTCTCTCTTTGGTAATAACATTAAAACCCAAGCTTGGTGAGACTTTTGTCAACCTCCTTCCCCCTGGATTCAGATCTTACACTGTGATTATACGGGCGATCTGTTGGTGAAGATTCATATTCATCCGGATCATAGTAATCTTAAGTGCTATATCACAGGCAACTGGACTTGCTCGAGTTTTTTGAAGACATTTCCCCTCTCATCCAAGAGGCTTCATCAATTCTGAGTGGTGCGAAGTCGCAGGCTTTATACTCTGTGAGTGTGAACCCTCACAGGTGTGAATGGGTTTGACGTGGTATTTCTCTGGTATTTTCTGTGGTATTTCAGATCGGCCGATGGCCACCAACCATCGACCATCGGTCGTTCCAGTTTGATATAGAAACCTAGGTGTGGAAATGGAACGACAAATGGGAATGGCCAATGGTTGATGGTCGAAGGTCGATGGTCAATTGCCATCAGCCAATGGCCATCTACGTCATCAAACTGGAACGACCATCGTTAAACAGAGGAGGTGGCCCACGACCCCACTTATCACCCAACTACTATACAGTCTTGGGATCCCTCCCCAGACAACTTAACACCCATTAACACCTGGACCTATCTAACCCTTACGACACACATGATGGCCCAGTGGACCAACGACTTAACGACTCTGAACTTATGGCTCACATGTGA
>JAPZEB010000026.1:15318384-15341321 GCA_029783705.1 Chaetodon striatus
AATAATAATAATAATAATACATTTTATTTCTATAGCGCTTTTTCAAGAGCACAAAGACACTTTACAACACGTTAAAAGCATAATATAATGAAAAAAGAAAAATCTGGTTGATCTTCTGTGCTGTTGGGTTGAAGATTTGTCTGAAGCCTCCATGTTTTAGAATTTGGAGCCTCTTTGCAGCAACATCCGTATTTAAAGCATTTTCTATTGTCCGGGACGTATGAGTCTGTAACCTTAACATGACTGGTTCGTGGAGGCATACAACTCTGAGGCGGTAATTCAATTTCAAAATAAACGTAGAACTTTAAGTAAAAAACTTTATTTTCAGGTTACTCCCTAAGGTTTAGGCAACAAAAGAATTTGATAGATTTAGGCATCAGCAGCTCATGGTTAGGTTAATAAGTACACTTGTTACTAATATTATACAACGTCATGTGACATACATCACTAGCACAGTCAGCTAAATGCTAGTACACTATTCAAATTTGCGTTTCAAAGGCAAGGCCCACCTTACTCTTCCTCTGATTGGCTAGTACTTGTGGCCTTTGTTGCTTGGATTGGTTAGCTTTAGGCAAGACTGGTTAATAAGACTGGTTTCTGTTAGGGTGAGAATGTCAGGATAGGGTGGGTCATGACCTCGCAACTCTAGGAAACACAAAGTCGGCCCAGGTGAATGTCCGGAGTTTGTTTGACCCATCCACCTCTCCTCCTTCCTGCCCTAGCCGGACTTTTTTGCTCTTTTTACTACTGTAGTTGCCCAGAGTGTCAACAAACACCGCTGCCCATGTCGTCTTATACCACTGATGCTGACATGCGAGTATCAGTATTTGACATGTTGGGAGTGACACCTGGTTGCCAGTGCAGCTACAACTATGAACACGTGTCTGCTGATAGTAAATGTATTTGGATTAGTATCTCATCATTGTTAACAGGCTGAAAACGTACTGAACTTCTCAGCTGTGTCTCAGCAGGTTGACCACTAATTGCAGGGCGGGTTGTTCAATCCCTGGTTTCTCCTGACCATTTGTTAATGAACCCCGAATAGTTGCAACTACTCAGGGTTTGCCTGCCAATTTGGAAAGTGCTTTGCATAACAGCGCTATATAAATGCATTCCCTACTCAAGCAGGGACACACTGCTTGTTTAATAAATTATTACAGTAGCCTGCAACACAAATTATACATAAATCATAAATAATTTGTACCTGTCATAAATAATTGGCTAATGGCAACAATATTGCTTGCATTTAAATTTTATAATACTAGCTGTTAGTGTTAGCAAATTTAAAACATAAAGAAGTCTAATTGTCAGTCAGCAGGGTTGCTCTCGCCACATATGTCAATCGATCAGAATTAAAGTTCTCCTACATAATTTTAATAACAGTCATAAAGCTTGTTTAAGATAAATGTACCACCAACCTTTCTATTTCACCCCCCTCCTATTGCTAACTAGTGATTTTGTCTCCCTCTTGTGGAGCTTTCTCTTTCTCCTTCACTAAGTCTTCACTTTCAATCAGGGCTGACTGACATTAAGTACATGGCGCTCCTTTTTCTCTGCATCAGTTCCATCAATTTCTCTTTGTATATTTAATGTAAGATATTGATGTATTAAGACAAATATAGCAAATGAGCATAACCTCAACTCTCACTGTTATATTCCATTTTTATCTTCTATGTCAGATTCACAGTCAGACTGGTCTTCCCTGTCTCCCTCTCAGGATGTCGTCAGTGAGCCACCACATCCTGTCTGGCTGTTGTCTTAGCCTGGTGCCATGAAGAGCTGCTGCCTGGGGCTGTAGGCTCACACAAATGTAAACACTCACAATGATACACTCAAAACATTTTTCTTATCTGTCTTTTACAAATACAATACTAAACCAGCACGTTTGCAAATGTTTACTCATTTTAATGTTTAATTTTTCCCTTGTAAAGAGAAATCTTTGTCTCTCTCCATGCAGGCTTAGCGAATATGTTTTCCAGGCAACAGCTTTAAAATTCAGATGAAATGGTCATATTATGAGCTGAAAATGTTTTGGTTTTACTGTGACTGTTCCACAGTGTTCCACAATGAATAAATTTGAGTCTCTCTGTCCCATGCTGTCTGTTCAGTGTCCTCATTTCAGCGACAGACGACTGCATGTGCCAGCAGCAGATTCACACACACGCTGTACAGCTGACACTTTTGCATGCACCAGAGCAGACTTGCACACACACATGTACTTTGGTTGCATACACTGACTTGAGCACATTCCCACAAAACACAGCTGCAGTTTAGAAATAATTTTAGAATATTACCCACAGAATTATTCATTGCACTATAGGGTGAGTGTGAGTAATGCGTTTAGGAGGTTTTTTTTTTTACAAATAACTTCACTCTGAGCTGTATGCATGTCATCGAAATGTCATCGACGTTTGATAATTCCCATAATCATCGCTCAAAGTGAGCTCGCCTCAGCAGACACGCCTTTGTCTTCATTTAATACGCTGTATTAAATCCATTGTACTGATAATGCCCTTTCTGTAGTCAATTTGATTAATGCAGCTCGAAGAAAATCAATTTTCCACCATCTTTCTCCCCTGTTTCATCCCCTCTTCCCATCTTCCTCTCCCTATCAGTCTATCTGTGAGGTTTTCATGGTGGTGGCTCCGATATAATGATTTCAGACTGGTTTAAAGCTGCGCTGCATGAGCGATGGCGTGGATTACTGCATGTACTAGATTCACTGGTATGAAAACTTGATTTTCTCGGGGAGTGACAGCCAAGACCTGCAGCCAAGCTGGTGCAGAGACACTAACACAGCAAATGGTATGGATTCATCTGAAAACAGCACTAAACTAATTTGTAGTAATTCAGCACAACTTACATGATCCTCTTCATTTCCCTCGTGTGTTAATTGTGCAAAGAGCCAAAGGAACGTGGCCATCAGATGAAGAGCTGCAGTGTTTATGTGTGTGGCAGGCGTTGAGGGAACAGATGTTCCAGCACAGCTGCATTTGGTAATTTCTTGCATGCACAAATATGTGTTTTTCTGCATGTACAAATGTGTACATTCATTCTGTTCCTCCGATATAGTTTGCTGGCAAAGAGGATATACCATCAGGCCCTGGGAAAGATGTGAGATTGATGGGTGCATCTGGTAATCTCTCCTTGGGGAGTGATGGGTGGCATCCAGGCTTTATCAACTGGATGTGTTGGCTGCCACACAGCACTATCCTCCAGGCTAACATTGACAGGTAGCGCATTGTTTACTCGAGCAATTCTGCTTTTATTTTCATATTTACTAGTCTGCATTACGGTAGCAGAAAACGAGGCAAGAAAAAATGTTTTAAAAATCTAACTTTCACTGCAAAATACACTGAACTCCTCGCTTCCTGAGGCGTGAAAGACAATTGGATTATGCCTTGGGTCAGTGAGTGGTGTAGGCAAGCCTGCTGGTCCATATTACCTTTGGGTTTAACCCCTTTCCAATGCATCATTAAGATTGACTGTGTGTCTTGGCCTCTAAATTGAGGTTATTGGTCTTAATCCACTGCGCTGATAAACTCCTAATAGCCTACACTGTGTGGACATGAAGCGTGTCTCGCCCTATGCCTCAAAAGACCTCATTTATATTTATGACAACCTCAACTCTCCATTCCTGATTAATCCACTTAATATTAGGACGCAGATCCGTAAATCTCCTTCTGCCTCTTTGGAGAGCAGTAAGAGAGCCAGGGATGTGACAAGAATGTCAACTCTGAGATTTGCAAAAGAAAAACACACTCGCACCCAAAACACCCCTGCTGCTGCAATCCCCAATCTTTGCACTTGTCCCAGAACCAAAACCTCACAGTGGTGCAGCAGATGGCTGGCAGACACACAGTTGTACATTCTCATAGCCATACAGCACGTGCTAAGGAGATTGGTTTAAGTCATAAGCAAGCTATTGAAGTGCTGACGATTATGATCCTCTTTTTCACTGGGGAGGACAGAGAAAGGCTTGAGAGACATACTGAGTCACAGATTTGCTAGTCAGCAGAGAATAAGTGCTGCTTAATTCCCTCTGAGGAGTTCAAAGGTTTCCTCGTGTGTGTCGAGAGCTGCGCTGCACACACTGAGGGGCGAATGGAGTTGCCATGGGAGAGGAAGCATCAAAGCTTTAACATGTCAATGACAGCAGGGTTACAGGGACACAGGTACCAGAGCTTTGTTTAATATCTTTTGAGTCATTTGTTTTAGACTAACTTTTACAGGTCCTGGATGTTGGTCCTCTCTTTCACAACCTTCATGTCAATGTGTTTATGTACTGTATCCCTGATTATGTAACACCCTGCCTCTCTCCGGAAGCATCTGAATGGAGGCATCCTCACCCCCTCTGTCTTTTTACCCTACTCACATTTCTTAGTGATGACAAGCAAGACTGTGTCCTTGAATACCCCTGAGAGTCCCACCTTCACTCATCCTTCTCTCCACTCAACTCTGCTTAAGCAGATGGCCACAGATGGGGAAAGAGAGCCCTGTGAACCCGGTGGCATCTGTTTTGGGTCACGCTCTCCATAACTCTCACACATTAATACCTACGTACACAACACACACACACACACAGACACACACACACACAGAGCACTTTCTTCTTATGGCCTGATGGCTATTACGACACAGACTATTAGTCACTTTTACTATGACATCATTACCTGCACCTGCATAAAGTATGAAAGATCTTTCTTAATACAACACAGAGCAGAGTGTGACCAAATCTGTGCACCAAATGGATCCACCTAATAAGTACCTGTCCTCAGTAAGAATTTAATTTAGATGCTCCAGCTTTTACAGGTGCTAAATGTGACTCCAGAGAAAGATGGTCAGATACTGACACTGGGTTGGTAGTTGAACCAAACCCCCACCCTGAAGCATGAGTATTTGACAACCTCGGAATTAGACTCAACAATCAACTATCTTTTTCCGGAGTTATATACAGCGCAGTTTTAAGTGTGTAAATAGCGTCAAGAACGTCAGATTTCTTATATGTGTCATTGTAAATGCACAAATTACAGTTGAAAGTAAATCTTGCTATTTTTTAGCCAAGGCCGTCAAACTGACTGAATGTAAATGCGTCAGGACAAAAGCATAAAACCTGAGTTCAATAAAAGATCAAATAAAATGCATTTAACAGGGTAAAAAGATTAAATAAGATAAGCTTTTAAACATTCTGATAGATAGCTGTAGACAGAGGTGTGGACCTGAGTCACATGACTTGGACTCAAGTCAGACTTGAGTCATGAATTTGATGATTTGACAAAATAAAAAAAAATAAAAAACTTGTAACTTGACTTTGGACTTTAACACCAGTGACTTGTCACTTCACTTGGGCTTGAGCCTAATGACTTATGACTTGAAAATACTTTGTACCTTAAGGGACTATGTCCAGAGACTAAAAAGTTATTTGGAAAAGTGTGCCATGAATCAATGAATTTAATTTCTTGAGTCAGCTAACATTAACACTTTGAATCACTTTGAAGGAAGAGTAGTGTTGTAGAAAATGTCCATCAAATTTGGGAGGAGAAAGTTATAGATGTTTTTCCAGTATGACTTAAATACAACAAGACAGAACAGTATTTTAAAAATTAAGGCTGTTGTGATATTGATTAATATCTTTCTATGCTACTTTTTATGATTAAGTTCAGTTGCACTTGTTTTAACAACTTGATTGAACAAAAAAAAAGAAGCAAATTTTAAAAAGCATTTCTAATTTATACAAATGTAATATATTATTACTCTGATGTCAAAGTGGCATAACTTGTGAAGAGCGCAGTATGACTTGTTTAGGACTTGAAACTCAATATTTCAGACTTGACTCTTGACTCGAGATTTGCCTGTTTTGACATGGGACTTGAGTGCAAAGATTTGAGACTTAGTTGTGACTTGCAAAACATTTACTTGGTCCCCTCTCTGCTTGAACTATGTGCATAGCAAGAGTTAAAAAAAACGGCAATTAAGTTGTGATATTGGGAAAACAGTTATCTTTTGATGACAAGACAATCATGATTTATCAGTTAGAGTTTTGATTGAAAAATACCAAACAGTTTGTTTCAATGTCTGTTTGAACTTCTCTCATCGCTCTTGAAATTGGGATTGTGAAAATGTTTTAGACTTGAAAAAATAAGCCACAGGCAAAAAACCCTGATATAACCCCTTTATATGCTGATTATATTCCTCACTACTATAATAACAAATTCAATGTCTTATTTAGCTGGAATGCTGAGGATTCAACAACCTGTCAACCCCCTCTGCTCATCTGAATGCTCATGTGTGACGACCAGGTGAAATGAGGAATAGCGACCCTGGCCAGGACAGCTCCCATCCGCAGCACAGCGAGCGCCATCCATTTCCAAGCGACAGATCATTACAGCTCTGATGGTCGACAGATGGTGATGAATTGGCGCTGATACCGGCGCCGGACAATTTTGGAGGCAGTCAGTTGCACAAACTGCTGGATCACTTTTTCTCAATGATGTAGCTATCCAGTGAGTGTCAAATCCAGACAGAAGCAGCAGCAGCTCCACACACCTCCTCCCACTCCTCAAGTTCACCAGAGATGGGTAAATACCACAGAGATAATCCTTGGGCTTATTGCTTCATGCACAAACAGATGTTTGCTCTGATAGAAACAATCACAATTCACTAAAGACTCTGACTAATATCCAGCATATGGCAGCCTA
Organism: Chaetodon striatus; assembly: GCA_029783705.1. Classification (NCBI taxonomy): domain Eukaryota; kingdom Metazoa; phylum Chordata; class Actinopteri; order Chaetodontiformes; family Chaetodontidae; genus Chaetodon; species Chaetodon striatus. Next base: position 15,325,083 of record JAPZEB010000026.1, read on the forward strand.
ATAAAGTCTAACAAACTGCATGCCACAATTAGTACAACAAACACAAAACAAGACCTGACTTCTGAGTGTCCCAGTGCGAGAAAGAGAAGCTCCTGGGAGATGATGCTCCTTCATCAACAAACCAGATACTGAAGAAGACATTAATTTGTCCTTAAAGCAATGCTGTCATCTAGTGGTGCAAACATGTATGGGCCATAATCCTCTGCTCTGTGTGAAAGAATGTAGGTTGCTTCTGTGTAGATCCTCCATCAAAGAGGGAAATGTGTCAGTCTTAGTGTCTTGTACATAGCATTTTTGACATTTTTGCTTCTGATTCAGGCTCTCACTGCCACCCTGTTCTGGTTAACATTTTATTCAAATATACGTTTAACATACCTGCATTGAAAAATAGTGAAAATGCAACATAGGCACATAAAATGAAGAGTGACACATCAGACATCAAAACTTATTTGTTCATTAGAATTATAGTAAGCTTTTGATGACTCTGCTGACAGTGTAACTGACAAAATGGGGGTGAAAGATACCAAAAAATGCCACCCACATTTGCTTCTTAATTTTTCTAATAAGCAGATGTCCCAAGACTACAACTGCGATGCATATGTAGCATGTGGATGAAAACCTTTTAGCTGGAAATCATTTCATTACATCAGATTTTTGTTATGCTCTAGGTTTAAAGTATGATTTAGTATTTTTTTTTATCAGCATTTCTATGTTTTCCCAAAACCAAAAATTCAAAGAGTGAAAAACAAACTGATACACCTCACTAAATATGGCCGACCACATCTACAGAAGGCTCTGCAGTTAATTGCTGTGTTACAGAGCGACCTATAACCCTTAATAAGAACCACACTATACTTATACCTCACTCACACTGCAATCTTAGGCTCACACATAACTCATCCTGCATCTCACCCAATAATTTGCATCTGCATCATCAACCTCAACAACAGAAGGTAATTGGATCACCGAGCCGCTTGGGTTGAAACACCCGGCTAGATTTTTTTTTTTTAAAAGCTATGATACCACCAGTCACACTAATTGGACAGCTGACCTTTCTCTGGCTTGAAAGAGCCCACTCAGCAGTTTGAAAGCCACACTGAAGACTCGCAGGCTAAAAGGATGGCTAAACCCTGCTAACTTGGATATAGTGAGGGAAACACACAGGTGTAACATTTAAGACACTTGTTGCATCACAAATAGTGGTACATGTAAAAGTAACTAATGCTGTAATGTTTTTTTTTCTTGAATTGTCATGAGACCATGCACTGCTGAGTATGTCAACAAAACTGAGTCACCACAGACAGTTTATCCTTCAGCCCTCGATTTAACCACCGCTGGTTTTTGCAAGGACAAATGTTTCTCCCGTTGGACAGTGCTTAAGTCCAATGAGAGCTGAAGTGTTTGGTTTTCAAAACTAAACTCAGCAAGATTGTGCAAAGCGAGGTCAAACACAGTGAACCTAAGAACCCCTGCAGAAGAGATATAGCCTGTGTTATTTGATCACAGTGCTTCATTCAGTATTTCTCTGGAAGCTAAAACCCTAAGATTATAATAATGTTCTTAAACAGTTAAATAACAGTAATAATACACTTTATCTTTATAGCACCTTTCATACAAGAAATGCAGCACAAAGTGCTTTACATTAAGGGCAGTATAAGCACTGAGTGCTTCACATGGAAATAGACATAATGGATATGAAACAGACAAGGCAATTCAATACAAAGAACATTTAAAACAGTTTTAAAACATGGATTAACTAATTCATAAAATGATAGAGTTGTAAAACTATAAATCGTAAAATCAAGGTTCAAGATTTTAAGAGTTGCAGTAGTATGCAGAAATGTGTAAGAAAGAAAAGAAATAGAAGAAGCTGATCACAGCTTATGTGCTTTTCTGATTTAGTTTATCTGGCAAACATGTTTTTATAGTGGCCAGCAGATGTCACTCTTCATACTAAATATGTATGAAGAGCACACATAATAAGTAGACTGGTGAAAGTGTAATATAAGGAAGTCTTTAGCTCAAAATCTAGGCTCTAATAGATAGATTTTTTATTGTATCTTTACAAGGAAATTTGTTGCCACAGTCTGAAGAGCATCACAAAAAAACACAAGTGAATAAATACATTATCCACTACACCATAACTACATGTAAGACATACATCCACATTCATACACACTCAATTTTCCACATGGCACCAGCACACATCTAATAAAGGCAACAGTTAAAATGCTACTTTGCACAACCTTTAAATACAACTGAAGTCTTTGAGTCACATCACACTAACTACAACTCCCATGATCCCCAGTCACAGACTCCCACCCAGCTTCAATGATGTTTTTAGCTTCCGTCCAATATTAGTTTCGGTAAATATGATTGACGTAGTAGCTGAGTGCTGTTATTGGTTTCTATGTGGTTTCCAGGAAGTAAACGCCACAATTCAAACCACCTCCCACATGTGAGCCCCGTCGTTAGCACCACGCGCAGCGTGTGGAGGAGAGAGACACCGGTCGGGAAGGCAACGTCACTCCTCGGACCACTGACTCGACGTAGCGCAGCGGACAGATAGCGGAGCGGAGCGGCGTTGTCCGAGGCAGGTACCGTACCGGCTCCATTTATACTGATATATACTCAACGTCTGAAAAGCTGACAGTTGGTTTCCAGGCGAACAGAGGGGAAACTAGGTCGTATTAGATAAGAACAGGGTGGACTCTAGGGCCTGGCAGACTGTAGGCCTGTTATTCTCCGCGCACTGTACTGAGAGACTCAACCCGGGCAGGGTCTTTCCCTCACGGTCAGCCCAGCTGCCAGTACTGGTCAGGTGCCTTAACGGACACCGCGCCACTAGGTCGGAGAGGTATCTATTCCAGCTGGTTAGGACAAATATTTTGCCAGCCTAATAAGACTGTGAATGTCGGCCAATCTCTTAACTCGCCGGTTTACCGCATATGTTTTGCTCTTCTTTTTTCACGTCTTTTCAGGTGCTGAAGCGATTACAGCAGAAAGATGGCGGACGACCCCAGCGCGGCGGACAGGAACGTGGAGATATGGAAAATCAAGAAGCTGATCAAAAGTTTGGAAGCTGCCCGTGGGTAAGAGGTCGATTTGGGCTGTGGGACGATGTGGCGGCGGGTCCCACTTGTACAAAGGTCTTTGGCTTTAGGTGATGGTGTGAATGTTGACCGCCGCAACAGCTGGAGATCGGATAAGTGGGGCCGAATTTGGGAGTGGTTAGCATAGCATAGCTAACCCCGCTTACCATAGCTTTTGCTGCTAGCTCGCTAATTGCTAAGCGCTAACTGCTGTCGCATTTCCTCTGTCTGGAGGTCGGAACCGTTGAGTTAATGTGGAAGAATATGGATCCTGATTAGTCTTTGTCACGGGTGACATTGCGGTGAATGTTGCCTCAGGTCCCGGAAAGGGTGTAGAGATTGTAACGGTAATGTTAGCTGTGCTGCTAATGAGACCCGCTAATAGACGTCATCTCTGGAAAGAGGCCGCCATGGGTGTCTTTAACAAGAAAGCACGTTGATGAGAGAGGAAGGCCGGCTAGCTTACAGTTGGACTTCCATATGCTACGATAGACTATGTCCACAACGTCAAATGGCGTTTGCCAGACCGGTTTACATGTGTATTATATGACAGCTTCTTAATTCCCCCAAGAGTCAACAAAGTTACCGCATGGCAGACGGGCTGCTTAGCGTTACACTAACACTATACTGGCTACAAAATGGTCAGTGGAAAAGAAATCAGTTGCTCGCCGGCAGGGCCATCGTGGCCCTCTTGAATTATCAAACACGACATGTGAAATGTGGGTGTTGCTATACTGGCTTGTAGCTTGCTCTGCGACAGCTTGCCGTCTAGTGTTGCGCAGAATCTGCTGTCCTGTGCTCCACCGGCTGCCATGTCACACACAGTTGACCGTTTGCCCTATATTCATCCAGCTGCTGCTACCTGCCCGTGTGTTTGTGTGTGTGTGCAGTGTCAGCCTGTACTGGTATGCTTTGTCTTTTGACTGGCAGTGAATGGTGAGAGAGTGTGGAGCAGTGGAAGTGAAACAGTCCTCAGCTTCAAGGGCAGATATTGTATATTGTGTAACTGAAAGCCCACCCTGTTTGTCCCTCAACCTCTCAGACCTTGACAAGGTGATAGTTTGCAAGGGAAGGTTGTGTTTACAAAAAGAGGTGAGAGTAAGAGATGGCTTATCTTGAAGGTAATAAAATAAACAGGTCAAAGTTGATTGTACTCAGCATGGATAACACCTGTCATGTAATTGTCCTTTTGACATAGATATGAATTACATTGTCATGAGTTATTAGACACTGCATCCTATACCATCTTGTCTGTATACCCTAATGTTTATGTAAGCACTGACATTAAATGCTCTCTGTCTTTCTAGTAATGGCACCAGTATGATCTCACTGATCATCCCTCCCAAGGACCAGATATCTAGAGTGGCCAAGATGTTGGCTGATGAGTTTGGCACTGCTTCCAACATTAAGAGCCGAGTCAACAGGCTCTCTGTACTCGGGGCCATCACCTCTGTACAGCAAAGACTAAAACTCTACAACAAGGGTATGTGTTGCAGTGAAAACCCAAATATAACCCAGCTGACTTCAATGCGGGACTTTGTTTCTCAGGGGCAGCTCTCAGGACGCCTGAAGTGAAAAAATAACCTCCTGTTCACAGTAAAAGCCTGAGCTAGCGTTTAATTGACATTTAGTCAGATGTTACTGATGCAAAGATATCATTTCAGTGGCTTTGACAATAGCTACAGGTTTCTAAACATGAATAAGTTATCAGTTACTGTAGGCCTAGATTCAACTGGACATCTTATAAATGAAATTGTAAAACATCTTTGTCAGCATGTTTGGGTTTTTTTTTAGATTTTACTGGCAGTGTGTATGGTGTATTATTCACCTCCCTCCAGCTTTCAACCAGCTAGTAAATCAGAGGGAAATGTTTAGCTAGCACATGCTGTTGTGGTTAAAGCATTGAATTGTAAAGTAGGCTACTATAATCATGGGACCAGGGTGTGTAACTCCCATCGTAACAGTGTCAGAGCATACGTCACATCATAATAGAAAATTCCAGGGAGAACACTTTGGACATTTTGTCACAGTTGTGGCCTTTCAAAACTTAGAGAACAACATGTGCAGTGACATATTTGGGTAGCGTTGATTATGCTGGCCTCCCTTCCAGAAACAATACATTGTTTATTTATCAGTACAAAAACCCGATGTTCATCTAATCTTTTGGCCTCTGACCTTTCTGTCCTGCCAGTGCCACCCAACGGTTTGGTCGTGTACTGTGGCACTATTGTGACAGAGGAAGGCAAGGAGAAGAAAGTCAATATCGACTTTGAGCCTTTTAAGCCAATCAACACCTCCCTGTACCTCTGCGACAACAAGTTCCACACCGAGGTGAGAGCTTTTGCTTTGTTTCTGTGTCTGCGTATGATATTTTTCTTGTACTGACATATACATCTCTAAGTATCTATGTTAGACTTGCTTTCTGTCACATTCTCATCATCCATTCTCCTACCACTCTCTCCTAACACAGGCATTGACAGCCCTGCTCTCTGACGACAGTAAGTTTGGCTTTATTGTGATCGACGGTAGTGGGGCACTGTTTGGCACACTGCAGGGCAACACCAGGGAGGTGCTGCACAAGTTCACTGTGGACCTACCCAAGAAGCACGGTACTGACCCACAATACTCACACAACACTGAACTCTTGATATTTTTACCACAGGGATTTTTAGAGAATTGATTAAATATTACCCTGTATTAATATGTGTCTCTTTTTCCTGTAAAGATACATTCTAAAGACTGCCTCTTACTCCTTATCTTTCTCTCTCTCAGGCAGAGGAGGGCAGTCTGCTCTGCGTTTTGCTCGTCTGAGAATGGAGAAGAGACACAACTATGTGAGAAAGGTGGCTGAGACGGCTGTCCAGCTCTTTGTGTCCAATGACAAAGTTAATGTGGCAGGAATGGTCTTGGCTGGTTCTGCCGACTTCAAGACTGAGCTCAGCCAGTCGGACATGTTCGACCCAGTAAGTCTGTGTGTGTGTGTGTGTGTGCGTTCTGAAGAGTGTCTGCAGGTCCTTAGAAAGTCTTAAAATGTCTTAAGTTCAGTTTTGTTAGTATTAGGCCTTAAATAGTCTTAAACTTGAATTTGGGAGGTCTTAATTGCCACAAACATTTTATCGTATTTCATTTATCCATTTTTTTTTTTTTTTTTTTTCAGTTCTTTTTTATTAAGATAAGTCAAGCTCTCCTGCATGAAAGTCCACACGTCTGATGTTACAAATCTTTAAATCTACCACTGAACATAAAGCTGTCTTTTTACTTTATACTTGCACTTACCTATTGGCAAAATATAGATTAACATACTTCACACTTAGAGCCATATTACCCCATAATACCTACCTCTGTGCAGGACCTTACATGTACTACTTAGCTTCAAACTCAACAGCAATGCTTGAATAAGAAAATCAAAGTTCAGTCGTAAATTTGGTTAAAAACTATTTCAAAAAGATTTTTTAAACGTTAAAGTGACTGATACCTGTAGACACCGTGGTTCTAATGAAAATCAATGCTAATTAAGTATGTACTGTATAATATATCAAAAACTATTGATGTGAATGTCCAAACAATTCAGAAACTACGCCATTAAAAATATATAGCGTTAGTTCACTGTGGGAATAGATAAAAAAATTATTTGCTCCATTTTGAAAAGGGACAAATTCACACCATATGCAAACAAAGAAGATATACACTCTAGCTATGCAGCCGAATAAATAAATATTATGAATACCCTCATTAAAGCATGATATACTGTACTGTAGCGTACTGTAAAGAATCATAGTTTGTGCATCTTGTAGGAAAAAGACTGTTTACCAAATTCTCATTGTATTCTTTGCAAATACAATGGGATTATAACTGTGTTTCTCTCGCTTGCAGCAGTTTATTCAAAATCCTAATAGGCTTTTTAAACTTTGTATATACTGTATACTGCCATAACATAATGAAGAGAATGTCTCTCAACCTTGTTTTAAAGCCCTTTGTCATTGAGAAAGCATTTACACTGCGTCATTTAGTGCAATCTGCCATTGCCTGTGGGTTGACTTACGCCACAATACACTATTATCATATTAGTAACCTTTACTTAAATTACTAAGCAATAATAAACAATATAGTAAAGAACAACATTTTAAGTATATCATATATCCGTAAAAGGATTTAGTATTTACATGATCGACAACAAGCATGTTTGAAAATGATTCTAGACTTTACTGGGAGGTCAGGGCGGCAGTTCTTAAGGCACACTAACCCCGAGGAAAGGCAGTCTTAACGCCAGTAACTGTTGAGTGAGCTTCCCACAAATATCCTGCTCTCCACAGATATCCTGCCGCAGCTCTGGTGGAAACAAAACCTACAGCATTATGTGTCATTATTGTCAGCATATTTCTTTTGATAGCCTTTACCATATCGCTCATGTTAGGGGCTTAGGGATTTGGTTCTCAAGCTGCTGAGTTTGATATGCTTCTTATCATATCACTGTGTGCCTGTGTGTGGATATCTCTTAAGTGTGTTTAACCCATGTGTGTGTTTGTTTTCCACAGAGGTTACAGGCCAAGGTTTTGAAGCTGGTGGACATCTCCTATGGAGGAGAAAATGGTTTCAACCAGGCTATTGAACTCTCAGCAGAGGTCCTCTCTAATGTCAAGTTCATCCAGGAGAAGAAGCTCATAGGTGAGTTGTCTTAGTGACACACTGGAACAGCTTTATTTAGGTGTCTCCAGTGACAACAAAAGGAAACAAAAGCTTTTGTTGTGGTAGAGATTTTCTTAATGCTTGTCCCTCTCTACAGGGCGATACTTTGATGAGATCAGTCAGGACACGGGGAAGTACTGTTTTGGTGTAGAGGACACACTCAAAGCCCTGGAGATGGGAGCGGTGGAGATCCTCATAGTCTACGAGAACTTAGACACCATGCGTTACATTCTACGTGTACATGGGGCAGAGAGCAACGGAGCGGAGAACGGTACACAAATATTACATCTACCTTTGCTGAGAAACAAAGAGCATATTGAGAAGCGATATTATACTGTGATGCTATAATTTTAATGCCTGCCCTTTGGTTTTTAGATGAGAAGACTTTGTACTTGACGCCAGAGCAAGAGAAAGACAAGTCTCACTTCACAGACAAGGAGGTGAGCGCTGCAAAGAAAGGGCAAATCCCTGTGATCTAAGTTAGACCCATTACCCATCATGCCACGTGTCCCTGACTCTGATTGTGTTTCTAGACGGGGCAGGAACATGAGCTGATCGAGAGCATGCCACTGCTGGAGTGGTTTGCTAACAACTACAAGAAATTTGGAGCCACGCTGGAGATAGTCACAGACAAGAGCCAGGAAGGATCCCAGTTCGTCAAGGGCTTTGGAGGCATCGGGGGTGAGCACGCTGTTGTTTAAGCCACCGTGTATTTTAGGTTTTTACTATGCTGAAGTGACAGTGGGCAAAATATTAAGGCTACCTTAAAAAGACTTTCCTTTTTCCTCCCCTGCCCCTTATTTTTCTGTGCAACCTGGAATAGTGTAGGAAACCATCTCTGTTATCAGCCACCTAACAGCTTTGTCACAATTAACACAAGAGCTGCTTTTCAGGAAAGCTGCTCTACCTAAATTTATTTTATGCTGACATCAGCTGCAATTAAGACATCGATAGCCAGGGCTACATGATTACAAGAATTTCACAGGCTAATAATAATCATTGGCTTAACTCCATTAGCTCAATACTATAACCTATACTTACTAAGTTATGGCTATGACTAATCAGCTCAAAAGATGCCATTTACGTCCATTAGGAAATAACTGTTTACATATACAGCAGTGTAAAATAAGAGACTCCTGCACTTAAACTAGATCCGCTACTTGTTACTGGGCCACTTGATATGGATTTTGATACAGTAGAGGGGACAGACTGTCCCAGTTCAGTTCTCTTCTCTTTTTTTCCTTGATTCACTCTCCTCCTGTCCTTTGGCCACCCTCTCTGAGTGTTCCTCTGGAGACATGTGATGAACAAGGCACAGTGAAGGCACATTAAAAAGACCCCAGTTTATTGTGCTGTATCTGCACTGTATGTAGTTGTCCTCCCCCTTGAAGACAGGTAGAAATTCCCCGCGTGGTCAGTAAAGTTTCACGTTATCCGTCACATTCCAAGTGTTTGAATGTTGTTTCAAACATTTGTTTATCCTAAAGAGTGTGAGCGAGTTATTTTCATTTGATATGGGTATCACAGTAGCATTATAATTGTAACATACATTTATCTACAAGGACCAGATGCAGTGTGTTTAGTGTTTGTAGTGAAACGCTAACACCTGTCCACAGGGGAATTTTTAACTAAAAATAGAAAGAAGAAAAGAAAGTATATCCACAAAATACGTTTGTGTCTAGAGAGGTATTAAGTGTGAAAACAATGTTGTTTCTCTTTAAGCCATGACTCAATATCTCTATTAAAAATCTAAAATTGTGTTGAATTTTCAAGTAGTTGGCAGACACTTCCCATAGTTTTGTTCCTTTTACAGAAAAGACTATTCCTACAAATTAAAGTTTTGTGTAATGCAGCATAAGTATTGGTACTTAATACCATTTAAGTATTGACCAAAATAATTTGATCCTTTTATCACTGCAAGCATTTTTGATTTAATGTGACATGTGATTGGATCCCTACCGCAGTAGCTACAACCATACAGACTGTGGTGTGATGAAGTCGAGTGTGGTGTACTTGACGGAGCTGGCAGTGCAGCATGCCAAGACGCCACCAAAACATTCGAAAGTATGGCTATAGCACACACCTGTTACATCTGATAAAAATTCATACGATGCAGAAGGATTATTTCCAAAGAAGGTATTGGTATCACTTTAAGGGTACTGGTATCATAATTTTTTAAACAATACTCAGCCCTCAACAGTGAGTGTGAATTAAGGCCTGTGTGAGATGTATATTGCCAAACGCTCTGTGTCATGACTGGACATCAGTGTCATGATAAATCAGAGTTTTCCAAATATATTTAATGTGGTTTCCTGTTACAGGTAAAGCCTTTTGATACTGATGTGTTGTTGTCCAGTAGACAGGAGTATGATAGCGACTTTGATCATCCAAAAGCTTTGAGTCCTTTCTTTGTGATCAGGTGTGATGCATTACATTTAGCAGGACAGTTGTGAGTTTGTAATGTAGAGCAGGTGATAGCATGTCAAATTAATTTAATGGTAGTACATTTTTTAATCAAGAAACAGATAAATACTAGTTCCCTGTACAGTTTCCCCTCAACCCCAAAGTAAATTTGATGTTTTTTAATTCAGTAAGCACTACTTAAAAAAAGAGGATTTCACGAATTCATGCTTTTTAGATACAAATACTCCCACCCCCATAGCTAAGAGGGATTAGCTTATCCTAATACAAATTCTTCCTTTAATGCTGCCACGATCTAACCAAACATGACATAAGCTGGCCAGCCATCATATTACCCTTGTTAATCTATCATCTTTGTGTTCCTCAGGAATCTTGCGGTACAGGGTGGATTTACAGGGCATGGAGTACCAAGGAGAGGACGATGAGTTCTTTGATTTGGATGACTACTAGGTAGTCGGGGACTGATATTGGGAGAAAAAAAGAAAAGCAAAGGAATGAATGAAGAAATAAGGAAAGAAAAATGCCACCTCTCTTGCAGCAAGTGAGAGGTGCGACCGTGTTGACCATATATATGACAGACACACCTTCCAATTTACCTGTTGCATACATTTCATCTGTACACACGACAAAATGCATCACACAGGCTGAAGAGGAGTGAGATTTTCTTTCATCCAGAGAGGGAGAAAGCCCTTCCTGAATAAATCCCTGCCTTAGAGTGCTGGTTCCTTCCCCTAGTTGGATTGGACTCGACTCATTTTGTTTTTTTTCCTCCTCCCCTCCATTTTGAATGAACACAACAGCAAGTTCCCAGATTCCTCGCTGTCCCCGACCCGGTCTGAAGATGAACTTTGGACTCACTCCTCACATATAGAAAATATATTTTCCTTTCTTGCCTCAACATGTCCCTACCTTCTCTCTCTTTCTCTCTCTCTCTGTCTTCTCCCCTCTATGCTTTCTCTCTTCTTTTTTTTTCTTTTTTTTTTTTTTTTTTGCATTTCATTTTTTTACTGGTAACTGCTGCTGTTGTATTTTATGAGAGTGGGGGATTTTTTTTACCTGGGTTTCTGTAGAGAAAGGGGGACAAAGTATTAAATTTGAACTGCTGAAAACCATTGCTACCTCCTCATCTGCTGTGGTCTCAATCCTGTGCCGGAAAGGCGGACCTTCTCTCTGCTTTTCTGACTTTAAATGAATATATTGTTATAGTGCTGTGTGAGTGATAAGCATGCATGACCACTTTTAGGGGATCCTGTTGTCCAGTCGGTTCCTCAGGATCCATCTCATGTAGAAATTTAATTAATTTTAAATTGCAGGTAGCTAAGGTATCAGATCCCTTGGTATTCATTAGCATTATTAGGCAGAAGGTGACGTTATCAGACAAATCCTCAGATTTTGAAGAATCTGAACCCCAGTTAGAAGATTCCACGTATTTGATTGCATTTGTAAATTAATTTTTGACAGCAACGTGAATTTATCAATGCATTTCTGCTGATACAAGCTTAAATGTGATGTTAGTCATCTAGAAAATGAGAGCTGGCATTCGCCTCTTTTAAGGAAATAAGTTCAAAGATACGCTCAACTTTTCATTCATAATGCCTTATAAAGAAATGCTGAAGGCAGAACTACCCAAGGAGTTGTTAAAGAATGGCCTCGTTAAATACACCAAACACTCATCCGTTCTTCAAAAAGTGAGTCACGTCGATTCACAGGACAAACTAAGGAAGTAAGAGTGCATTAAAGAGCTTGTTTTGATGAATACTCAGAGAAGGTACTGACTGTTGAGGAAATAAAACATCCTACATATTACAGCCATAAAACATGTCCTGCGAAGATCACATTACGGTTCTGAGACACTGGGATGTGAGTCATTTAAACATCAACACTCAATTGACGGTCAAACATATTCCTTTAATGCCTATGGGATTCACAGGAAAGCATGAACAAAGGTGAACTGAGGTAAAGGATGAAGGGAACTGAGGTTGTGCCTGAGCGCCTGCTTTACTCTCTGGATTACATTGTTGATTAAAGCCTGACAGGTCTTCCTACATCAATCCATGTTCACACAGCTCCACAGTTTACTCATCATCTAACCCTTCAACTCTTATCTGCTTTTACAAGCTGCTCCTGTTGTATTCTGTCAGATTTAGCCTTCTCCTTATTCACTTTGTGTTAATCTTAATGATGCAGCATCCTGTGTGGATTCATTAAAATAAGCATTTGGATGGAAATGTACCAAAACAACCCAAACCACCTCTTAAATTGTATTTTATCATGTTATCACAAAGCTTTATGAACACATAACCTCTAATCATTGCATCACAACTTATGTTGCTGTTTTATGGAGCGGGGTTTAAATGACACTTTCCCTTAATCACACATGACATATTAAAATAGCCAACATCCTGCAGCATCTTATAGCAAAGCTATGCGGATGATTGATTTTGCCTTAGTGTATTCCTCTTCAGGATAGCAACAGCATCTTCATCCATTTGCCCTTTTGTTTGGGGGAGTCACCGGGGAAGCCTTGGTAGCACCGTGAGCCAATCAATAAAAAGCAAACCTGCGAAGTCACGCCCCTTTTGACAAAATCCGTCTAATCAGCGGGCTCTGTCGCCGTATGGGCGTTACCATCCCCCACCCACCCTTTTGACACTGCCCTACCAAAGCTGTGTGGTTGAGCGAAGTGAATGACGTCTCTGCATTTGCGGGCCGCCGACGCAGGGCTGGGTTTCCATTTTCAGAGCGAGTTTCGGGGGGGATCGTCAACATGGAGCCGGAGATGGAGGACAAAACGTTGGAACTGATGGTAAGACTCGTTTTGTTATGGCATCCTGAACATCCGAAGTGTTCAGTATCTCTCTTGTAATGGCGGAAGCGCCGAGGCTCGATTCGACGGCAGGAATGGGCTGAAGCGGCTTGTCGGGAGAGGTGGAGGAGAAAGGAGGGGGGACCAGAAAACAGAGGGAGGGCCTGAAATTATCGATACATTTCGCTAAGAATGCTCCGCATACTGGCCGGATTAATAACCTAGACCTTGACTTCAACATCTGATAAATGTAAAACACGTGTTGTTCTGGATCAAACTGGCAAACAGAGGGGAAATTTAGAGGTTGATGTTCTGTCGTCGGCCGAAGACAGCCGAGGATTCTCGGGGTAGCGTTCACTGCGGTGACGCTGCGCCACTTTAACTGGGCCCTGTCTGATACTTAGCCATCCAGCTAACACAGGCTAGAAGGCGACGAACCACGTAAATTTACGGGTATGTTATATTATGTAGTTTATGTTAAGGCAGCCTACGTGATAACGGATGTGTTGAGCTGTCAAATAGATTCCGTAATACAACGGAATGCTGCCAAAATCGTAATTATGTGTTGGTTCTCTGTTTATATTTTCAAAGTGCGTAGAAGGAAGTGTATAGCTTTTTCATTCACATAGCGTTACCACGATTAGCGAGGTAGCAATTAGCTTAATAGCTAGCATGCTAAAAATGCTAGGAGCACTTGACAGTCGTTACCGCACCAAAACAGTAAAGTGGTCAGGACGGTAAAAGCTCGTTTGGTAACCAGATACATGAACTATCTCTGTAATATCGTTTCCCTTTACTGACGATCAGATTTGGTATACAGGTAATCGATTTTTTTGTGAAATGATTAGCTATCTTGAAAAGCTAGCCAGGCTAGGCTAACGTTAGCTTAGTAATAGCTAACATTATCATTACAGGGGTCAAAGTGGTCTCAAGGAAGACGCCAATTAAGATAAGGTATTGTTTTGTTAATGAACTTAAATATGGATGGTTTCCATTCGTTTGGCAGGTGCTCATACTGAATTACTGAAATACCGCACAGCCCTCAGTCTGTGTAACAAACAAATCAACTGTATTGTCATAAGTTACTCGCTATTGACATAGCAAGGTAGGCCTACAAAGTAAAATCTTAGATTGTACAGTAGATAACATGGACCAGAGGTGTCCTGTAGGTCACAAACGTGGCTGGGTGAGCAGTGTGTGTCCATTTTTGCTAAAGCATCCCATCTACAACTACTACAGATGCTTATAGACTATGAGTAACCATCCTTGGGAGAAATCAATTGTCAGTCAAGAGACAAAGTAGTAATGGAGATAGCCACTTGATCACACACTAACCAGACTTCAGGAAGGTGTTTTAAAAGTTACCAAATTTAAACAACGATTTAAATTATTGTGTAGACAGAACCAATTAATACAGAGTTACAGCAACACTTCTTTCCAAATCTCTCAGTGACTGTTCAGTCTTAATTTTGGTCCCTAAGATAAGATAAATAATAAGAAGGACTGAAATCAGAATTTTACCCAGGTGCTCACTCAGGTATAGGATAAGAAGTCAATGCTGAAAAGAGGTTAATAGTTTCGAAATAGTATGAACAGCTCATACTGTATGTAGCCATTGGACTTAATGAATTTATACATCTTGATTACACATATCAAAATGGAGGAAATATACATTTTTGCAGGATTTGCGGACCGTAATCTTACAGGCCTACAAAAATGAAATTTGTCTGGGTTGTGTCTGTGTATTTATTTTGATTTTATTTTTGTCCCAGTGTTATTCACTAACCACTCATGAGAGTGGGGATGGCAGAACAGTGGGTGGGGTTTCTGTCAAAACCAGTGACAATAATTGACAATTACTCCCATTGCCCCTCCCTCTCCTCTACCTATCCCCACCCAGTTCATGTCTAATAATGCTTCTGTGTGTATGTTTATCAGTCTGTATCTTGTGTGTGAAGGAGTGTGTGTTCCTGCGCTCACTGTGCCAATGTGTGTGTAGCTCTAATACTGGTTTTTCCCCTCACTATCCCCCACCTCCTCCCCTTCTTCTTCTCTCCTCACCTTTTGATGGTTACACACCCACCTCCTCTCAATTTTCAAACCAAACCTTTTTGTTTATTTATTTATTTTTTCATTTTTACTTTTATATTCCTTACACTTTTTACACACTCCGCCTGTCCCGTTCCTCACCAACTCCTCACCACTTCCATCCATCTGTCCATTCATTGATCCATCCATTCACTCATCTCCTTTGGTTTCCTCCTCCCAACTTCCCTCATCAACCCCCCTCCTCTTTTCCTTTACTTCCCATCTCTGGTCTCTCGCTCTTCCCTTTCTCTTCCTCCCTCACCCTGTCCACTTCGTTCTCCTCCTCCCTTCCTCCCTTCCTCTCTCTCTTTCACACAGTGCTCTGTGCCTCGCTCTCTCTGGCTGGGCTGCTCCTCGGTGGCTGAGAGTTTGTGTGCACTCAGGTGCCTGCAGAGCATCCCCTCCACCCGGGCTCACAACCAGGTTCTGCCTCTCTCCTCTTAATTCTGCTGCTCCTCCTCCTCTCCCTTCCCTTCCTCCCTTGCCATCTCCACACCCTTCACTTTTCTTCGCCCACTCCACATGACTCCTCATACCACCTTGGTGCAGACAGCACCCACTCACCCCCTCACCCTCCTACCTCCTCACCTTCCGTTGTCCTTTCCTCCCTGTTGGAAGCACACTGCTCTCAGGTTATTCTCTGGTGCATCCTCAAACTCTCTCTGCTTGAAACTAAATTGTAGCTCTATAAACTGTAATTGACTTCCTTATAATCATGTCAAATCACAGTTCTTGCATCTAAATTAGGTCCCGGAAAACTTAAAGTCAAACAGTGATTATGCCATGTAATGAAAACTGAAGACTTTTACAATCAGTTTGAATACTAGACTGTTTCCTAAGAAATTCGGTGTGAGTGGAAGCAGGATGCAGGGCGTACCAGAGAATAACCTCGCACTGAGGAGTAACATTTTCTCCCCTTCTACCTGGAGGTGTGAGGGCCGAGGTGGGGGGTCTTCCTTCAAGCTCTGAGAGGCTACATGCTTGCTTGCCTGCCTGCCTGGCCAAACCTGGTCTGTCTGTTTTTTTATTTCTCCTTCCTTCTCTCCTTCTGCTCTGCATGTTCATCAACACCAGCAAGCCCATTCTGGCTTCTTGTCCTGTCTGCTTTGGTCTTGGTACCTGACCGTTTGTTTGTTTGTGTGGTTG
>JAPZEB010000026.1:15350670-15362287 GCA_029783705.1 Chaetodon striatus
TATCTAGCATTTTTTATCATTAAGTCAGGTAAAAACAAATTGATACTAGATTGAGGAGAGGGGAGGGTGAATTGAACTTGCGTTATAGAGTATACCCATCACTGTTTGTTTGTTTTTTTTTTTGTTTGTTTGTTTTACCTTAAAATAAAAGGTGGGAAAAATTAATCTAATCTAAAATTAATCTATTAGTGTTGTTTGAATACATAACAAATGTATCCACACTTTTTTCAAGACAAAATGGTCTGCGAATGTTTCTTCTATCACACATAACATTATATTAATGGACTTGGTGTTATTCACAGTAATCTCATGACCACTTTCCATCTGGCTACATAAAATCCTTTACTGCCCCCTCTAATAACATTACATGACATGATATTTGCCTCCATCTTCTCTCTCAGTTCAGCTACAGTGCTTCTCTTTCTCTCCTTGGTTGCCTGTTGTGTTCATCTTTCTCATTGTTTTTCCCTCCTCTCTCCAGACTATTGAGGCAAATTGGCGATGTGGCAGACACAACTTGCAGAGGATTCAGTGTCGCTCAGAAAATAGTAAAGGGGTTTACTGTCTCCAGTACGACGATGACAAGATCATCAGTGGCCTTAGGGACAATTCCATCAAGGTACGTGTGTGTAATCATCAAGGACAGTCTGAGGTCTGTGACATTATGAATTTGCCCACTTTATTATCTGTGCCACTGTGCTCCGCCACATAATTCACTCTTTTTCTAAACTTTCTGGTCCAAAACTGCCTCAGAGATCTGTATAGCTGACATGTTAGCAGGGACTTTATTGGACAAATTAGGAAAAGGTTGTTTGTTTCATCATATGAGATATAATTGACTCATGTTTTAATATCAAATATCTCCTGTCATCATTGTCTATGTGGACCTGGGACCTGTATATCGCTTTTCTAGTCTTCCAAGCACTCAAAGCACTTTAACTACATGTCACATTCACACACATTCTCACACATGGATGGCCAAGGCTACCTTACAAAGTGCCACCTGCTACTCAGCTTCAACACACTCACTCACCAATGGAACAGCCATCGGGAGCGATTTGGGGTTCAGTATCTTGCTCAAGGATACTTCAACATGCGGACTGGAGGAGCCTTGGATTGAGCCGCTGATCTTCCGATTAGTGGACAACCCGCTGAACCTTCTGTGCCACAACCGCCCACAGTGGACGGTATATGAACGGATGATGCACTGATAGCTCCTGGAAACAGAAACTCATTGACTAGAATTACAGCTGGTAGTGCCTAGGGGTGGGTGATCGGGCCAAAATCGTGTATCGTGGTATATGTAATTTTTATGTCACGATAATGGTATACAGCATGAGTTGTTCTGTAAATTCAATTAATACTTAATCAAATTTGTTTTCTCCTTTTATTTATTGGAACATTAATGCAAACAAAAAAGCAACTGCTTCACATGAGACAAAACCAAAGTTTTTTAATGGAAGCGTTTAAGTTCCTGAGAGTAATCATTTTAAGTGTTACAGGTTTCTGCATTTACACCCTCGCTCTCCTCCACCATGTTTGCCCAACCGCTAGAATCGTGAGAATGACAAGATAACGTGAGAATCCAGCCCTGCCTGCCTGAGTCAAAGGGAATAAAAAGAGAGCCACACCTTCTGATTCGACTTAAAAAAATATAGCTCCTGGCTTCTGTGCTTGACACATGCAGTGCACCTGCACCTGCATGCCTGAAGATAACCTGATATGTTTGAGTTGTTTTAATGCAGCGAATGCTCGCCAAAGGTACTTGCTACTCCAACTTCCACTCTTAAATCGTTTATGACATCATCGCTTTCAGACAACTCATTGAAAATAACGTTACTAACGTTACCATTTTGCCAGTAATTATAGACAAAGTCCCAATGAAATTGACATTAGCATTAGCCCCTGAGTGTTCCATTTTCTGTGTGTTAAGATAATATTAGCAAGGCTAATACCATAACGTACTAAAACAGTTTGCTTTTGGATTTGTTTTGGAACCTGAGACTAATTCATGAGACAACAGTGTGGATAACATAGCAAACACTCGCAAGAGTCTCAGTTTATGTAGCAATGTCATCATGACAGAGTTGTGTGAGTAAAGGCAAAATGGGTGGCAGTGTTTGTGATAATTACTTTTTTTTAAGTTCCTTGAACTGACATCCTCTTACATTAGCGTAAGGTTACGTTGAGTTTTTCCTTAAATCTTCATGCTAACATAAACTGCAAATCCACAAGCTGATCTTGCACACCCCTGGACCTCCCTTGGGGTTAGCATCGTTGTCACCTCTTTCAAACCTGATGAGTTTGCATGCCTGTTAAGGGCAAAGAGGTCTCAACCTTGTATTTGCAAAACATTAGAGCTGGAATCACATTTCAGTTTGTGTGGAAAACCTGTAGTGCAAATACAAATACAAGCAGTTTAAACTCTTCAAAGGTCCAGTGTGTAGGATTTAGGTAGATTTAGTGGTGTCTAGTTGTGAAGATTGCAGCTTGCAACCAGCTGACTCTTCTCCAGATTAGACTCCCTTCAGTGTTCATTGTTCAGGAGGTTTTTACCAGGAGCTGAATTATCTCAGAGGTCTCTTCCTCTCCAAAACAAACAGACCAGGTGATTAAAAGTATTTGTGTTTCTCCGACGCTGTTGGGCATGTCAGAGAATGGTCGTTAGCCTAGCACCTGCGAACGTGTGCTCACCTTTTTTTCTGTGGTAACGTAAGATCCAGATGTTATGGAGGTTTTTACTGGGAGCTGAATTATTCACAGAGGTCTGCTCCACTCCAAAGCCAACGCACCCGATGATTTAAACAGATAAAAACACTGAATAATGTTAAACATTTTCCAACACTGCTTGGGGGGTCTTGCTACAGTGGCTGATGCGAAGACTTGAATGACCTTATCTCGAGCCAGTGTTTGGTTTGTTTGATCTGGGCTGCTGTAGAAACATGGCGGTACAACATGGTGATCTCTGTAGCTGAGAAATTGCTATCTGTGTCGATATAAATAGATAATTCTAGGATAGTAAAATCACAACAATTTTTATTTTCAGGTGATTATACATTGAAGAAAACATACTTATCATATTATATTCCATTTCTGCCAACATCATGCACACTGAACTTTAAGTGGCAACTGCAAAGCCCCTTTTCCCTGTTAATCAAAGCATAACTCTGTGAAGACTGGAATAATACCACACCCCGACTGGTAACGCTTAAACGTCAGTATATACATTGGACTTTAACATGGTTGGAAGAATGAAGTTTTGAAATTTCAACTCTTTGTTTCCTGCTGCTGAGTCAGTACAAACATGGCATGTGTCAGTCTGCCCTGCTGTCCCAAACTGAGATGTACAAGTAATTAACATTGATCCCACTTGTACGTCTAAGCACCAGCAGCCAGAGTTTTGTCTCTCTCTGAGAGAGACATACGTGCTGTGTGTGTGGTTGTTTTCTTCCTACCTGGGTTTGTGTAGTTATGAATTGAATCTTTTCTTCCGGCTCAGTATGGCTTATCATCTTATTGTCTATGGCGCTGAGCTAACCCAGCAGACACTGAGACAGAACACAAGTGAATTATAGGATAAAAGGGCTCAGCTCCAGACCCGTTGTGTGTTCCACTTATCTGTCTGGCCTGGGAGAAGAGGAGAAGATGATGAAGAGGAGGGGAGGATGGAGGGAGGAGAAGAGTGGATTTGTCTTCTTATTGTTCTGGAGGAGGCTGACGCACACCCAGGGAAGAGCTTGAAAGGCTCTTACGTATACACTCGGAGCTCAGCACAGCAGTGGGGAAATGGGGCATGAACACTGCTGTGAGAATAGGCCATTCTTAGCATGACCCAAATCTGCAACCTTTTCACAACCACTTATTATTCTTTTTTCTCTTTGTCCTCCCTCTGCTTCTTCCTCCTCTTCCTGCTCCTGTGCTCTCTCCTGATAGATCTGGGATAAGCAGTCTCTGGAGTGTCTGAAGATACTGACCGGTCACACAGGCTCAGTGTTGTGTCTGCAGTATGATGAGAGAGTCATCGTCACCGGGTCTTCTGACTCAACTGTCAGGTACGACACGCACATCTTGTTACAGACAGAACACACTGTGTTTTGGAGTACGACCAGCAAGTAGTAACACTTCTACTCAGTGTTGATTAGGCTGGATGTTTGGATGACTTAAAGGGATTTACTGCACCACTATGCTTGGATAAAATGCCAGTTATTTATATATAGTTAACAGCCTATTTTCAGTCTGAACACAGTGTACGTCTTTGGTTGTCTTTGGCAACATGAGACAAAAAGTAGATGGGCATTTATAGTTACTATATTTATGAAACTAAAAATACACTACTATGTTAAAATCTGTATGACAGGCTCAGAGTTTAGGTTTGCAGGTATATGCCTGCTTGTGGACGGTATCACATGTAGTTGTCCAGCAGATGAAAATATCAATGGCCAAAATATCTGGTGCCAAATAAATAATTTAATTAATAGCATAATGAATAGACTAATATTTTGTGACCTATGCTATATCTTGCCAAGACAATCTAAATATAAACTTACATTATGCAAAACAGATTTTCGGATTAATTACCAACGGATCTATTTATCCACCAAAGCCAAGAGAGTGCGTCCCTGCCTCTAAAGAGCATACGCCACATCCACGGCATTCATGGCCTTCCTCACCACGCTTAGTGTAATTAGGTGTCTGCATCATGGATCATGTTCTCCAAGAAGACCTCTAACGCACCACGGGTCTCCTGCTAGATCAGACTGAAGATGCACTTCACTCCAGTGTGGTGAGCCAGACATTAGCGGGCTTGGAGGTTCACACTGGACGTGAAAGTGCGGCCATTTTGCAACCTGCAGCATAGTTTCAGCGTCTGGTCTTCTGTGATCTGCGAGCAATGAACGATTTTAAAAATATATCAGATATGATTTAAATTATGTGATCACGACAAATGATTAATATTAGTCAGTTGTGTCTAAAATGAGAGCGGTGGACAGACAGGCACGCACATGCACACACGGAGACATGTAGGCAGACAGACAGAACACTACATGTGGAGCAGAATCACTTGCTGACTGGTGCAAAGAAATGTGCTTCCGTTTTCAGTGGCCAGGTGGCAGCGAGACAACTGACATATCAGATGCTTCTGCGGCCAGTGAGAGCATTGTGGTGATGCTTGTCCTTTTCCACCTCTGCCTCTGCAACTGAACCTCTGATTAGTCACTCTATTCAATGCACCGCTTCTTTATTCAGCTTATTTTCAAGTAACAAAACAAATGTGTTTCTGCAGCACATCTTCTCCAACTGAAGGAATGCTTCACAGTGGAGAATAACAAAATAAATTGTTTTCTTATAGGTCTAGTGTGTAGGATTTAGCAGTATGTAGCAGTGAGGTTGCAGAACTGAAACTTCTCTTGTGTGCCAAGCATGTAGGAGAACTACAGTGGCCAACGCAAAAACGTGAATGGCCTTATACAGACCCAGTGTTTTGTTTGTCCATTTTGGGCTGCTGTAGAACAACATGGCAGACACTGTGGACGACAGCCTGCTTCAATTGTAGATAAAAATGGCTCTTTCCAAGGTAACTAAAATGCAGCCCTTTTTTTTCAAGTGACAACAAACTAATGAAAACCATTTCTGCCAGTAGATGCCCCTAAATTCTACACACTGGATCTTTAAACTTTGTAAAAAAGAAGTCGTCAAAGCTCCGTTCCTGCTCTTAGGCTACATTCAGACCCCAGGCAAATCAGATTTGTTTCTCAAATCAGATCTCACAGACTGTCCGCTCTGTTAATCAGATCACATTTGTGTTTATTGTTCATTAGGATCCCCATTAGTTGTTACCAAGGCAACAACTTCTCTTCCTAGGGTCCATGTTAAGGGCATAATATATGCACACACCTACGTCACGGACCTGGGCTCCTACCCACCCCAGTTAAATCAGTATAGATACAGTTGCATCACTAACATAATCCCGGTCGCAGCACTTGAGTTGATGGCAACTACACTCGTAAAATCTCAGAGTAAAAATTCAATACTTTATTATTGCAATGATTATTTTAAACTTAGCTGCTGACCGAGACAAACCCCCTCCCCCCTCTACCAGCAGTAACGTTACCTGCAGGGGGAGAAACACATCAGCAGGACAAAGGAATAACTGACACTGACTGATTAAAAACTAAACTTCACATAGTATTGTGATGTCAGGAATATTATTTATGTAGTGGCTTTGCTGCTGTAGAAACAACATTTAGTAATGTATAAAATGTCCATGTCTAATCATGTTCTGAATTTATTCTTTTTTGAATTAATATATTTTCTAAAAAGCAATTATAATAACAAAATAATGATTTTGTAACAAATGGAGTGTTGATAAGAATAGTAGTACCCATAAATTTATAGCGACACCCGTCCCTGCTGGTGACGTGGCTTTCCAGTGAGAAGGCAACGTGCCCTGCAAACAGTCATATTCTCAAGTCATGAACAGAACTCCTCTGTCACACGAGACAAACTCCTCTATGATGCTCTGCTAGTAGCAGCATGGCTTCTACTCAGCACTTTGTCAGTCTAGATTTGACTGTGTCGCATTGCGAGTGGCAAAAAAGACACTTCAGCGGCTAGAGCGTCTAGACTGAGACACATCGGTAGAAGTCCAACTAGAGTCATGTTTCAAACCACTGCCAAATGTGGTTTGGATTTCGATATGCAAAAATGGCACTGAATGTGTTTTTTTTGCCATCCGTACTTCCTTGAATCAGTCTGTATACAATCAGGATATGTAAAAAAAAAGTTCCTTTGTGATAAGACTGACTGACTGATTTGTAATGTAGCTTGAATCTTTCACCTTAATCTACTTTATCACTTCACTACATCTAGCGGTCAAAGACAGAGGAGAAGTGTCTGGCTCCATGATCACTGTTCTGTTTTAAGACACTCATCCCGACAACTGAACAAAGAGGCAGCTCCTTAAGTTGCTTTTCAATAGGTCTGAATTTGGTTAGTGTGTTTATTCACAATACATCATACACAAAGCAACATGTACAAAACTACAGCCTGTACTGTTTGTATGATGAGATGACATGTTTTCACAAGTTTTCTGCTGTAAATCAGGTTAACTGCTGCTGATTTAAACAACTTCAATCTGGAAAATAAAATGAATTTTGACATCAATTGATGAGGAATTTTAAATGTCCATCCCTAACCATAGAGCACCAAGGTAGTTGTAGCTACAGTGTTCAAAATACGCTGCTATTGCTTTTGACGTACCATCTGTCATTTCACATACTGTATGCTTGTTGTCCACTTTGTACCCAGTGGTGACCAACACACCTACTGCTGCCCCTAGTTTACGATGAGTTCCCACCCAACCTGCAGCTGCTCTCACAGTCTGGCAAGGAAAACATAAATGTTGACGTTTATTATTTCACAATGAGTTAGATTTACTATCATTACCAGAGATAGTGTGATATGTTTTATTGCGGATATTTAAAGACCTGGCGTGTGCGTGTATGTTGACACTTGCTTGGCTACTGCACACAGAAGCTCAACATTAATTCTCTTATTACTTCACACTTCAGCCGTACTCGCTGGGCGGTATCCAAGGAAAATGTGACTTCACTTCCTTAGCAACAGCTTGACAGGCACTTTGTTTGTAGGTTTGGTTGTCAGCTTTTCCAGTGTGTTCTGCATTTGACTCTCAATGCCCAGCGGTGCAGTTCAGTAACATGTTCTTCGCAGCCGCCCCTGTGTGTGTGTGTGCGTGTGTGTGTGTGTGTGTGTGTGTGTAGTTCATACAGTATGTGTGAACTCTCCGTTGCTCTCCATTGTAAAACTAATAAACATAATTCTCTCTCCTGTCTCCATTGTTTTCCTTTTTCCTTCACTCCCATTACATTTCTTTTCCACTCTCTGTCTTCAACCTTCTTTTCTTTCATTTTGACCATTCTCCCCGCTGCCCTCGTCTCGTTTTTCTTTCCTACTCACCCCTTCCTCCTATCATTTTCCACTTTTCTCACCCCTTTGTCATTTCTTCCCTCTTTGTCTCACACCCCTCCCCTCTCATTCCACATCCCCATTTTCCCTTCCTGCCTTTTCTTTTCCTCTCCCTGACACCTTTGCCCTCATCATTCGGCCAACCTGTCATCTCTCCCTACTTCTGTTTTCTCTCCCTCCATCCCTCTCCTTCTACCCCTCACCCTCTGCAGGGTGTGGGAGGTGACGACGGGTGAGGTACTGAACACACTGATCCACCACAACGAGGCAGTTCTTCACCTGCGCTTTGCCAACGGCCTGATGGTCACCTGCTCCAAGGACCGTTCAATCGCCGTCTGGGACATGGCTTCTCCTACTGACATCAGCCTACGTCGTGTCCTCGTGGGACACAGGGCTGCTGTCAACGTGGTCGATTTTGACGACAAATATATTGTGTCCGCCTCAGGGGACCGCACCATCAAGGTAACGAGAGCTGAGGAGGTGGACTTTAGAGAAACATTTTTCTGATAGTGGCTGCAGGGTATGTTATGTTATGTTATTTGTCTCATAAAGTTTGGAGCACACGCAGAGATTTTCTTTCCTGTTCCCACGGTTTTCTATGCTAGACCTCATAATTCAGTCTGTTCAACTGAGATACTTTCAGTGAAACTAGACATGTCAAATTTGTTCTGTAGTTTCAAACCCACCAAGTCAGTTTCAGAGTGGATGTTTGATTGGCTGTACGCATCTGAGTAAATGCAGGCCAATGTTTCACAAGGCGCCCTTTGCTTCTCTCTGTAGGTATGGAGCACCAGCACCTGTGAGTTTGTGCGCACTCTTAATGGTCATAAGAGGGGCATCGCCTGTCTACAGTACAGAGACCGTCTGGTGGTCAGCGGCTCATCTGACAACACAATCCGGTATGTGTGAGATTTAATGTGTACAGTTCATATATTATTTAATATCTTTTATACTTAAAATGTACATTTGTGCAAATGGACAAATAATATCAGTGTCAGGTGTGTGTTTTGCTTGGCGTTTACTGAGGCCTCTCTTTCTCCAGGTTATGGGACATAGAGTGTGGGGCATGTTTGCGAGTGCTTGAAGGTCATGAGGAGCTGGTGCGTTGCATTCGCTTTGACAACAAAAGGATTGTCAGCGGCGCCTACGACGGGTTAGTCTCACTCATTCACACACACAGCTTTGTGTACAGAGACATTTTGTTTCTGACGTCATGTCGTCTCATGTTTCTCTCTGCAGGAAGATCAAGGTGTGGGACCTGCAGGCAGCCCTGGACCCACGGGCCCCCGCCAGCACATTATGTCTGCGCACTCTAGTGGTGAGTGTCATTTCATTTACCTTGTTACAACATGGCTGACTGACAGAGCTCATGCACAGGTCACTTTAACTGCAGGTCCTCTAAAGCACTTCAGTTGTTAGCTTCAAAAATCCAAGCTGGACAGGATTGAAAAATGAAACTTCTCTCTGAAAATACAATGTGATGTTGATTTTCACATTTGTTTTAACTATCAGTAAAAATTTATTTCACTTGTAATGTGTGTTTTCTTGGTGATTTTCAGAATCACTGAAAATTTTAGAAACAATTAGCCAAAGTTAATGCTCTCCAGTACAGCAGTCCTGCAGTAAACCCTATTATCATGATGGATATTATGTTTCATTTTTTCAAAACTGTTTAGAGAGCTGGAGATTTAAGTTTATCACTGGTTGTGTTGCTGTTTAGCGTTTCCAATATTCAGTGTTTCATCATTCATCTAAATGAAGTGGACAAACTATTAAAAATACCTAAAAATACCCGTTGTATTTGTGATGTCTTGGATGGTGATGCAGCGCTGCCAGCTGGCCTCAACATGGAGTCAGCTGCAGTTTGCCTCTAATATCAAACAACCTCACATTAAGGTTTTACCCTGGTAGGTTAACTTGCAACCGATGCGTTTCATTGATGACAACATAAACGTTCATGTTTTTTTTTTGGTTTTTTTTGGTCTGCCTGTATGCATAGCATGTTAACATAACCTCTTCATTCATGGTGTTTTCAGGAGCACTCTGGCCGCGTGTTCCGTCTCCAGTTTGATGAGTTTCAGATCATCAGCAGTTCTCACGACGACACCATTCTGATCTGGGACTTCCTGAACGTCTCGACCAACGGCCAGTCAGAGGGACGGTCTCCCTCCCGCACCTACACTTACATTTCTAGATAGCAGGTACAAAGACACACACACAAATTCACACTCAGCTGATCTGACCTGTCTGTATAAATGTTGCATCCTGCATCACACATGAGATTGTGTTTGTGTCAGGGCTGTACCAAACAGTTTAGAGCTTTGAAGCTTCATTCATAATGTTGATATTTAAATTCCTAATCAACTTTCAAATGCTGCACAGCTTTTGCATGTCTATTCTGTTTAAACCCAGTATTTCTGCACAGTTGCAGATAAAGATTAGCCCATGCCAGTGGTTCCCAGCTGGTGCAGCCACAAGGTCCAAATTTCTCCTTCATTAGTTCATTAGTCATTAGTTCAAGGTCCACACAGTTTAAAACATTCAGCATCATACTTGCGTTTGGCCATGTCGTTGAGCAAGTTTGCTGACTCGTAGGTGTTTGGTATTCACTTGCTCACAGCAGGAAACAGCACTTCAGAATTAAAGCTCCTTGCTGGACGTTATCTGTACTTAAAAATAAAGTTGACATGTTCGAAAGTCACTTGTGGTCCATTTAGAATGGACCTGCGACCCACTTTTGGACCACGACCTGCCAGCTGGGAACCACTCCACTACGCTGTTATTATTAGCATTATACTTATTTGTAGAATTTCGTGGCTGTGTAGGATTGTTTCTGTGATCCAAACATTTCCAATGACTCCAGAGCAATGAAAAGTCTAAAGGTCAAAATTTATTTAAAAAAAAAAAAAAAAGATGTATGTAATCATTTCCAAAATTCACAGCATGTTTTTTTTTCTCACAAAATGCTCTGCGTTTAGCCTTTAAAAAACAACACTTTCACGACATTTTAAAAAGCAGTTAGCTTTCCGTTTGCCGCACACAAAGGGAGACACGCTTGTGTTAAAGGGGCGGTCTAGCAGCAACTAACAGCACTATAAATAATATTTATTCATCAAAGAAAGTTGATTTAATAAAAGAAAAAAAGATGAATGACTTCAATGAATCAAAGGGTTTTGTCAGAGGATTTTATGTATTTATTTTTAGGGTGATAACGTCATAAAATGTGACGACAAACATTAGAAGCTTCGTTCAAAAACCTTGATAGACTGAATGTTAAAAAAAGGACATTGGGTACAGCTTTAGTATTTGTGCATGGTTAGAGAACAGTATTCAGTATGTTTAACGCTTGTTGAGAGACTAGCGTGATTACAGACTCCTTGCCACCCCCTCCCCCCCAGGTGGCGCCATCCACTGCATCCTTTCTTGGAGGAGCCCAGGGCTGATTGGCTGATGGGTGCGTCCATCATGGAAAGGAGCCCATCTCTTCTCCTTCCTCCTCGTCATCTCTCTGTCCACCTCCCGCCCCGCCACCTCCACCTCCCTGCCCGTTCTGACAGACTCTTGAGCTTGGGCCCATTGCCTGCCAGTACCGTGACATGCACACACAGACACACATACACACACACAGGTC
>JAPZEB010000026.1:15401556-15431952 GCA_029783705.1 Chaetodon striatus
GGCAAGTTTGCTAGGTTAGCATTAGCGCTAACACCAGACACTGAGTCGTATAACAGTCCCAACAAACTCACATCAATACCAAAACATCTCGACTCTGCTGTTAAACCTGTTAATAACTGCTAGGTAATGTTAGCCATGTGGTGCTAACAGTCAGCCCTGTCACTGTGTACGGTGTCCTTGACACTATTTTGCAAGGACACAGTCGCTGTATCCTGGGTGTAGTGCTGCCTAAAATCTCTTAACAGATTCTATATATGTCTGCAGAATCTGTAGGGGATAGACAAAAATTTGGTATCAGACATGTTCTCTGGTCTGGTCTCTGTTATTTTGTAGTCTGAGTAGTATTGACTGATCATTTCTTAACGGGAGGTAAAGAGTCTGTATGGAGAGGTGGAATGCATTGGCTGAAATGTGGCCTTGGAACCTGATTGCTTTTGTCTGACCACAAGTTAGCTTGCTTTTTTAATGTATCTGAATTCATATATCGATATCTGTTTATAGAGATTAGCTGAAGTCATCAGCGATCAGAAGTTGAAGCCTTTGCTCAGATATCTGCTGCCTGCACCAGATTGACCTGGAATACTGGTCTTACCCCAGAGGCTTTATTGTCATCAGACTAAAAGCCAATGGCTCCAAGATTGAGCGCTGCCCTGGACAATAGTGATTGGTTTAAAGAAATACAAACAATCCAGAGTGTTTTTCCCTCTATACCAGAATGATGATATGTGCTCCCAGACCTTCCTTGTGTGCTGACACAGCACTGTGGAGAGAGTTCTGGCTACGAGAGACTAAGTCAAAGGCAACTGGACCTGCAAGAAAGTTATTGAAGCCTCTCATTGGTTGCCTTTTACTTATCATTCCCGGATATGCAATGACCTGGATGACTGAGAATCTTCACAGACATAGAAATATGATGAACTGTGTGCACTTTACCAATTCATGTAGTTTTCATGGAAACCTTTCTTTAGGGACACATTTTCTAAAGATGTAAAATCCTGCTACTTTTCGAAGGAGCTCTGAATTTCTCATTTTCACCATCAAATTGTTCCCTTAAGTAAATCCTAAAATTTTCTCACGAGTATCTGCAATCAGAATACATTATTATGTGTAGTTAAGTGAGTAAAATACAGTATGACAGAATGTGTGATCACTTCAACAGTATTCTGTTACCTGTTTGCGTACCACAGATTGCTGAAGATAAATCACAAACTGTTTTTGGGAATCAGATCTTGCTGTTTGGAGTATTAAAGTAATCTCTTTGGTCCCTGATGACGCCTGTGGAGAACAAATTCTTCCACTTTGCAGAGAGGAGTTTCCCTTCCCAGCACTTCTTCCAGATTACCCTAAACAAACAGTTGTGTAGAGTAATTTAAAGCCATTGTCTGGTGTCGATTACCGCTTTCAGTAAGTGGTGTGATTCACGACGCAGATGTCAGACAGCTCCTCTTGATGCTGCTCTGAGATAGGAGAGCGTGCCATCCTCATGTCTGGAGTGTGTGTGTCTGGACTGATTTTGGCAGAAAAAACATCCTCTTCTTCCTGACCGGCGGCGGCAGAAGATGCCTTGTTGTCATTCAGACTGACAGACCACGCCCCCGCATCCGACCGCAGACGTGGCGGGCCACCCAGAAGGAACTCCAGCACACATGATGCTGCATAACAGAGAGCATTCCTATTGTTGCCCACCTCAGAGAGCATCCCAGACCTGCTTTTGAATTTTGTCTTGCTGACTTTGGAGGAAAAGTGTATAATTTTATAATTGAACATTATGCATGTGGTTTGCTCTCATCCTTGAATACGTATTATTGTGTTGAGAAATTCATACACGAGATCATAATTTCTTGGTTGAAAAAGTTTCCACTTTCTGAGCAATCCATATTTTGTTTCATTTTTAATAAGACACTACTTCACTGACACTGTATGAAAACTAGGGTTTAAAATCACCTTGGAAAATGCTCAACTACGAGATTATATAACCATATTTTCCAAATTTGCATACATTTTCACCTCATCTGTAACTAAATTAATTGTAAGCCTCCAATTTAAGGCAGTCCACCCACCTGACAGCACTCAAACCGCAGTCATATTCATTTTTTACAGCCCTCTGTGTTCTCTCAAAGCCACTGTTAAATGATAGAGCTTCTTATTACAAGCAACCCTGAAATCACAGAGCGGCGTTCTCCGCGATGACCATAATGTTATACCGACATTACCCACAAGCAACACCAGAGCAGAAACCACCATGTCGGGTAGAAACTGTCACGCCACAGCGGAGGAAACATTCAGAGAACACAAGAGGTGCTTCGGTGTAGACCTGTCTTCCGTCCATATGGCGGAGTCAGTGACGGATGTGGCCAACATGGTGATGAGTTTGGCTGATGTGGGCAGGGCCTGTAAAAAAAAAACTGTCCCATTGAGAGTTTCCCCAACCAGCTTTCTGTCAAGTATTCCAAAAATCTGCACAGCTCTTTAAAGCTTTCCTGGTTTTATCTGGCAGCATCTCAGCAGGACAGGAAGTGCAGTTCACTACATTTACATCTCAGACACTGTTTTACTGTGACAGACTTCTACAACTGAAAAATGAACTAGAATTGGCCTCTTTCTCAGCTGGATATTTTTAGTTTTAGATGATTGAAGAACATTGTGTAGTTTTGTCAAAGCAGAAGGACTGTGGAGACAAAACATCAGGGTCATTCTGTTGCTGTCTTCTTGTTCATTCGTCCAGCTGAGACACCTGTTGTCCATCAAGCAAACCTTTTTGATCATTAACAACACACGTTACCCTAAATTTACTTTTCAGGTTCCAATTTCATGTTGATGCCCCCAAACAATCTGTTAACTGTATATTCTTGGTCAATCTAGAGTTTTTCTCGGTCATTTTACCTTACTTGCCACCCTCTCCACGCCCAGGGGCCTCAAACTTTTCTCTGCCCTCTCACAGTTTCCACCCAAGGTCACAATATCACCCATATTTCTCTCTATATTGATGTATTTCAATCAGGAGAGACTTGTTCTGAGAGAAAAGAATATTTATACATGAAATGTGAAAAGTCTTTGGTGATTAGACCCATCGTGATATCATGATGTTATCATGATGAAAATCCTCCCTATTTTTTTAGGTCTCATTGCTGGGAGATGTGCGTTTCACTACTTCCTTGGAACATGCAACTAGTGGCCAATATCAGTACTGCAGGTTTAGGTGATTTTGTATCAGTCTCTAGTTCTAAGCTGTGTTGGTTGCACCTCTGAAGCATCCATCTCCTCTTCTAAGGAGAATGGTGTCTACTTATATATCTAAGTGATTTACATGCAGGAGTATAGAGTATGAACAACCTTCCTTGCCACAACCAGGAGGCTGTTACCAGTCTACAAGCAGGTAGATAAAAAAAAAAAAAAAGCTTTAGAAATAGGCTGCAAACAAGACAGAAAGAGGTCCGTTTGCCTGAGATATTATTTTGTGGTTTGTTATCGCAGCTGCAGAGGGAAAATGCCACATTATTTATTCTATTCCTGATTTTCCCATACTGGCAACATTTAGCTGTTTGTTTTTCTTTGAAGTACTTGCCAGTGCTCCGTCGGCACCGGGGGTCTTTGTAGCAGTTTTTGACTGGCACCTGAAGCAACCAGCGGGACATCTAGACATCCATCAGATGACGTTTCAAAGACAGATTCAGATCCTTGCAGCTGAAATTTGACTTAAATGTAAAAAATGCTGACTTGCAGAGAGTTGCAGATTGTCAGGACTTTTATTTTAAATGTAATAAGAGTCAAATTCAAATATTGTCTGGTTATATTGTGAAGGTGAATGGCAGCTAGATGAAGTAAAACAGCCTTTGAATCTTGTTTTTCATTGGATAAAGTGTTTCTGTTGTTTTTCTTGTCCTGCTCTTCTACATTCTCACTTTGAACTCACTTCTTTTTGCTGATGGTGTTGTGTTTCCTTCAGAGTTGAGCGTAGGCAGGCTATCAAATTCTGGATGCTAATGTGATGGTCATTAACCAGTGGGCCACACACACACACAGACAAAAAGAAACACACACACTTTACTAGAGAGCTGCAAGGTTTCGGGGTGCATGAGCTCCGATGTTTTGCTTTGTAACTAAAACCCAAGTCACTCCGTTGGGCCCCAAATCCCTTAGCTGAGTAAGACCATTCCCTCTCCCCACTTCATTGTTGATGTAGTTTTCTGGAAAGACGACCTGTTTGTGTAACTGCAGCGAGCGCTGAGTCTGTGCAGAGCCGAGCGGGGCCTCCGGGCTCGTGGGAGGGGGCAGGGCTGCAGGGTGGGAGGATGCTGCCACGGCCTGCATGCCTGTCTGACCGCGGCTCATCTGAAAACCATTTTGGAAGTGTTTATTTCTCTACCTTTACTATCAGTTGGTGAGTCGTCATTATGGTGGGATGGGGAGTGGAGTGGGCAGGTTGGCCAGCTCTCTGTGTCTTTCCACAGTTATTTGCAAGCTGAAGGACAATTTGATATTCTTTCTGTTCAAGGAAATGAACAAAGAAAAGAATCTAAAGCAAGCAGTCTTTTTGTTTCTGGCTGTCTGGCAAATAGACAGGAACTTTTTTCACAATAAAGCTGCACTAATCAATATTTTTGTATTATCAATAGATCAAATTTGTAATGTTGAAGGGGTTGCTAGTAATTAGGTAAAATTATCACCAGCTCACCCTCAGCTTTATGGAGAGATTTAGTGACTTTCAGCTCTTTGTTTTGGTTTCATGGTCTGCAAATTCCACCCTCATTTACCTCCTTTCCAGTTTTGATAGATTCACTGTACACTACCTGTGCAAAACCACAGACAAAGTTAGCAGCTAGCTGGTGAACAGCAGCTAAAGAGCAAAATATCTTCCTCAGGAGTTGGTGGAGACCAAAACAAAACTAAAACATTAAGGTGTAAGGTACATTTTAGACGTGACTCCAAGTAAATGTCGATGTCTGTTGAAAGTGTAAATGAGCAAGTGTAACACATCCACCATAACAACTTTTTTAAGATAATAATGGCAGCATTTTCAGCTGCCCATAAGTGGCCAAAAAAAATCAGTGAATGCAGCCTTGAATATGTGCGGTAGCTATTTTCCAGGGGCATAACATAAGTGTTGCGCTGCTCTTTACAAGCTCAGACTTTTAATCGTGTTGCACGTCTAGCAACTCATCTCGTTAAGTGACATCAGCGCAAACGTAATTTTTATACAGTCAAAATTCCACATGGTGCTTTCACACCTGCCCTGTTCGGTTCGGTTCAGTCAAACTCAAGTTCGTTTGCCCCCTAAATCCAGTCCGTTTAGGCAGGTGTGAACACAGCAATCGCAGTCAGATGTGCACCAAAACAACCGGACTGAGACCTTTTTGAAGAGGTTTTCCTGGTCTGGTTACAAATGAACTCTGGTGCAGCAAACGTGCAGCTTTCTCACACAAGGCATTTTATCTGGTCCGCTTGTTAATGCTGCTGTGAGAACAGGAACCAACTCTAGGCAATTATACAACTTTGTAACAAAATTAGTCCCTGATTCAGACCAAAGCAATGCTTCCTGTTGCGCAGTGATACAGTTGAAGGGTATAGTTCGGTAGAAAGAAAATAGTTCCTACGTGAAACTGCTCACAACAAGGTCTGTGGATTATCTTGAGTAAGCGGGTCATGATTTCTGATGTATTTTTTTGGCAGTTTGAGCACCACAAGTATAGTGGCATCTGTATTGGAGAGAAGGCAGACATCTCTAACGGCGATATCTCCAACACTCTGCAACTCACAATAAAACAATCTGAACTGATAAAGAACACGACAGGTAAGAGGGAAAATATGTGGTTTGGATTTTGAGGTGAACTGTCCCTTTAACAGAAACCCAAATTTTCTCATCTGCCTCTTCCCTGTTTAATATGTGTCTTGTGTAACCCCATAAACCTTTCTTCAAAGCAGATCTGACAGATGAATTTGATATTTATGTGGAAAAAATATAATTGTGCCTGGCTCCCCCACAGTGAGGCGGCAGACAGTTGGAGCCGGGGAGAGCTGCTGGATGCTACACTCTTTGTTGCCTCATAATTTGACAATGCCTTTTGTTGGATGTGATACAAAGCTCAGTCAGAGATATACTTTTGCTCTGATTCCCAGTTTAACGTGGATGATCTGGCCCGTGTCACAGTCCCAGAGAGGTTCTTGGCTCGCTGTGGACGAAGTGACATGGGTTACTGACTTTTCCAGTTCATCTGTCACTGCTTTCTCTCCACCTCTCAGATCTAAATCATTTTGCTTTTCCACTCTCCTTTGTAAGTTCTCACATTTCATTTTTTCTCTCCCAACTCATCCTTTTTGCAACTGAGCGTTGGCCTTGTCCTGCCTGTCTTCACTCCTCCTCTCACTCCTCCTTCATTCACTTATAACCACGAGCATCATGCCCGCCTGTCTCATGTGATGGAGGCGTATGGTTTCCATCACATGTAATAAAAGAGATGGAGCCTGAATCAGGCCACACATGGAGCCGGGATGGTGTCGGTTTCCTGCAGGGCCCCAGAGCCATCCCATGAACTCAGAACCCTTTGGCCCTAATCCTTCACTTCCTCTGATTGCGTCACTGGCAGGTACGGCTTCGAAGTGAGCACAGTGGGCACGCTGCTGAAAGGAGTAAATTCTCAAAGCTGTTAAACAGTCAGTTATTAGGCGAGGAAGCCATGAAGCCAGGACCTCCGCTGTGAGAGCCTAATGTATTGGTTGCGGATTGTGTTCAGTGTGTACGTACAGCACTTCTTTTTAGAGGAAAATCTCTCCAAAAGTGTGACTAGAAGAGCTGTCAGTGATGTAACTTCTATTACTATGTCCATATTTTCTTTGGTGGTTCCAAAGTTTTGTTCCTTGAGCTCCTTCTTTTTGGCTAAAAAGTTGAACACAACAAGTTAACTTCTAATGTTTTCTAGAATATCCTGTTGCAAGAAATCAGTAAATTGAGCATAGCTTTAGTTCAGGCAGGAAATAATGTCAAGCTCAGCTCACATCCCAGCTACATCAGTTGATCTCAAACAGCCCAATCAGCAGATGGAGCGGCTGATTAATGGAAAGGAGTCAGCTGATAGATCACATGATTCCTTTCTATGCAACCAATTGGCAAATCTCATTCAGGGTGCCCTATTTAAGCTGCTCTGACCTGCCTACTGTTGCTGCTTCCTCTGCAAGCTGCTTTGCAACCTGCCTCCACCCCAGCTCCTCCTTTTGATGCTGTGTCTGTGCATGTAGGCACATGGAAGGGCAGAGAGGTGTACTCTTTTCGTCTTAAGCTGTCCATGTAGGTGGAGAGGTGTGCTCTCTCTGCCCTTCCATGCACATATGTGGAGGTTTTCCCACATAGGCACATGGAAGGGCAGAGAAGTGTGCTCTCTCTGCCTTAGGCTTTCCACATAGGCGTTTGGAAGAGGCTTTCTGCATAGGTACGAGGTAAGGCAGAGAGGCCCCAGAACAGAGCCATACCACCAAATATAATATAAATGGAACAAAGTCAGGTTGAGGACAAGAAGGTACACAGAGGAGGTACATTGAAACATCACAGAATTCCAAAATTTCTATACTGATGCCCCACTAATTCTTAACTTGTGCCACATTATTGAGATTGAGCACATCACATGGGCAGCCTAGGGCCTTCAGTTGTCACTCAGAGTGCCAGTGCTCACTGTGATTTTGTTAGGGTTAACTGCTCTGACTCTAAAGCATGGTTGTTCAAAGGTACAAAACTTTTTTTAAACAAATTAACCAGCAGGCCAACTGATCTGTTGACTGTCACTCCCCCTCTCTGGAAGCTCTGTTGCTTCATGTCCACGTGCTGCCTATAATGATAATAAAATTAACATGTAAAGTTAAGTGTACTAACCAGTTCTGTTAGTGTTATACATTGTGCATGGAATGTTTTATAATGTGTCCATAAAAAGTCATGGAAAAGTTTTGAAATTTTGTCCTTGAATATGTGTGGGAACCCTGGTGTACGGGATTTTTTTAAAGCGTGTCTTAAAGTCACTGATTTATGTCCACCGTCACTGAAAGTCATGCACCAGTGCACTGGTTTACAGAGACACACACACACATACACACTGTTGTAACACATGATTCGGTGCAGGCCACCTCACCATGCCATTGAGAAAGCTGAGCAGTGTATGACTCATTCATTGAGCCATCGTCTCCCTCCTGACTGTAAAACATCTTGGCTTAGATTACAGCGTATCACAGATCTCGTAAAACTGAAACTTATTTCTGTTTGAGTAATGAGGGACAGATGGCATGAAAGATGACTGCTCTTCAAGAAAACAACTGGAAACAAACAATTTCGAAAGTGAGTGGAAAAACAAAACATTTCACAATCAGCAGAGATACTGTTGCATCTGATCTGATGGATAACAGCCGCCTGCTGTCTTTGTGATGTAATGAGATTGTCGAACAAGTAAAGGTGCGTCACTCAAGTAAGACTTGAGTCGAATTTTAAGGCACTTTTGGATTTTGGATTTTTTATGTGATGTATATTTCAAATGTTGGCATTGTACATTTCTGCAAACCAACCGAGACAGCTGCCCAGCTGCGGACCAACAAAAACAAAACCATTTATTTTTTTAATGAGACATCGATGGCATTTTGAGCAGGGATTGTGCCACCTAAAGTGTGTTTAGCCAAAACATGATCTTTTTCTAACCATGACCAAGAGGTTTTTGTGCCAAAACACAATCCCACATTAACCACAACTTTGTTTAAACGTGAAGAAACGTAAAGTTTCAACATATCAGCTACATAAGAACTTATAAATGTCACATATCCTTGGTGTGCAGGAATGTACAATGCTAACACTTGTGTGCATTCACGCAACAAAGTCCTCTAGTATCTGTGGTTATATGACTTTTAATCACTGGGAGCAGTGGGTTTGGATAAAATGTCAGATTTAAAAACAGGAAGCCCCGTTTGTACTGTAACCATGACAAAGGTCCCCTAACCCAGCACTGTCATTAGAATAATATGTTTGCATTTTACACTTCTGCAAACCAGTTTTTGTTTTTTTACATTTGTTTCATTTCACATGCGTCATTTAAACATTTCCAAAGTGATGTAGCGCATGTGTATGGGCTGAGTTTCTCATCATAAGGAGGAGTAGATGATGGATGGTGTGACAAGCAGCAGACGGCAACACTGTTCAAAAGCACTAAAAACTTTCAATTTGGGACATTTCCAGCAGTGATTGTAGCAACACTGCTTTTTCCTAGCCTGTGGTTTTTGTGCTCAAACCCAACCCCACAATCAGGTCTCACTCCCAACTCATCAAATACAGACGCTTGGTCAGTGGCCCTCGGGATCAGATCAGATACCAACACACTGAGGCACCATTTAGCAGCAATGTGTGACGCACTGGGCAGCAGCATTTTTGGATGCTCTGAGCAACTGCCAAGTATAAAGAGCGAGGAATTGCACATAGGGCAGTTGGAAGGGTTAAAAAAACTCTAAAAAGACTCTCCTCTTAGAGGCCGCTGTGGCGTGTGAAACCACAAGTCAGTCGAGTCATTTTAATAACAATGAAATGTGCTAGTATGTGTAGCATGCTGCACTAGTGACTAATGTCACGGGACATATGTGATGTATATGTGGCCATGTGACATTATGTTTTAAAGTTGTGATCATTGCACTTATTTTACGCAAAATCATGATGTTTTTTCTAAACCTAACCATGGACTTTTGTTGCCTAAACCTGAGGAAGAAAACTGCCTTCTAAGTTTATTTTGAAAAGAGATTTTTTTAGCTTTGCTACTGTACCATTTTAAATACAGGACTTCTACTTGTAACAGGGTATTATCCTGCTCTGATACACTGTGACTGAGGTCGAGGCTCAGAGGACTTCTTCCTCTGCTGTAGTTTGTATTGAGCTCCACTCTTTGTCTTTGGTGCCAGGTATAATTCACTGATTGCCCTCTTGGAGTAATCTGCACTCTGGTTCCTGGAAAGGGTTGAGTGTGTGTTAGGCGAGGCAGGGATCCAAATCACAGTTTGTGTGACCTCAGCTCACAGCTTTGTGTTCTCATCCGTTACTATAGCGTCCCTTCTGCTATTTACAGTAAATAAACATTGTCTTTTAATGAGCGGGGCCCACGCATTGGTCGGGCTTCGCTGTGGAAATTACTCTGGCATTTCTGGGGCAAATGAATGGCCATGTTGAGATGAAAAGATGATGTGTGGGTAATCCTTTGTTTCAGGAAATGAGGCTGGTGAAAGACACGGACTTGGAGACACTCAATTATCACCAAGGTGGACACAGTGCGGATATTATTTCAACTTAGAGGTTTTAAAACAATGGGTGACTTTATCCATGTCATATTACATTAGAAAACCCACTGGTGTGTTTTTGTTTGTTTTGAAATGGCTCTTTGTCTTTGGAGCATCATTTTTGTTTCGCTATGAGCAGTAAAAGTGTTGTTGTCATCCTGCGGTCTGAGCATCCTGGACCTTAGTTGTTTTTGCGGTTGCTGTCGGTCAGACTCGTCTGTGACTGACTGCGCAGGCGAAGGGGAAAGATGACGAATCAGAGTCTGATTTAATGACGAGCAGCCAAACTAAAGGAAACTGAGTCTCTGATGTTAAACTGTGAACAAGGAGGTCAGTGTTCACTCGTTTTTCCACAGTCTGCTTCAAGTTCTCTTCTTCCTAATTTTCAAAATTTACTAAAAAGCATGTCACACTACAAGTTTCTTTTTGAACTTTATCACATAACTCCACATGTAGCCAAACTTCATGTGCTACAAACCTCAAGATATTTTATCCATGTGGTGGGATTTGTGCATCTGGGCTCTGTTAGTGTGACAGATATTTGAGAATGTGTGAAAGACGTTCGTCCTGACTGTCTCGTATCCATCTGGCCGTTTGTCATGTAAACAGCCAGTTAAAGAATGTGGAGCGATGCCATGTCCCGGTGTCTCTGTGGTACTCAGTGATGATGTTTGGCTTTTTATATTAATTTAATTTGGAGCCTACTTACCTCTTGTGTAGCTCCCAATATCATTTTTGTAATGCATAATGTCTTGGATTCAGTTTTTTAGCATTTATGTTTATGAAAAGCAAACTGTGTCCAGTCTAGCTTAAAATAACTTTGTATCCCTGCCAACAGAAGTAGCCATGATGAATGTGACAATATAGTTTACGGAGCCACGTCTCATGTAAGCATGGCTTTGGTAATTTGCAGGTTAACAGACACCAGGTTAAAACTGAGCTAAATTTGGTTGAAATGTGATCTTTATACATGTCTATGTTTACATATAACCATAAGTTTTACAGGACTTTAATGTTTACCTTTCAGTGTGTAACTGTAGGATCGGCTCCACATTGAAATGTCGTCATTTAAATGTTGTTGAAACAAGGTTACTTTTCGACCCAGTTTATTCCAGTTGTTTAACACCTGTGGTTTAACACGTGGTGACTGACAGTCAGCAGTATGAAGCTTAACTGAGGCTACTTATAGAACCTCAATTCTTTTTTGGTACAGACTAATATGTTTCTAAAAAAAACTTTATTAATTTAGACAAAGTGTGTGTATGGGTTTTAACATTAAATAAAGTTTTTGTAGAAAATCATTTATGCTGCTTCAAGTACGCAGTAGTGGTGACAATGTATTGTTTTGGTTTCAATAACAAAACGCAGGTATTGTTTCATTACTAGTTGAGCTACACTGACAGCATCATCGTCCAAATAATCATTCTCATTCATTCATTTCTGTAGTGGTTTATCCTGTTGGGGGTCCCGGGGGGGGGGGGCTGGAGCCTACCCCAGCTGCCACTGGGCGAGAGGCAGGGTACACCCTGGACAGGTTGTCAGACTATCACAGGGCTGACACATAGAGACAGACAACCACTCACACTCACATTCACACCTACGGACAATTTAGAGTCACCAATTAACAATTAACCTGCATGTCTTTGGACTGTGGGAGGAAGCTGGAGAAACCGGAGAAAACCTATGGAGAGAACATGCTAACTCCACATAGATGGGCTCCTCAACCCTGGGTTTGAACTAGGAACCCTCTTGCTGTTAGGCGCCAATGCTAACCACTGCACCACTGTGCCGCCAGTTTCAGCAAATATAACAAAAAGTTATTTTCACAAAAGTAACCAACTGTAGCTTTAATGCTTTAGCTGGTTGAGATGGAACAAATTTGATCACTTTATAATCTTTCCGGCTGTTAAATCTTTAACAATGGATCATATTTCATAAGCTGGTGGTATATTTTTAATATGGGGTAAATACTTGATTACAAATGATCATTTGGGAAGGTGAGGTTTTCCTTTAAGTAGAGTATTCAAGTATAAAGTTTTTACTTAGTTTTTTTTCCACCAGTTGTCACACACACCCCCACTCATGGACCTGCACACACATGTGTGGACCCCCACTGTATTGTATGTAAGCATGAAGATCATGGTATGGGCCCACAACACATCCAATCTCCCTTTCTAAATAGTCTTTAACATTCTTCCTATTCCCACTTTGTTAATTTTACAGCTGTGTGCTTTACTACAACCTGCTTTATAAAACTTCTCTCCAACACTGATGTCAAAAACACTCTTCTCAGAATATATTTTTATTCCCTCCACATCTGTGCTTTACACCTATTAGGGCTAACCTGTCCAAACAGCTCTCCTTATTCAATCCAAGTGTTTTGAATCTCACAAAATATTACAGCTCACACTTATCAGCTTCCCAGAAGTCATAGCAGCTGGTCTAGAATTTATTATTTTCCCTGCAATGTTCTCTTTGCATCTCCCTCTTGGCCGGCAGGAATTTACTACGAGCTCCAGCATTACCCCTAACGTTCTCCCATTTGTCATCCATCAGGCTCTGCAGAGTTATTGGAACGTTGCAGTCGTGCTTCCCGTGGCGTGGATGCGGCCGGCGGGCACGTTCTTGGGGTTGCAGTAAAACAAGCGTCTAATGACACCCCCTGTAACCACAGCAAAGGGGGGGCACGCGTCACCAGTGCTAACCCAGGAAATGCTTTGGTTGGCCACAGGGTAATTGGGACTGTCCCATGTAATTTGGGCGGAGAGGCAGGCAAGTTTGGCCGGCACTCCTGCACTTGTCTCTCCCTGGCTGTTGGTCAACCACACAGCACCACAGAAACGACAAATGGATGGAGGAAGGAGGGATGGAGGTAGGAGAAGAGATGGAGGAGATAAGAGATAAGGCTGGAGTTGGGGAAATGGGGAGAGTGAGTGAAGACAGAATACTGCGAGGCTGCATGGAAAGAAATCAGTGAATAGAAAGCAGAGGGAAACTGTTAAGATTGACGGTGCGGATTAGCAGTGTGTGTGTGTGTACGTGTGTGCATGTGTGTGTTTAAAGGAGTGTCACAGCGAGTAGAGAAAGTGAAGCGTGGCGTGTGTATGGTGGGCATTATTTTTCCCCACACAGGTTCTCCTACGCTGAGGCAGATGGAAAATAGGAAAGGGGAGCAGGGGGAAATTCAGCTTAGTCAGGTCTTCTGCTCCAGCAGTGTACTCATCGCAGTGTGTGTGCATGTGTGTATGTGTGTGTTTTCTCTGTCTGTCAGGTCCTCTTCACAAGCAGCACTCACTTTAAGTGGGACAGACAGCTCAAAGACTAAAGAGTTCTGTGTGCTGGCCTGAAACCACAGGTGTGTGTTTGTGTGCACCCACTTGTACCTACTGTATGTGTGTGTGTGTGTACATATTTCTGTTTTCATATGGGCAGGTTCAAATATGGTGGCCATGCATCTGAGTGTGTTTATACATATTTGTGTGTGTATGCGGGGCTA
Organism: Chaetodon striatus; assembly: GCA_029783705.1. Taxonomy (NCBI): domain Eukaryota; kingdom Metazoa; phylum Chordata; class Actinopteri; order Chaetodontiformes; family Chaetodontidae; genus Chaetodon; species Chaetodon striatus. Next base: position 15,415,337 of record JAPZEB010000026.1, read on the forward strand.
TACAGTTGGCATGTGACTGGCTATCAGGAGTTTTCAGTGTGCATATGTGAGTTAAACTTTCCTAAACACATAACTGTGCACCAGAGTGTGTGTAATCTCTTTGTGTTTGTAGTGGCTGCTGTGTCATACCTGTCTGTCTCTGCAGATTTTTTCGCATTAGTGGAATTAGACGGCTTGTTCCGCATGTTGTCTGCGTGTGTGTGTTCTGTCTGCCTATCTGTCTGTGTTTTCTTGGCTCGCTTGTGTGTTTGTGTGCATGAGCAGAAATATGTCTGCGCTCCGCTCACGTCTATGTGTGTGTGAGCGTGCATATAGAAATGTGCAAGAATGTGAGTGTGTGTGTTGCAGGCTACGGGGTCACCGGCAGGTCCTCATCTCCTCAGACCAGACCAGACGATGAGGAGGGGAAGCGGCCCGGTGTGGTGCAGAGTGCAGCGGTGTGCTGTGTAGCAGTCTCCAATCTGGGACATGGCCTTGGGCTGCGACTAAATGAAAAATGAAACAGTGCAGCAGCGGGGCCTTAAATGTTTGTAAATCGGAGACTGACTAAACCGCGCTAAACACAAAAACACACACAGAGCAGACTCCAAACAGATCTCCCGCAGAACAGCACCCTCTGACCTGCTTTCATGGCCCGGTTCTGGCCCGGATCCAAACCTAGTCAGGTACACACCAAAGGCGATTCCTCCACCAGTGGCTGGCCTTTGGTTTATTTTCATTTTAAAGGCTGCTTTGTTTTCATGATTAATCAGAGTGAAGGGTTCTCAAGCAGGATTCATGACCGCAATTGAATGCATTTTTAACTTCAATAAACAAAATATTTAGCAAGTGTTGTTGTTCTTTGCCCCAGATTCTTGCGTAACAGTAATATGTTTAACAAAGCACAGATGCTGTATCAGCCTGGAGACATAGGTCTGCGTTACAGAGGGAAAAAGACAGGGAGAGAGACTTTTTAAGAATGCCCCTACCTTTGGTTCAGCAACGACACACAAACACACACACACACACACACACACACATCTTCATCCAGCCACAGCCAAAGGCTGGCCGAGCTCAGGAAACACTCTGACCTTTCTCTGGACAATGCTGACCTATTCAGATGGTATCATGTTTTCTTTGTGACATTTGGGTTCTGCTCTCCACACGTGGCTGGTGGGGGGGATTTGGGGTAATACAGGAATAAGCTTAAGTGAAAACACAGGGGAGGAAGGGAGGAGGAGGTGTAAAATGTGATGGAACAGGAGATGAGAGACAAAATGGGAGAGATATACAGAGTGAGAGACAAAATGTGGTGAGGTGAGGGGGAAAGGGTCCTGCCATAAACAGAGGGAGTACGAGGTACACTTTGCGCTTGGGACCGAGAGAATTTTAAGCCTTCTCTGCAGCGGTTGAGGTTACGAGTTGTTTCAATTCAGGAAGGACTCGCCAAGCCAAAACAGTTCCAGTATCCCTGCACCAGTACAGCAGACAACGCCAAACCTCTGCACAGCTGGGAAAGTCCAATCTGACTCATTTGTGGATTCCATTCAAAGTCTTTGCATCTACAGATGGAGAAATACTGCTGCAGTGTAAATAAGACTGGAATAGTGAAATACAACACCCTGCAGCCCGTCCTCTTCTCTCATCCATTTCAATGCTTAGCCCAATGAACAGTAGCTACAGACCAGATGTCAATCATGTGTGACCCCCATCGCATGACTGACATTTGGATTGTGTTTCCCCTTTTAAAAAGTCTTTAATGTACTGAGAGGGATAACTTAGCAGAGAGATGGTGGCGATTAACTCAATTATGTGTAGCCTGGTGGAAAATACAAAGTTCACACTAAAGCCACTAGATGGCACTTTTCAGGTATCAACAGATTGAGAGAAGAGGAAATACGGCAAAATAAAGGAAGAAGTGAAGAGCAAAACATGAAGTGAGGTGCTTTCTTCTTCATGACTCACCAGGGGCATGCTCAGTTTGCTACGGTTTCCTTGTAACAGTGCGGAACAGTGTGCAACAGGCTTTGATGCATGTTTTCTCTCCTTTGGTGGCTGTGTTTCAGAGGTGTTACCCAACATGTTGCGTGTGTTTCCCATGCCGATAAAGCTCCTTTGAAATGAGCTAACATGATTGTATAGAAGTATGAGTTGTAATGTTTGCCATGGATTGTGATTTAGTTGGTCTGATGTTTACAGTCTTTCCATGTGCGCCCGAGTAATTCATGAGAGGCCTGCATGTGCAATACATTCTGAAAGTATTGTAAGCTCACTGTAAGGCCATGGCTCACCAGGCAGATGGTCTGCTGTCGGTCAGTGTTGTGCCATTGGTGAGCATCTGTCGCACTAGTTTTGGCGAGGTGTTGCAAAGCATTAGCACTCGTCAGCCCTGCTCGGCTTTTTTTGCTGCCGATTCAGCATGTTTAACTGGTGTCGGAGATGGTGGGTCCCATTGGTGAATAAAATCACTTGACTGACAGTTCAGCTCAGTGAATGAGCAATAAAACGTAAGTAAGGAAAGACAGGAAACAACAAAAGTCAAGAGGGCGTGAAATCAACACAAACTTGTTATATTAGGTAAGATTTTTTATCACTGTTGAGCTCTTTAGCAGAAACGGTCCATAAACGTGTGTGTTATTGATTACTAGTGCACAATAAATATCCTTTGTTCTTTCAACATCTGGTTGTGTTGTTAATGTGCTAACTGGCCGACTAGCATCTTGAAGCTGTCCCGCTGGTCTTCCGATTTCCTGTTTTTCATTACGAATACAGACTACTATCTCCTGCTGGTAGGGGGGGTTATTTCCTCTCACCCAGGTGCAGAACTTACAAGCTAGCTGGCTGTTGGCTGTAGTCTTTGCAGTGTGTTAACGTGCAACTTTTTGGCCACGATATAGGCATCATGAGGTGATACAACAGTCCGCTTTCATTGCCACCAGTTCTCTGATGTCAATTTAGTGTGACTGGGCCTTCAGAGAACTATATTTTGTCATCATTTATGCTTGAAAACATTTGGTTTGGAACCAAAAATGATGTTTTTTTGTTGTTGTGTGGGGCTGTATGGGACTCGTGGCCATGAACGCTGCCTCCACCACGCGTACTCTTGAGTTAGTGCAAAGATAAAATGTAGTGAGTATGTTGAGATACTTTCCACCATTTCATTTGATATTGATGTATCAAATGTTTTATGTTTGATTGACTTTGACTGTATACAGTTTTATTTATTTCATTCTGCATTAACAGAAGAGCTACTGCTACATTTGTTTATGTACTGAGCTGGGCTATTTTACTGTTAAGGTGCAGTTATGGCACTTAAAAGAAGCAGTGTATAGGATTTAGAGGATTCTGGTGATGAAGACTGCAGATTGCAACCAGGTGAAACTTCCATGTGCCAAGCATGAACTCCCAGTTAGGATTCCTTCAGTGTTCATTGTTCAGGAGGTTCTTACTGGGAGCTGAATTATCCCCAGAGGTTTCTTCCTCACCAAAACAAACAGATTAAACCGGCAAAAACAATTTCAAAATCAATGTTTTTCTGATGCTGTTCAGCTCGTTTTGGAGGGGCTACTAACTTCGGTGGCTAATGCAAAAACAGAAATGGCACTGTCTAGAGCCAGTGTTTGCTCTGTCTATTCTGGGCTACTGTAGAAACATAGCGGTGCAACATGGCGGACTCCATGGACAAGGACCTGCTCCCTATGAAGATTTAAATAGCTCACTGTAAGGTAAGAAAAACATGGTTCTTATTTCAGATAATTATGCTTTAATAAAAAAACATTCTTATTATACTCTATTTCTGCCAATATATCCCCCTAAATCCTACAAACTGGACCTTAAAGTTAGCTGAGGATTCAAATTACTTAATTAGACCGGTTAGCGCACTTTATAAAAGTATGTTTAAGTATGTTACTCTTGGACGTTTAAATAGTGAGTTACACTTGGAAGTGATACTTTCCGTCTGAGGTGTAAACTTGGTTGTATCTCAAAAAAATCTTTGTTAAATCTAACACAAATTGAACGTTCCAAAGAAATTCAATAGTACTCTCCCGCTGTCTGAGTATACAAGAAATACAGATCCTTGAAAACAGATGTGCATCTGGTGTTATTTATTTCACACCTGGCTACATATGTTTTGAGATTTATTTCGTATTTTTCCTGGAAGGATGTGTGAGAACATTGAAGTGATCTTTAGATCTAGCATCTTCATTCCCGACAAGTCTCAGTTCTTGTAAAGTTTCTCTTTCATTATTTATGTGAATGAAAAGGCATGACCATCTTCTAGTTTTGCTTTCATTCATTCGTTTTGGGAAAAGAAAAACAGGCTTTAATAACAGTGTGTGAGAAAAAAAGAAAGTAAGCAGCAGTGATTGCTGGGACATGGAATTTGATATAAACTTCGGATGACACTCTTTCAGCCATGTGTGTTCCCATCCATCCATCCATCCATCCATCTTTCCATCCATCCATCAGACCATTTAGTCCACAGTCTTCCTTGTCTCCTTCACTCCTCTCTTTGCACTCTCATCCCTCCCTCCTGCTCCCTCATTCTCTGTCCTCTTCCTCTTTCATCTCCAGCCAGACATGCCCAACTGTAGCCAATTAGCATTTTTCTCCCTCTCCTTTTCTCTTCTCTCCCCATCCGTTTTTGCACTCTCTTCTCTCCTCTCTCTGTTTGTTGTGTAAATTAGATTTGGGGGCTCTAGACAGATTTTGTACTGTTTAAGCTCTCTCTTTCTTCTGCTCTCTTTCTCTTAACATGAATAAACCTGCTGGCAATTAAACATTTATGGAGCTGGCATGCCCCCATTTATCCCATCTCACTCCGTCTCTCTTTCTTTTTCTCCCACCAGCTCTCCCTATCCATTCACCTCTAACCTGCTTTTATCCCGCTCTGTCATTCTCTCTTTCTTCTCATGTTTTCGCTCTGACGCTCACATTGTCTCCTGCCTTCTCACCTTTCAGCACCTGCTACACAGGTCGTCCAGTCCCTGCACTCGTCCGTCCTCATCCTTTAGTCGTCCCTCTCTCCTTCTCTCCCTCTTTCCCTCTCTCTGGGTGGAATAGGGGAATGATTAGTGAGAACACATTCAGATTTTCCTTCCATGTGTCGTGCCAGTGAAACGCCCGTGTGCCCGCAGCATTTGGGACAGCTGTGCCAGGGAAGAAGTGGTGTTTGAGTGTGTGTGTGGGGGGCATGCCAGGAAGTGTGTGTGTGTGTGTGTGTGTATGTGTGTTGAGGATAAGAAAGACTACGGTTAAAAAGCAACAAAGCGAGGTACAATAAAGAGCACTTGCATAAAATAAATGAGGAACTGTGGAGCTGGTTGTACAATGTGTGTGGTAGGCAGCGGAGTGTGTGTGTGTGTACATGTATGTTCTGTGTTGTAGCTGTGTTTGTGGTCATGGGTGTGCACATGCTTGCTGCTTACACATCACAGATGTTTGTGTACCGATCGTGGTTTATCAAGGTGTGTGCAGACGCATGTGAGTGTGTGTAGGCTATGTGTTTTCAGTCGTGGGAAATCTAATTCTGCTCTCGCAGCCCAGATGTGCTGCATGGTGCTATGAAACCTGAACCCCCCCCCCACCAACTATAGCAGCCCCCTCTCCTCCCTTGTCCTCCAAACCCGCCCAGAACTCTGCGTTAAGACACATGTGGAAACAATTCAGTCAATGCCCTGAGCAGGGTAGCCCTCACACACACAAACAGACGTATACACACACTTCACTCATACATACACACATATACAAGATACACGCTCATTTCACACTCACCCCTCTCATATACTATGCGCAGACATACACACGCCCAGCATACGCTCACATGTTACTCTCATCTGTCCCCTGTTGAGGTGCTCATTGCATGGCATTTGACAGTGTGTTAACTCTACTGTGATCCTAAACTGCTATCAGGTTGTCTACACTCAATCAGTAAGTCATGTGTATCCCCGGGATAGCTCAGGGTTTATGGAGGAGGTGAGCAGGGGGCTACACTTTCAGAACAATATGTGCAGAAGGGAGAGCTGTAGGTTTTTGGGGATGTTGTAATATTGTTATGCTAGCCAGTAAAGCCATGTTATCCTGTGATGCCAGTGTGTTGTCTGCTGTATAATCAGAAGATTAAAGGGGAGGAAAGGATTATGTTTTTTTCTTGGATGCCAACCCTGTTATTGACACACACATATGTGGCTGTCATTAAATCACAAAATGTTAAGATTTCCTCACTTTTAATCAACTTCTAAATAGTTCACCGGCAATCAAAAATACTCATTGTTCCTCTTACCCGCAGTGCTACTTAACAAGCTAAACTGTTTGGGTGTGAGTTGCAGAGTGTTGGAGATAGCAGCTGCCCTCTCTCAAATATAATAGAACTAGATGTCGCTCGGGTGGTGGTGCTCGAAGCACAGCAGAGGTCACAGAGCAAAACAAAGTCGCAGAGCACTCTGGAAAGCCACCATGACATTTAGAGAATTCTCTTCCATGCAGTTGTTTCCAGTTCTGAAGTTTTTTGATCCCCTACATCAATGCTTTGACAGTATTGTTTCAGACTGGACTGAACACAGCTGATATCACTGTTTTTTTATCAATTTTCAACAACTAAAACGATGCAACGTTGGGCGTCTCTTGGTCAAAGTTTTTTGGAAAATGAGTTAGAAATTCGAAAAAAATATTCTGCTTGTTTGAAACTTTTACAATGTATTAAAAAACAGATAACTCAAAAATGACTGTATTAATGTTATTAATCACAAAATTTGTTTCAGTTGTCATTACCTGACATGCTTAGGCCTTCATATTCAATATGTGGAACGTTTGATACTCAGTTTCTGTACCATACATTCACCTTTAGGGGTACCCCACCTATAAAGGGGTGTCTCCCGCCTTTTCTCTCCCCTTTTGCTGTTGTACTCCATGGGAAAGGTGAGTGGCATTGCTCTCATAGTAATTTCCATGGCTCAGCACCATTAAGCTATGTTCATTTTTCATCCTAAACTTATTGTACAATACGCTAACATATTCCCGTGTCACTTACTTTGCGCAGTGGCTCGAGTTATATTGTCGTAATTGACAGAGGATTTTATCTTTACTTCTTGCTGTCAGGAATACATGAAGATCACTTCCAAAGATGTCCATGGTCTGGGCCTCTTCATATCAACACAACGCAGACAACACTAGCGTCCACTGATTACATAAACATGAAAATGAAACACAAACAAACTATTTTCCTTACACATGGTAATATTTACAGTGATTAAGTAACATGATTCCTCAAGATTTCTCTAACCAGTTTGGTCACGAGCGTGCCTGAGTAAGTGAGAGTGTGCGTGTGTTTGTGTATGAGTGAGTGTATTTCTGTCTGTCCGTAGTTAATCTCGCAAGCTATTGGACCAATCAGCCTCATATTTTGTGAGCTCATTTATGACTGTATGCTCAAGGAGCTCTCGTGGTCGTGGTGATTTACAATAGTTGAAAAACCTGTTTTACTGACTGTTTAATACTGTCAATGACTGCTGACTCCTCCCCCCTCTCAGCTGGATGGTAAAGGGCCCCAAGTTTTCCACAAATAGGCTTGGCTAATATATCAAGTCTTACTGTCTGTTGCAGGCCTTCATCATGGCTCAAAAAATGACACTCATAGAAAAGTTTGGTGTCATTTTGAAGCAGAAAATTTCTGATATGTTACGATCCACTAAAGTTAGGCATGATGCAGGATGAATCAATCCCCATTTTTGTTATCCTCACCTCCATCTTGACTGTAAGGGAGCCGCAATGGACATAAGGCGCGGCTGCACTAAGGTTTTGTTCTGTCGGCTGAACAGCGTTATATCCATTAGTGTAGTGGTAGCTGATGAGTTGGGTGTACTACTAGGTAGATGGGTAGGTTACCGAGGAGGAAGTAGGTGTACGCTCCTATATATTCCAGTGGCTTTTTGGCTGATAGGTACGTTTACTGTAAACAACCAGAGAAAGAAGTGGGTTATCCTGTGTACCTGCATATACCCTCCACTACATCAATGGTCATACCACTTCTACCATAAATAGATAAGTATGTAGTTATGTCGTTTCTTTTCTTTGTCTGTTTTAGTAGTGTTAGTTGTTGGTATTTCCTACTTTGTTGTGCTGTAGCCTACAGATGAAGTTAGTACCATTCAAAGTGAAGTTTGTATGACATGGATCAAAGAATTCTGGATGAGTCATTAAAAATACATTCACCCATATATTGTATATATTTCAAATATGGTGCCTGTTAGCAGGAAAACTCAAACTCCATCAAAAACAGACATGTATTTTTATTAGCTTCTGAAACGTGCTGCGGCGCGACTGCTGAAATGACAAGAATTGTCCAGAGTGGCTGCGATCAGCTGAGGCAGCTGCCTGGCAGAGATCTGCACTCTGACTCCTCTCCTCGCACTTTTCAAGTTGATTTAAATGTCCGCTACGTGCCTCTTCACTGCCCCTTGTTGTTCTTTGCAAGCACAACATCCATCTTATCCATCGTCTAATTATTATGTTTGGATCACACAAACTAAAACATGCATCCAGTTTCACTCACACTGAAAGTAAACAGTTGTTTTATTTCGTCATGCAGTGTTAAAATGAAGAATAGATCCTGATCTTATTTTCAGGAGAATTGTTCTGGGACAAGAGGAACATTCATATGTTTCTGAAGAGAAACTCTAAAGACTGCTTTTGGGTTTACTATCACTGCCATGTTTATCTCCAGATATGGGCGATGATGTGGAGGCAAGCCAGGTGTAGCTGAAGTAGGTGGAGCAAATGGCAACCACCACAGCTGAGTGTGATAATCAGAGATAATCACACAATCAATCACACAAACACACCCTCGAAATAATCATTAATGTTATGAGTAACATCTGTGCTTCTCCCACTATGACATGTCAAAATGTTTGCAGTGAAAAAGTCCTGTGATGTCCAAGAAAAAGCACAGACATAAAGACAACACTGGTTTTACATGTGCCACTTTATCAGAATTGCATTGCAACAAAGATTCAAATTACTTTATTGCCCATTAGATTTGCATGACATGGATATTTGTCTTTGGCACTGGAACACAAGACAACACACACTATACGCAACAACACAACAGTTGTGCCTCTTTTTTTTTAAAGATTTTTTTTTTTTGTTGCTTTTGCCTTTTTTTAATCGAACAGTTTAAGCATGACAGTGGGAGAGAAGAGGGGATGAGGGCCGCAGGTTGGAACTGACTCTGCGGACATTGCCTTTATATGTGGTGTACCTGCTTTACCCCCTGAGTCACTGGGCAAACAATTGTGCATCTTAAAGTGATGGGTCAATTGTTCTTCCACTGGCATATAAGTACATAGAAACATCACAGCAATGCATGATACTCATTTAACAATAAATAAATTAAGGCTGTCAAAATAACAAATTAATTTCAATTACTTAAACACATTAAAAAAATGAATACCGATTAATCACGCTCCGCGGTGCCCTTTGACCTGGTGAGTCATTGAAGGCCACAGTTGCTTTGTCACATGATGAAGGCAGATGAGACGATGCTGCTCGGCCCTGTGAATGGAATATTTACATTTAAAAGTGCTCAGATGAAACTGTTGATAGGAGCACCGATCTCTGCAGTTTCTGCAGTAAGGAATTTTCGTACCATCAGAGTACTGCAAGCCTGAAATATCACCTCAACGCAAAGCACTTAGAGGTGAACCCAGAGGTCCAAACTAGCACAGCCTCTGATGCTAGCGCTAGCAGCTAACCTTGTCAAGCCACACTCAACCAGGCGTTCAGACGCCAACTGAGTAAGTCTACCTGTGAACGACTAACTAACTCCCTTGTAAAATGGATTGCAATGGACTGCAGACCAGTTTCGGTGGTAGAGGACAGGGGGACAATTGTGTCCAAAATCTAGCAGCTTTACTGCAACACATCTGCCAAAATTCATTTGAATCGAAATTTAAAAAAAAAACTTTTACAGTAAAAAGGGATTTATGCAAATAATTTAGATTGATTTACTAATAAAGACAAGTCAGGTAGACTGGGCGCTGCTCAGGGTGCTCTATTTGCATGCGTTAACTGTAGTGGGTGTAACAACAAGGGAGATCGAAGGGGGAGGAGCAGGGGCTTGTGTGGCATTGCAGATTTAAAGGTCATATGCAGTATTACAACATACTTTTATTGAGTATTGATGCCATGGGCCGCATTTTAAAAAACAAAAATTAGAAAAATAAATAGAAAAATGTCTTGCAAAAAGGACATGTATCTCGTCAGAGGCCAAAAAGGCAGGTGCTTGAGCAGCACCTGGGGTCTATCTGGGCACGCTGGGCCTGATGTACACTAAAATAAGTCATGGTTGTGGTTGCTGGTGGAGGGGAGCGGGCCTATTTAAACAAGCTCTTAACTCTCAAAGAGTTTGGGTCCAATCTATTTCCCATCAGCTACTGACATTAGCAAGCCCTGCAATATGAAATAAACATGAATCCATTAACATTTCTATTTGTAAATAAATGGTCTGTTGACTTTAGTATAGTGAGGGCTTTCTTGGTGCCAGCATCTAGTGGTGTTTACAGGGACTGCACCTCGAGGCACTTTTGCTCCAAGAACCAGCTGTGGTGGCTGCTGCATAACTCTGGTGCAGTGTGTATGGAGAGTTTGTGCTTGCTTTAAAGCTGAGAACAAATAATATGTAAGAATGGAAACACAATCAAACCAATGACTTTGAACAAATACTGAAAAACATACCAGCACACTCACAAATGAACAAGAATGGCTGTACTGTGCTCCTTTCACCTGCAGTGTATGCTCACACACAGTTTGAAACGTGATTATCAGAGTGTGAGAAAGTGTGTGTGTCAGGTCAGGAGAGAGCAGAGGCTGGGTTGTTTTTGATATAGCCAAAGTGCAGAAACAAGCCCATTTCTGTAATTTAATATTTCACTGCCTTCACATCTGGAGCTGCATGTAAAAATGGAAAATAGAGGGGTGGGATATAAGACTGACATGGAGAGAGGGAGGAAGAAAGAGGAGAGAAAAAATACACCCTCCTCTCCAGCACACACATTCGTAGCCTTCACTCACTCACTGCTCGCACCATGACCACATGCTTGTCTGCGCACACACACTTTTTACGGTAACACAGGATGCATACTTGCTGCATGCACATATACTTCTTGTCTTTCGTTTTCTTTCTCCCTCTCAATCAGTCTTCCTTTTTTTTTTTTTTTTAAGACAAACACACACACACACACACACACCACTCTGGGGTGACTGGTGTTGTAAGTTGGCGTGAGTGTGTAGGTGATCTGGGTGTGATTACTGCTTGGCTCTCCGACAGCTCTGATGATGACATTCAGTGCTTTGAGCTCCTCTGGCCTGGGCCCGCTCCAAACACAACCAGGCAGTACACTCTCTCTACCTCGCAACCATGCATACATGTGGCCTAGATACTACCGCAACACACACTTGGTGTATTGTACCTAATGTTCAGCTGCACACTTGGGTCCTGGTACGGGAAGTCCAGAGACGACAAAGAACATGCTAGCTGTGAGCTTTTCGCGACTCGAGGTCAAATGTTGTGCATCTCTTTGTGTTTAAAGGTGAGACATGGTTTCAAAGGTCACGCCACCTTCTCTGTTGTACACACACTTTATATGCTCATCACGGTTATGTTGTTTACAGCCTGAGAAGAAGTGCAACCTGCTCTTGAGTCTGCTGCTGCTCCTCAAATCTCTTCTATCTGTCTGTGTTGTCACCGCCTCTGTCTGTATTCCATTTGCTCCAAGTGTCTGTTTGCCTCATTTAAATGCCAAGCTTAGGGAGCAGCTGTGTGTTGGATCGTTGCTATCAAGACAGAGTCAACATATGTACACACACACACACACACACACACACACACACACACACACACACACACCATTCTCTCAGTTGTGGGGCTTCATGCCCAGATTGTGTTAATCCTCTCTGTCCTCCACATATTTCTCTACACCCATCAACGTCAACGCCGCTTTGATGAAGACACACACACGCACACACACACACACTTACTACTCTCCATCATTATCATTGTTTCAGCTGGAGAAGAGTCAGCGCTTTTGTTTGTAATTACAGGGGTTTGAAGTGAATAATTTTCAAGAAGAGAGAAGAGGATGGATGGAAAAGGGGAAAAAAAAGAAAGAGTAGGTCAGAAAAAAACACACCAGCATGTCTGTGACATATTAGTCACATTTTACCGTAATTGTTGTTCGACCCCATCCCACACTTGTAAAAAGGAGAAAAAAGAAATACTTTGGGAATGTGCTTTGCCGTGGATGGCTTCCAAGGGTTGTCTGGTGTGTTCTGTACAAAGGGCAAAAGGAGCTTTGTGGCTGGCTGGTATGGCTTTAAAAACATTACAGCTATGGGTAGAGGCCTGTTCCGCTTCCTAAGCCTGGGGCTTCAGTTAGGATTGACCCCATCAAAGCAGAATAGATTGTGCCATTTGTAGAGGTACTAAAGAGTCTTCAGCTGTAGTCTTTCAGTTTCCCTAAAATCAAAACGAATCCCTCGGTGCAAAACCCAAGATAAAGGAAACATGAAACCAACTGGGTTCCCTTCCATCTGGGCATGTGATGATAAGCCAACCTGAGGATCTTAAAGACAGAAAAACCGATTGATTGATGGACTGATTGATTTACTTTTCAACAGACCCATCGATTCAACATCAAAAAGAGTGAGCCTGTGTGTCAGAAGCATAAGCTTGTTTGACTGAGGCACAAGCTGTTCAAAAACAACACTGCTGAATGATGACAGGCACGTGGCACACAGCAACATCCACACAGCTTGCAGCGATCCCTCAGGGTTCATAAAACACAAGCCTTGTTAAAGCCCGCGCCCCCACTGTGACGAGCAAGTGAAGGTCACAGTTCAGGCATAAGGGTCGTCATGAGTAAAATCAGAAGACGAGGGAGACTTAGTGTAGTAAACAATACTTTTCCGTCCAACATAATCCTTCCAGTTTTTTGTTTTTGTGCTCTGGATAGTTTATTTTGCATCTGGTTTGTTAATCTGTCTCTTTCCCTTTTTGATCCCTGACATTCCTATGCCACCATAATCACACGTATTTCTTGCAACATCTTGGAAATGAGCACAGCTTTCACTTGTTTTTTGTACACGGGGCACATTTCTACAACAAGAAAAAAAAACAGCTTGTACAAAAGCACTGCTACTCACGCCCAAAACATATGCAAAAAATGCACAAACACACTCGCACATACAACTGCTTTCAAACTCGCAGCGCTTGGGGAGGTGTGTGACCCATGTACGTCCTCTCCTGACTCCCAGTGTTGCCCAACAGGGAGTGTTTGTGTGGTATCCAATGGCAACGGCTAGAGAGGGTGGGGGAGGCTGATGTAGAGAGGCAGGGCTGCAGCCACACTTTCTACTCTGGTTTGTTTGCATGTCTGATTGCCGTATGTGTGTGTGTGTGCCTGCAGAGCATGCAGGTGGGCTTATGCAAGATGTCATTGTGTGGCTGTGTTTGCGTATGGCTGCGTGTGCGTGTGTATTTGTGCATGCACGTGTGTGCCTAAGCAGCGTGTGGAAAGTGTTGTTGTCTACAGGCTAACTGTTACTGACAAGCACACACTGACTACTGGAGTCAAAAAGTTAAACGCACTCTATGCTCTTTTCTCTCCCCGGAGGCTCCCTCTTTCTGCCTCTCTAACTTTTCTCTCCTCCCATTTTTATTTTCTATATTTTTCTCTCTGTCATACTCTCCTGCTTTTTCTCTCTCCCTGACGATTTCTTTCTTTTGCTCCCTCCTCCCTCCCTCCCTCCCTCCATCTCTGATGATTTTAGCAGAGGTGTGACTCATTGGGCATCGAGCCACAATGTCAGGTAGTGAGGGGAGGGCGGGATTGAGGTGGAGAGAAAGAGAAAGAGAGAATGAGAGGGGGAAGGAGAGTTGTTTTAAAAGCGGTGAGGTATAGAGCAAGGGGGGGTAAGAGATATGCAAAACAGTGTGGAATGTGCATGAGGGAAAGAGTGAGTGAAAGAGGGAGACTGGGGAGAGGGAGGGGTGTACAGTCAGCACAAGGAAAACATAAAAAAGGAGGGAAATGAATAATTTCTGCAAATGGTTTCCGTCACGATTGACTTTTTTCCTCCTTGCATGTTTTCTCGATTGCTGCTCATGTTTTGGCCATGCAGCACCCTCTGTGAGCTGACCAATGTGTTTATGTGCAAACCTGTTCATGGGCAGGCCTCCATTCATGACTTTTAATGCTTTAAAGTAGCTAATTACCGAGGGGGTCATTAATATACACCCGCCTCCCAATAAAAGGAGTCCTGGAGGAAATAGAGAAGTGGAGGAAGGAGGGATGGTTGGGAGAAGGGTGTAGGAGGATGAAGAGGGCTGGAAAGAGGGGGAAGCGGAGGTGAGGATGGGTGGAGAGAAGGGACAAAAGAGGAGAAGTGGTGTGATTATGAGGATTTGGTACGGAGAGGGTTACACAGGCACATTCATGTTCATGTGGCTTGTCAATCAACTGTCTTTGTGGCCCCTAAGGCAGGGGCTCTCCGCTCACATCTCAACGTTGGCACTCGCCCACGCACACACACACACACACACACACACACACACACACACACACACACACACTTGGCTGATAATACGGACATTCTTGTATTTTCTTCCTTGTGATGACACATTGTACTGAATGATTTTGTTTAATATGCCCTCAGGTTCATGTCACACGTACACGTTCACACACACACATATACACAAACAAACTCACACACACTTGAGCTTTGACTCCTGTCCTCAGTAGACACTGCGTTTGTGCCAACGCCATGTCTCTGTCTCCCTTCCCTTTTTCCTTCCTCATGTTTTTCTTCCTCTCCTCACATCTCAGATCATCTTGTTGACAATCACGAGAGATTATGAAAGTTAAATGATTAAATGTGACTGCGCTGACAGTAGTGACGATTGTTGTTTTATTCCACCAAGCTGGACCAAAACATTCCCATGATGTTGTTTGTAATGTTCCAGGTGTAGCTCAACTCAACTCCCAGGAGCTTCTCTCAACACTGCCCCCTTCAGATCACACATGTCTCTCACTGAGCACAGCACTCAGAGGAGGAGATGCCACTGTTCTGTTATCTCTGCTTTACTTTGGACCGAGCACAGGGAAGTGTGGGTAGACAAAAAGACAGTCAGCATTGCGTAATTTATGATGCGTTTCACCTTTTTTTCTTCTCAATGTGCACGTACAACCTGATGTGTACTCAATCCATCAAAACTACAATTTTCTTTGCACGTATTTTGGTGTGGGGCTGTTATTACATCTTGGCGTGTGTATGCACATTATGATTAATTGGAGAGCGGCCTGATCCATCCAGTGTATTTCAGCAGTGGTGACAGAGGCATGGGGAAGATCAAAGTCATCCTGATAGATTGCTATCGCCACTCCCACCTGTTCCCTCTGGAATTTCCTCTCTTCCCAGCATGTGTGCATGCGCGTGCACGTCTGTTATGTCTATCAGACTGTTTGTGTTTCTGCATGTGTGCCTGAGTTTGCATCTGTTACCAGGTGGACGTGGACCTGTGTGTGTGAGCGTGTGTGCATGTGTGTGTGTAGTCTGTTTCAACACGTCTACAACTTGCGGGAATCTTATAATCTGGAGCTGGAATATGTGCTCATGTCTGTGTCTGTCTAGCCCTGCTCCACCTCTCCCTCTCTCTCTAGCTTTCTTTCTCTTTTTCTCTCACTCTTTGACAGCTCTAATAAGTTCAGTAGATCAGGTTACACCCCTCGAAAACATGCCAACTTCTCCCTGTTTTTCTGTTCTCTCTCTAATTCTGTCCTCTCGCTTCTCTCTTTTGCCCGTTTCATATAAATGCAATGTCTCACCGACAGACACTTTCTCACGAACATGAGGATACAGACACACACATACACTAAGAGGGAGTGAGACACGACATGCACGCACTGTCTCTGCAGGCCTCTCAGGTTGCTGACATTTTCCATTTTTGCGCATATAAAGTAATAATAATAATATTAGTGGGTGTGACAGAGCAAGGGTCCATTCACTGCCACTGCCAGCCTCCTATAAATATCCCCCTTCTTCGGGGGAATTGGAGAAGCAGCAGAGACCTTCAGTTTACACAGCTGAGGAGCATGTGGACGAAACCCTCTATTCTCTCTTTCCCTCTTTTTCCTCCCTCTCCTTTCCCCTATCCCTGCTCTTCATTTTCCTATCACTTCACCACTTGCTTTGCTACTGTGTGTCTGACATATTTATGTTTTCTTCCTATGTCTTCTCTTATCTCCTCTCACCTGCCTTCCTCCCCCATGATTTCTTGAACCTATCTCTTTATCTTGCATAACCTCCCACCTTTCCTCTCACCCTTACAGCTCTCTTTTTTCTGTTTGTCTCCTCTGATAGCTTTGTGGTGACACATTGGACAGAGTTCAGCGAGTTATTGTGGAAACTGCGGAGAGTGATGATGGTGAAGCTAATTGCAGGTGGAAGTCACCCTCCCTTTAATCATGTCTCTGTGTTTTGGTGTCTCTTCACTTCCCTTTGCCTCCTGTCTCCCTCCGGCTCACCTACCCACACACACACACACACACACACACACACACACACACACACAGACACACACACAC
>JAPZEB010000026.1:15432052-15442665 GCA_029783705.1 Chaetodon striatus
GAGTGTAAAAACTCAAAATACATTTCCACTGTCTCGATTACGAGTTATCCCACAGAGAAAGAACATTTGACTGTTTCTTGGTGAAGGACGTGTTGCTCAAGGGTGAGGGCACCTCAGATGTACACGCGTGTCTCCAGTAGAAGTCGCTGTAAGATGGGTCAACTTTTTACAAGGCTCTAGAGTTTTTCTCATGTGCTTCAACACATTTGTCCATCCAGAAGTTACAGTTTAAAAACAGTACACACACACAGGACATAACTGGAAGTCTCTGGCCAATATGACACGTTTTGTTGGCAAAACCAGAGTCCCTCAGAGCACCTAAAAATGTATGTAAGTATTCCTTCATCCCAAGTGCCATCAGTATCCTTATCTCAGTAAAGTGACTGATGGGCTTAAACCACAGGCAGACAACGAGCTGATTTAATGTGTTAAAGTTACTTCACATGATTGTTTTACTGACTATGTGTCTGCTTTTCATAATGTTGTCTTTCATGTTTGGTGAGCCCAAGACAAATTTCCACCTATGGTGAACAATGAAGATGTATTGTATTGTATTGTACTGTATTCTATTCTGAAATGCTCCAACACTCACAAGACATTACAGATATGTAACAAAAGCAAATATTTCAATCAAACTTCACAGCTTATGGTCAAATTAATATATTCTTTCAATCAATCATTACACAATGGAACATAAAATAGAAAATACAGCTATCAATATGAACTGATCAAACTTTAATTTGTGCTACGTGCCTGTGCCATTCATTCATCTACACTGTTACAGTAAGTGCCTAAATAGGCAAGCAAACATATCACTGCATAAATTATAGTCTTTTCTCCAAAGATGATTTTACAAGAGAAAACAAACCCTGCTGCACCTGCACTTTCCACACTTTTTAAGAGGCCCTGCTTAAATATCAACACACAACACAATATAAATATATATCTTTTATGTTTTTTATTGTGTGGTTGTTTGGCTGTAACCTTTTTGTATGCTGCTGTCTTGGCCAGGTCTCCCTTGTAAAAAAGATTGTTGATCTCAGTGGATTTTACCTGGTTAAATACAGATTAAATAAAATAATAAAAAAAACTGTAATAAAAATACTTTCCAAAGAAAGTTTTCTTAATTCATTTTATTACATTTATTATCCATAACTACGTGCCTTTGGCTTCTTTGATCCATGCTTGCAAATACAGAGGTGTCATCTTTTATAGATGGACAAGGACTGACTGCTGATTGAGGAGTTGAGCAAAGGGCAAAAGAGCTTCACACTGGTGCTTTAGAGATTTATCATTATGCAAGTAGGCCTCTTTCCATTAGCTGTAAATACACTTTTGTTTAACACAGTTATCCAAAAGAGTTTTGGGTCTTTCTATGAAATCTGTGTTAACTGTTTTGAAAAACGGTGTGAAAAATGTGTGAACTTCATGAAAAAGTGTGAACACATTTGCAAGAAAAGAAGAAGTAAGAAGTGGACCCAATTAAGCTTGTCTTAGCAGTCATGAAAAACTGGACCCTAGTGCACTTAAAGTTTGAGCTGCTCTCCACCACTGGAATAAAACGTGAGGCAGCTCAGTCTGTAAATAAAAATGTAGCCATTATATGCTGAAATACAGGTTACAGTAGCTAAAATGAGAATACAATGAGCTGATTATTTTAAGCACATAAACCGGTTTTGTGTGGCCCACTGACAATTGTGTTTATTGTAAGCAGTCCATTCTGACAGGCATTGCTGGGCTACACAATAAGCTGTAGGTTAAGTCCTATTTTCCAGTTGTCATTGTGCCATAAGCCCACTCAATAAATTGTTATTACACACCCTGACCCATACCAATAACAACAACTAATTTTATAATGGGCGAAGCTTCTAACATTAAAACCACCGCTGATAGTTTAATTATTTTTCGCCCGGGACAATATCCATTAATCATCAGGACAGAGAATATTAAAGAGGCAATTTTCGTATAATCCCCCTCCAGATGTTAACCCGGCGAATAGAATAAAACCACATATCTTATAAAGTTCACGTCTACAAACACAATACACAAACAAGACTGCACAATATATACACACCAATATTAATGCAACAATAAAACAACTTAACATTTACCAACATTTGTATGCGGGGCCCATGTAGGTGGTAATAGGGCTGAAAAATGGGCCCTGTATGAGGCTGTCCACAGGTCCTATATTGGCCCTATGATATTTGCCCACCTGGGTGGGTTTACCCCAGTAGGCCCCAAATAAAAGGTAGTTTTGGACCCATACTCATTTTGTACCCAAGTAGCCCCAGCTCAACCCATGTGGGGCCTACTTGGGCAAACCTACCCATGAGGGCAAATGTCATGAGGCCAATATAGAGCCTGTGAACAATCCAATATATGACCCATTTTTCAGCCCATTTACTACCCACATTGGCCCCACATACAAATATTAATAAAATAAATGCGATTACTGCGTATTAACAGTAGAAACACTGTATGGTATTCTCCCACTCTTTGGCTACAGTTATGACACTCAATATCCGGTAGATGGCGCACTAAGACCACAGATAAAAGAAATGAACTACAACGCCACAGAGTACCACACATAATGGCATATGATGGGGACAAAGTGTCAACTGCAGAGAATTAATTGACAAATCCTGATAGGTGCTTCAGGACATGTCAATTAATGAGCTTTTAATGCGTTTCCCCCCGGTTTTCTTTTTAATATATTAAGTGTCGGTGACAGGCATATTCTGGGTGGGTACCCCTTCAGGGATTATTATATTATCTTATTTATTGCCATAAATTGATCTAGCCTGCAGTGTAGACTAATTGTCACATCCAGCACCAGTAACACACCTCATCCTCGCTCTCGCACTAAAACTCCCCATATGCTCAACTCATTTGTAGTCATAAGTTGTGTGTGTACATGTCCCGCTGTATTGTAGTGTATATCAGGTTGGATATGTTTTTGAATACTGTCAATTTGAGTGTGTTTTCCCAAATGAGCCTGATAAAGACTGTAGGCTGAAACACATGGGTTTCCACAATAAAGCTCCATGAACTGATGGTTGATGAGTGGAGCTGTTATTAAGACATGTCTTGGTTTTTATGTTTAGGTTTCATATGTGAGGCTCAAACTGTGATGGTTATATAGGCAGGTCATGATTTAGACATGAATCCTCTGTGCTTCCAGTCTGTGGTTTTAAAAGTGTGGATCAGGGTCAAACATTAGGTCAAAACTCAGACTTAAAACAGTTTGGATACCTTATAATCTATATTAATCATGTTTGTGTCATATTTGTTTAGCTGTGTGTCTGTATTTTGGATCCTCTTGTAAATCTGTTCTGTGCAGGGTGTATAAGAACTGCTGGGAATCTGATTCATATCTCCTTTGCATTAACCTATTTGGCCAATAAATTTGATTATGCGTCAATATCCTCCTGAGATGCTGCGTCCTCATAAGAGGGTCTGTGCACCTTATACACCTTCTACTCCATTCTGCTTAACTTAGACCTGTTGTCCTTGTTCATGGACAGTTTTTTTGTGCCAACTAATAGTAGCAAACAGTACACTAATACCGGTAAAAACAAGATGGCAGCCATCTCTGCCAAATCAGTCTGCAGCTGATCCTGACACAAATATAGACAAGGTAAAAAACCTGATCCAAGTTTGTGGTTGAAACCTGTTTATTTATGATTGATAATGTTTGTAGTTTGATATCACATACAAATTTGACTAATTTAAGCAAGAGTAACAAGCTAAGAGGCTGTTAATTAGGAAATATTTGTTTGAGGACACTGGGACTTTATTATGGCAGCATTTCATATAGACCAATTAGGTGTGACAGACTGTTCCAGACAAAAAGGACTGTGCCCATATGAGGATATCATCTAATTAAAAAAACTACTTCCGGTTCAAAGACAATGCTTAATATTTTTTATACTTATCTGATCCCACTGATCCCTTTAGCTAGGTGAAATTAAAAAATGCATAGCAAACAAAAGCTCGGGTCTCAGGTGGATATTGATAAAGTAAAAGACACAAAACTTTCCCTTCGTGCTTTTTCAGTGGGGCCCTTCAATTGCTCAGCACCCTGTTGCTGAGTACTTGGACAGATTTCACTGAGATTACAATCGGCCTAGTTATTTCCACACATTTTCACATTATCAGACAGTGACCAGTAGATGGCGCCACAAGATCACAGACATATAATTGTGTAGTTGGCCTCACGTGTGCATGTTCAGGGTCAAACAAAACGTCGCCTGTACCTGTTCAGCTGAAGTCCCCTGGAAAAATAAGGAAAGTACACATGGTGTATACTTCTTTATCTTTCAGCCTGTAAAGGAGTGATTAAAAGTTCCCTAGTCCTTTACCAACCTTGATCCGCCCAGCGCCACCCTTTCACCGCACTTCACGGTGCGGAGTACCGGGTCACGGTCAGTTGGCTGTTGAGCGGTAGTTCAGAGAAAGTAATGGCTGTCTTTCTGTCGGACAATGGGGTGAGCGAGGCGATAGGGGCGGATGAGACCGGCTTAATGCTCCGTGTAATGCATGTTAATGTAACAGGCACCGAGGGACCGCCGGCCGGAGTGCTTTGGGATTATTTATCACAAAACATTTGTATTCTTCCGTCGGAGAACGGTTGATCCCGGATAGCTGCACACTAATCCTTCACTCCGTTAATTAAAAAGAAGAGGAAAGCAATGGAACTGGTGGTGCTGATTTTTTTCTTTTCCAGAAATGTAATCATTTCTGGAGAAGCTTAACCATCTGCTTGAGGTTAAGTCTGCAAGCAGATTGTGTTTTCTGCTTATTTAAACCTGAGGATTTTAGTTTTTTTTTTTTTTTTTCCTGAAAAGGGGAGGGTGTTGGATTTCGGGGGCTGCTTGTTGGAGAGACAGGTCGGGGACACTTTTTGTGCCAAGGGAGAAGAATGAGTAATACTCATTATGTAACATCTTATTCCATAATGAGCACTTCAATCATTTGATAGCATGCGGTTTTTTATTCAGAAATAAGTCGTGACCTTTGTTATCCAGCCCCTTTGAATACCACATTGAGCATGAATTATACAGAAACTACACCCGACCTCCATTTTCTGCTCCCTAAAGTTATTCTTCTCCATATAATTTAAAAGAGAAGTGCCAGAAACAACCGCTACTTAAAGCAAGTAGAAGAATTCCCACTAGCCCCGTTTGTTTTTTCTTTATTTAAGGGAAAAGATGACAACATTAGACATCAACGACGCTTGGTTTTCCTCATCATTCTCACAGAGGAGCCACCATCAACACAATTTCCAACAGAGTACGCAGTCCCCAGGTTTTGGGGGCAGTTTACCAGAAAATGTAGCGTCTAGTGTAAAAGAAAATGCTGCCCCTAGGAAGTAGAAATGTTTGTTTCTTGTTCCTTCTCTCTCATCTCGCTTCCCACCCCCCTTCTTTTTTAGTAGCTAACAAGCTCAGCGCTGCCCGGGGCCCAAGGCTGTGTCGTCAGTCCCAAGAAGAGACTTTCAGATTTCAAGCCACCGTTTTACATTAGGATGCCACTCGTGTCTGTCTGGAGACGAACCCCAATTCACAAAGGCATCCTTCAGTTTCCCTCTCACTCTCTCTTTCCCTCTCTCTGTGGTTCACTGGTTGTCTAACTGACCAGGATTAACAGGGAAAAGATTAGATCTGAACAAACATGTGCCGCGCTTTAAAGAGGCTCCAGTTGTCCTCTTTGTCCTGTAAAGACAACACTGCTCAAAGGAAGTGCTTTGATCGACTGAAGTCACTTATTATAATCAAAGGTTTGTCAGTTCTCAGCAGTGATGCTCGCCTTTTTCTGTCATCTCCAAACTAAACACACCACCTATGGGATATTTATCCAATCCCAACAATAATACCTGATTAGAGACAAGTATGATTAAGGATTTATGACATTGCTTTTATGTTGATTATGTTGATACATGTTCAGGCCTGCTTCAGAGAATTAAAGTCATGTAACGCGCATTTGCATGAGAGTATCACCCGCTCGTGATTGTCACTGTAATCACTCTAAGCTCCAAAATGTGGCGCACACTCGTTTAAATATTGATTAAAATTGAATATCCTGACCCATCAAAGATTCTTTTTGTAAAACCAAATTTCGTGTGATGATTAATGAATGGGACTGTTTTTGCAATGTGGGCATTCATCTTCAAAGGGCGCTCATTAAAAAGCATTATAGAATCCCAGGAGCCTCCTGGCAGTGGCCACTGGTCCATTTGAGGGAAAGCGTATGAGCGCTAAGGGCCAGTGTGTTTTTGTTTTCTCAATGCAGAATGTAATAGTAGGACCCCGGAAGTATTTTTTTCTGTAGCTAATGGGGGTTTTAACAAATTAAAGTAAAATAGTGTTAGCCATCATTGCCGCCCTGGGCCCGCAGGGCACTGTGGTCACCCAGACAAATCCTTGTCCATCCTCATCTGGTAAATGCAGCCTAGAAAACGACACCCACAACACAATTTGTCCCCTAATCCAAATCTGGCTCTGACGTCTGGTGTCAAACTTACGCCTTCTCGTCTCTTTAATGGGTCAGAGGAACAGACACGGGGATGTGAAAGGGTTAAACGTCTACAGTAATTAGAGTCGCACTTCGCGTCGGCGTCCTCCAATACGGAGCCGCGAGAAGCTACGTCCACCCCCTCTCTTTCTCTCTCTCTCTCTCTCTCTCCCTCTCTCACTCTCACACACATACACACACACACCTCCCCACAAGCTCCTCCGAGTGTCTAATACACTGGAAAATCAAAGCGCGAGCCTCCCCCGTTCACACACCACCGGTGTTGCGCGTGGAGCACAACAGAGAGAGAGAGGGAGAGGTGTTTTCACTCTCCTCTCCTCTCTCGTCCCCTCAGCTAAACTATCCAGTAAACTTATCCATACACACAGATGTTGCAAGTTTTTTGTTTTTAAATTCTGGACAGGCTTTGCTTTTCTATGTGTTTTTTAGTTGTGCAGTTGAATGGCTTTATGAGACGAAAGATGTCTTGGTGAAGTGATTTTACGCACGCCGCTGAAATGGATCACAGACTCTCCAGAGGCAGTTGGGTACCAGTGACTGGGCTGGTTGTATGTCTGCTTCTGTGTGCGTGTGTAGTGGACCTGGTTCTTGCGCAAATTCGGTACTCCATTCCCGAAGAGCTGGAGCATGGAGCTTTTGTGGGCAACATCGCCGAAGACCTGGGCTTGGATGTTGCCAAGCTGTCAGCGCGCCGGTTTCGTATAGTCTCCGGCGCAAAGAGGCAGTATTTAGAAGTGAACTTGGAGAATGGCATCCTCTTCGTCAACGAAAAGATAGACAGAGAGGAGCTGTGTGAACGAAGCCCCAGCTGTTTTTTACACTTACAAGTGGTCATTGAAAACCCACTAGAACTGTACAGAGTGGAAGTGGAAATTTTAGATGTGAATGACAACTCCCCCAGTTTCCCGTGGAGCGAGTTTAATCTTGACATCACAGAGTCGGCTGCGCCCGGCTCCTGTTTCCCGTTAGAGAGCGCACAGGATCAGGACGTGGGCACCAACTCTCTGCGCTCCTACCAGCTAAGCGCAAACGAGCACTTTGTACTGAATATCCAGACGCGCAATGATGGAAGCAAGTTTGCGGAGCTCGTGCTGGACACCCCACTGGACCGGGAACAGCAGAAAAAGCACGAAATGGTTCTGACTGCCTTTGACGGGGGGTCACCGGAACGCTCTGGGACAGCACTGATAACTATCACAGTGTTAGACGCCAACGATAACGTGCCCGTATTTGACCGCTCAGTTTACCGGGCGAGCCTGGTGGAGAACGCACCGAGGGGGACGCTGGTGCTGAAGCTGAACGCCACAGACCTGGATGAGGGCTCGAATGGGGAGGTGACCTACGCCTTCAGCGGGCACGCACCCCTCAAGGTGCGCGAACTGTTCAGCGTGGACCCGTACACGGGTGAAATCCGAGTGAAGGGCATTGTGGACTATGAGAAAGCCAGTGTATATGAGCTGTATGTGCAGGCAAAAGACAGGGGACCCTCGGCTGTGGCTGTGCACAGTAAAGTGCTGGTAGACATCCTGGATGTGAATGACAACGCGCCCGAAGTCATTCTCACATCAGTGTCCACTCCTGTCCAAGAAGACGCGCCACCGGGCACCGTGATAGCTGTTATCAGCGTAATGGACCGGGACTCGGGAGAGAACGGGAACGTTGATTGCCAGATTCCGAGCAACGTCCCCTTTCAGCTCCATTCATCCTTTAAGAACTATTATACTCTGGTGACGAGCGAGTTTCTGGACAGAGAAGCGGTGTCCGAGTACAACATCACCCTCACAGCCCGAGACTTGGGCTCTCCTTCGCTCTCCACCAGGAAAACCATCCTCGTTCAAGTGTCTGACATTAATGACAACCCCCCGCGGTTCTCTCAACCTTCATACACAGTTTATGTGACCGAGAATAATGCCCCGGGCGCATCCATTTGCTCTGTAACTGCATTCGACCCCGATTCAAACCAGAACGCCTATCTGTCTTATTCTATTCTCGAGGGTCAGATTCAGGGCATGCCCGTGTCCACTTATGTCTCAATCAACTCTGACAACGGCAATATCTACGCACTGCGCTCTTTTGATTATGAGCAACTTAGAAACTTTCAGATTCTGGTACAGGCGCAGGACGCAGGTTTCCCCCCTCTCGCCAGTAATATCACAGTTAATGTCTTTGTCTTGGACCAGAACGACAATGCACCTGTTATTGTATCCCCGCTGCCCAAGAACGGCACCGTGGCCACAGAGGTGGTTCCGCGGTCAGTAGACGCTGGGTATCTGGTTACAAAAATAACAGCGTTAGACGCGGACGCAGGGCAAAACTCCCGCCTGTCCTATCAGGTGTTGCAGGCTACAGACCCGGGGCTGTTCAGTGTGGCTCTGTACACGGGCGAAATCAGGACTATTCGCCGGCTAGTGGAAAAAGACGCAACAAGGCAAAGACTGGTAATATTAGTCAAGGACAACGGGCAGCCGCCGCTCTCCGCCACAGTCTCTATTGTCCTCACAGTGGTAGACAGCGTGCCCGAGTCGCTGTCAGATTTCGGAGACCTCACACTCAGCCCACAACCCCCCTCAAACCTCGCTCTCTACTTGATCGTGTCACTGAGCACAATATCTTTAATATTCCTTGTGGCTATTATTGTGCTGGCTGCGGTCAAGTGCTACAAAGACAGGGAGACCATCAGCGGGTACAACCTCCCCCCGTTCGCCTGCTGCTGTTGCGGGGGGTTTCAGCCCGATCCGCCTCCGGAGGTGTTCAAAAAATCCAACCTCAACCTGCAGATTTCATCCGCGGCGAAAGTGCCCACGAACTGCATGGAGGTGAATGGAAACAGCAGTCTCTCTCAGTCATATTGTTATAAAGTCTGTCTGACTCCCGAATCAGCCAAAAGTGACTTTATGTTTCTGAAGCCGTGCAGCCCTGGCAGCACTCCGAGGAACAACGAGGCGAAGAGCGCAGAAAACTCGTGGAACGCGCAGAGCCGGAGCGCATCTGTGAACAACGGAGCAACTACTCCCAACGAGGTACAGTGAAATCAGCGTATAGTATAAGACGCGAGAGCTGATGTTGTTCATTGAAACCAGTCTGTTTCACCCACTGTCACAAGAAAACCCATCTCAGTTTTCCATCTGATAAGTATCTAGACTGTGACATTCCTTCATGAAGGTCAAATCGCGCATGCCAGACAGATTTCAACTCAACTTGATCAAAAACTGAGCAAAGCCGTGATTTTCTTTCCTCCCCTCTCTTCTTATTATTAGGTGTATTTCCCAGCATGTTGTCTCGACTGTTTTTTATAATTATAGCAATAATTTATCCTAAGAGCGCAGCCTATGGTAATGTTTTGCACCCGGGAAATGAAATGAGACGATGTGAGATTACATTTTTAATTGACATGGTAATGAAAGTGTAAAGTCCTATCTTGCAGGGAGCGTATTCCGGGCGCATACCGTGTCTTATCATCTGTATAGAATGGAGTGAGATATCAATTACTGCGTGAGAGGAAGAGGAGATGTAGTTCAAGTTGACTCCTCTATTCAGTCTTGGTAACATTTCCAGGTGTCATCACGGCGCGTTTCTGCGAATTAATCACCCGTGGAAAAAGCTTTTCATAATAATTCATGAAGTTAATTATAATAGTTTGTGACCCTGGGAGATTAATAATCACACCGTGTCATAGTTTTCATGCAGTGAGAGGACACACACCTGCTTCCAGTGCATGTACCTGAGTTTGAACAGAAAGTCAAGGTTAAATACATGACGGACAAGGTGAATGGCAGCTATTTGAATTCATCAGCCCTTTGGGTTCAGAGAATTCCTTTTCGACCAGTCGGGTTTGCGACACGCCTTCTTGTCCTCAAACTAACAATATAGGACAGATAACCTCACTAACTATGCCTCAAGGGCACAAGCACGGCCGAACCATTATACTACACACAATGTGGCGTATTCGCAAGGGGGTGCTGTCCATTATTGATGAAAAATGGCAAATGGACGGTTTTGGGGAGACAGGGGAGGACATCGGGAGGGGAGGGGGCAAGGATAAGGAGGGGGGGTGCAAGGACATGGCTGGACTGAGA
>JAPZEB010000026.1:15531202-15541630 GCA_029783705.1 Chaetodon striatus
ATAGTCCCTGGCAGCCATGCGAATACACTAGTGCTCCCTGACAGGAGACGTACTTCTGAAGAGGTAAGAAAGATCACCTTATTTCAAGGCAGTTCTGGTATGAATGCCAGTGATAGATGAGACACAGATATTATAAATTAATATAAAGACCCAAAAGTACTGAATCACACCACTTAATTGCTGGCTAAAAATGAACCACAAACTTTTAAGTCATCACTGAGGGAAATGAGGATGTTGAGCGTTGTTATGAGACTGCTGAGTTAAGTTGTTGGTTTACAGGGGGTTGTGTGGTTGGTTATGACACAACATAGAATGTTGAGTGATGATACTTTGGACTGCAGTTAGTATGCTGTGATCGAAATTTAATGCTGCGTTGTCCACATGTGCTTGATTTGTTCCTATGATTAGTGTTGAAGCTTTTCCTTACATCTGCATAATTTGAGCTTGCACCTGATCCTCGACATCGGATGTCATGTTACCTCAGTACCTTGATATCCATTGAATATAATCATTTGAGAAGACATGTTACTATTAATCAGAAGAGTACATCTTGGTCCGTGTGTTTTACATACTTGTGTGTATATTTATGTTTTGCTCTATGTGCCTGTCTGTTAGGGTTATTGCATGCGTGTAAAGGGAGTGACTGACTGGCTAACAGAGTTATGTGGGGTCTGTGCTCACTGATGTAGCTGAGGTGATTCAATGGTCCATGAATGGCTGCAGCCATGACAGAGAGAGGGGGGAGAGTGGGAGCCTGCGGCTGGTGTGCAGTGAATCACAATGTACAGCCAGTCAGGTGGGGCTGGGACATTTCGCTTCAGCAGGGATCTCCATTCACTGAAGGACTGCAACACAACAAGCCATATATTCTTACTATTTTTTTCATTTCATCCGAGTTAAAAAATAGTAGACAGTGACATAAAAGAGTGTACACGGTCTAAATTGATATATACTGTACACACCCTGGCTTCTGTGCAGATGATCCCTTTTGACTGACTGAAAAATAGGTCATATTTTATCACATGTGTGTAGGTATGAATGCTGGGCTTCTGAGCTGCTTCTCTGTTGAACACTGTGTGTTGCCCATAGCAACACACGAGGAGATCCACCTCTCGGAGGCTACTGGTTTCCACAGACTAGCATGTGCTCAGCGGTCTTAGCAACAGCAAGGGAAGAGGATGAAGGAGGGAAGGAGGGAGGGATAGAGAGAGCAGTCGAGGAGGGGGGAGGGGAAGTGGCTTTTGTACAGCTCATCTATAGACATCTCACAATATTTAATGAAAATGGGTTTATTTAGATAGAAACACATGGATTATATCAGGGAAATCACCATTGTAAATCAGGCAGCAGATGGTGCAGATATCGAAGCAATAGTGAAGGCAGGAATTGTTGAGCTTCTAATTAGATATTTTATTGTATGGAGATAATCTTTCCTCTCAAACAACTGGGTCAACCTTAGATTTCCTACCTAGAAAATGGCTGTCAGAAAAACATGTATTTTTAACGGTCATTAAATGTGTCTTTGTTTAAAGCTGATGGGATATTTTGGTCCACTAAGCAGCACGTGAAATAAAGCAGTAAGCCAGAGTGAAGCAGGAATGCAGGAGGAGAAAGGATCAGTTCAGAGAGTGAGGCAGTAGCTCGACCTCACAGAGAGAAGACTGAACACACTCTCTCCGCACTTCCTCTGTCCACTTTTATACAATGCTCTCCTAGATAGCACTAACTGCCTGTCTGTGTGCATATTTTATGTGCACATGTTTGTGTGTGAGATAAAAGTGTGTTTTGCAGTGCTAAGCTGTGCCTGGACAGCAGATGCCCAGAAAAGATTTATTGATGTGATTAAAAATGAGTGCATCTCATTAAACCCAAAAAGTGCACAGTGATGTCTGTGGATCATATCGGTTGTCACTGTGAGCTGGGAGACTGAGTTGTCTCTTACTGGAATTGTATAACTGCACTTTCTTTCCTTTGTCGTGACACTTTTGGGAGAGAGAAACAGATGAGAGTGGAGGAGTGGATGGATTACAGGGAGGGTCATGAGCTGCATTCAGAGTGCGTGCACATGGGATGTGGCTCAGTCTGATGAATCAACACATTATGTTTGATTATGCAAATTGTTTTTGCCTTGTAGACGACGTGCAGGTGTCGGCACAGTCAACACAAGTAACTAACTACATTTTAAAGCTGTTGTTTGTAATATGGTGATCTTGATTTTGATATAAAACATCACTGTGCAATAGGAGGCTGCAAACTAAATACAGAATCGCTGCGTCTGACACTGCATACTAAGCACTACATACCCAATATGTGTACTATTGTTCAACTGTAGTTCCTAAAGAGCCTCCTTGCTGGTTTTAGACATGTAACCATAATAAGCTGTGCCAGCCTCTGCTCTACTGGTAATTTAAGAATAATTTTTAAACTATATCATGCCTAGCAAAGTGAAACTTAGGTGAGGAAAGCCACCAGAAACATCAGTGAGGCTGCAGAAAAAGCCTTAAGGTGGCTGTGGATCAAGAGGGCAGATCCATGGTGTAGCATGCTACTTGGACACAAACCGGGACCTGATCACCCCCGACTGGGTTGCCCAGGTGCGGGTGTTTGATGATCTAAGACCCGAAACACCCTATGACCCTGGGTTCATCACTGATGATGTGTCCAAGCCACACTATCTAGGTGTTTCAAATAACTTGTACTTCCTACTTGCACTTAAACTGAAGCATAATTGATATTACATAACTGTTTTGGTTGCTGTCCATTTTTAACGTTGTCCTCTACTGCATTGCGGGATTTTTATGCTTGTACAGTGTCAAGTGTTGCATACTGTAATATACTATTGGTTTCCTGCTAAGGTTTCAGGCATACATCACACATGCTGTCTTAGCCGACTTAATACCATGTTAGTATGGAGTTTCGGGCCCAGCCAGTGTCTATGATAGCATACTCCTGGTTCATTTTCACTCTGTGTGCTCTCTTTGGCGGGGGTGTGGCTGCTTGCTCCAGTGGCTTTGTCTGTTTGCTTGGCTGGCTCAGCAGATCTGTGCAATTGCGTTTGCATGCTGAGTGTCTGCACTGAGAATCATTCACAGCGCAATGACCCTTATGTTTTGCACGTCTGTGTATGTCGCCTTTGTTAAGTGGGCGATAGCGTTTTCCTCATTAAACCATATTCAGTGTTGGAAGGAGAGAGGGCAAGGGAAGAAGCTAAATGTCAGAGAGAAAGAGGGGACACAGCTGTTGCAGTGGGACTGTATGTGTTGTATGTACTGTCTTTTCAGCAGTTTGACAGCACTGGCTTTATTTTATTTGGCTGCTCTTGTCAGCATTTTTGTATTGTGTGGATGCACATGTTAACTCCCAGGCAAACTCTCCTCTGTGTTCCAGTGTGGGCTGTGCTTTAGAAACTTTTCTGCATCCACCTCCCTATGTAAACTTGTTCTGTTGTATGATCTCTGTTATATTTCTCTGTCCATTTTCAACTCATCCTACAAACTGTACAACCATCTTGTTTTGTTAGATACAGCAATATGAATGTTGCTCTTTAAGATAGCATTCATTTCAGTAGTCCCTCTCCTATTCTGCTTCTGTCTCTGTTCTGTTTCATGCGCTGGTCTGCTTTTGCTTCCTCAATTTTTGCAGCATCCCTCTCTGTCTCCACACTATGTATCTCCTCCTTCCTTAGCCTCCATATTGATATCACTCTCAGCTCCCCCTCCCCCATCCCACTCTTGGCCTCCTTTTCCCGCTTTTATGTCTCTGTCCTTCCTTTCCTCTTTCACGTGCCATCCCTTTCTGCCTCCCTATCATTTTCTATCTTTCTTTCCTTAGACTATTCCTTCTCTCATCCTGCCACATGCTTTCTAGCTCAGTGCTGCTGCGCCTCATGCCTGTGGGGTTGTGGCTGTGGATGCCACATGTGCTGTTGTGTGTCAGTAGGGCACATTCTCTCTTATTGCTCCAGCTTTGTTGGAGGATGGCGCAACTCACATCGAGGTCAGCAGCAGTGATGGTAATCTAATTTACACACACAGCAGGGTACAACGCAAACAGCTACTATCTTTATGTTCGCATGTCGCACACGCACGCTTGTGCTCAGAGACGCACACATGCAACAACACACTGCACATGCTCACAAATGCCTAATCCACTTTACTGAAAGGCACTTTCACAGAAGAAAAGGGGGCTGGAGGGATAGAAGGAGAGACATGCAGAGGAAAACAGAGCATAAGAGCAGCATGCTCCTTTGGTGATATAGTGACTCACAGAGAGAAAGAAAGACACATCCAGTGTGAGACAATTATATCAATCAAATTTTTAAATATTAGATGTCCTGCCTTGACTGAAAATGTTTCTTAAAATACCATAAAGACATTGCTTTTTTCATTATTATTTTGGGCATTAATCTGAGTAACCTCTTTCATGTTTTATAAACGGGAACACTGTACCGAACAGCTTCCTTCTGAACATATTGCATCTTCAATCCCAGACCAAACTCACCATCGAGACGAGACACAGTACAGACAACAGCTTCCAAACATGCACAATTGACCAAACAATAACACAGGCTGACCCATGTCACTGGGTGTGTAATTACACAGGTAAAATAGCTGTTTAATGACGTTCAATACGAGAACAATAATATCTCACTGCTCATTCACATTCAATGAATGCATGGCTGCCCTAGCCAAGATGCTAGATGCTACTTTATATCTGTGCTCGTCTTTACTGTTACGCTTTGCAAACTTAAAGTGTCTATATGTTCTGTGTCTCTGCCATTGTGTGAAACATCATTCTCTTGATTTCCATCCTCTGTAATCCTTCCACTGTTTCATCAGGTCAGTAATTTAAAGTCACTTACTGTGCACTAAGACTCAATGATCACTGAGATAAACCCTCACACTGCTTTGCTATTAGATTATGTTCCCTTCCTTTCCCTTTTCCCATTTTGTTATAGTATACAGTGGGGGGAAAATGCAAGCATTCAACCTGGCCAACAAGCACCATGTATGATTTACAAATTTTGATAGAGCTTAAGTGTGGAGGCAGGTAATTATCCAGTTATATAATGCTCATCAGTTACGTTTCACCCCCTCAGCATGGCATTTAAAAAGTGTGCAGGAGAAATTATGTTTAATACTGGGATCACTGTTGCTTATGTTTCCCACGGCTTATTCCCTCCTCACAGGAGACAATATACATCAAATTAATCTACAACCGTTTTAGCCAAGATGCTAGTTTTAACAATTTTATTCGATGTGCGGCCGTCTGTCTACTGTTGTGCTTTGCAAACTTTAAGTCTCTATATACTAGTTCCTCTGCCTGCCCTCTCTTTGTATGGAACATTCTCTTCATTTCTATAATCTGTTGTAAACCTTGATTATCTTGCTTTCTATCAGTACAGTAACTTAAAGTTTACTGTTCACTTGGACTCAGTGATCACTGAGATAAACTCTCACAACACTTCACAGTTAGATCCTTGTCTTTTCCTCTCTCTTTACCATCTTTGTTGCAGTTTCCAATCAGGAAAAATAAAACAATAATCACAAGCATTCATTCTGGCTCACAAGCACCATGCATGATTTAACAACTTTGATATAGCTGAAGTGTGGAGGCAGGTACTTAGCCGCGAATACAATGTTTATAGAACAGGTGAACTTGGAGCAGCGTAGGCCTGCCACCGACTCCGGCTCTGGCACTGGCACTACACAGAAACAGTGTGGAGTGAGGTCTGGCAATGCAACAATACTCACAGCACAGTGCTTAAGTAATAGCAATTACATCTCTCTTTCAAAAGCAATATTTTTCAGTTTTGTCCATTGCTTGTTTATGACATATTGACATATAACCACATACACTTGTTCCTCTGCCTGTCCTCTCTGTGTATGAAATGGCTTTCTTTTAATTTCTATCTCCTGTAAGTCTGGATTTCCTTTGTACCCTGAGGTCAGTAATTTAAAGTCACTTAATGTTGGAGTCAGTGATCACTGTGATAAACCCTCCCACCACTACTTCACTATTAGATTATGTCCTCAGATTATATCTCCTTTCAGTCTATTTTCAGAAAAAACAAAAACAAAAAAAAAACAGTCACAAGCATTCAGTCTGGCTAACAAGCACCATGCGTGATTTAAAACTTAAATAGAGCTTAACTACAGAGGCAGGTATTAATTGGCCATGTATGTCATGTTCATCAATAGCACCCCCTCAGCACTATATTTAAAAAGAGAACAGTTGAACGTAGAGCAGCGTAGGCCTGCCACCGACTCCTGCTCTGGCACTGCTCAGAAACAGTGCGGAGTGAAGCCTGGCACTACAACAATACTCACTGCACAGTACTTAAATAATGGTGATCTGTCTTTCTCTGGAGCAGCTTTCCAGAGGACTCAGACTCTGAGTCAGTAGACCCTTTCAAACGAAATCTCAAAACCTATCTTTATAGACTTGGTTCTTAGACTTAATAATAATTCCTCTGTCTGTCCTTTCTTTGTGTGAAACATGTTTCTTTTAATGTCTATCTCCTGTAAATCTTGATTTGCTTTGTTCGACAAGGTCAGTACTTTAAAGTTACTTACTTTAGGAGTCAGTGATCACTGTGCCCTAAGGGCTGTGCACTAAGCCCTCCCGCCACTGCCTCACTATTAGATTATGTCTTTGCATTATAACCTTTTCACTCTATTTTCTCATCTTTGTTGTAGTTTCCAATCAGAACAAAACAAGCACAAGCATTCATCCTGGCTAACAAGCACCATGCATGATTTAAAACTTTGTTAAAGCTGAACGGTAGAGGCAGATAATTAGCCATGTACTTGTATAATGCTCATCAGAAATGTTTCACACCCACTATATTTAACAAGAGTAAAGGTGAATTTATAACATCTAGGCCTGCCACTGACTCCTGCTCTGGCACAGCAAACAAATAATGTTCAGTAAAGTCTGACAATGCCACAATACTCACAGCACAGTACTTTAAAAAAAGGCAATTAGATCTGTCTTTCTAGAGCAAAGCTGTTCCATATTGTCCACTGATGTTTTGACATCCACTAACACGTAACCATACTGGGTTAACTCAGATTGCTAGTAAGCATTTCTGTTTCTGTGTCACTGAGTATTGATTTTCATCACCAGTTGTGTACAGCTGACAAGGTTGACTGCAGAGTTATTTTTCATTGATAAGCTGATGAAACTCTGTGAATGAAAGAAGTGACGCAGTATATTAAGTTTGATGTTGACTATTCCATTGGCATTGTGTTGGTTCAATTAAATAAATACCTGCTGTTTCAGGTTGTACTATGATGTTCCATATAAACTGCATGCTGCCCAGATGCTGCTGAACAGTTTGTTATCCGGGCTGATACTAGATGAATTGCCCCTGCTCTGTGTTCGTGTGCTGATAAGTGTGTTTGTATCAGCTTTTCCTGTTTGCGGACCATTCGGGTCATTTGGTGTTGGTGAATCAGGAGGTTTTTGTTGTGAATGTCAGCAAGCACAGGCACTGCTGCAGTGCAGCTTATAGAGTATTTGGTCAATAAGCTGTTTGTACGTCTCTGTGTAGTGCTGTGCTTTCAACGCGGAGTGGCAGACAAGGGTTGGACAATGTGAAATGTCTCTTCTTTCTATCAAGTTAGACCAACTGTAAATTACTATTTCTCAGTAGTATATCATAACAAATATAATTTGGGACTTTAAAGGAACACTTTACTACCAAAATGACTGTTTGTATTTCAGTAAGTTATGCTGTGTTACATTAAATTTGTGAACAAAACTTTGTTTTTCTTGCATGTCTCCACAGAAAACAGTGAACATACTGACTTACTGACTGATAGGGGACCGTGTTTTAATATAGAGCAAAACTATATCAAAACATTTGTTTGCAACCTCTCACACAACTCCTGCAGTGTAATGCAAATCTCATTTATCCAGGTATATGCTCAGTACTTCCTGAACACATGCAGTTTTGCTAGAACCTTACTATTTATTAATGAAATGAAAGGTAAAACTTTTCTATGCTGTCCTCAAAACCAAACCCTGATAGTAAGGATTTAGGGAAAATGCATGTGTATGGGAAATACTGAGCATATGCCTGGACTCGAATATACTGGACAAGTTGTATGAGTTGTTTGTAAACTGGTGTTTTTATATAGTTTAACTACTGTTAAAGATGCACCCCAGTCAAATGCTAAATCAATATGTTGTTGTGTTCTGTGGAGGAATGTAAAAATAATAAAGTTTTTGTCTTCCTTTAACTTGAGGCTGATATATCAACGTTTATGATCCTGCCCTTTAATGTGAATTGATACCAGTATTTATCTAAAGTATCTGACACTGACATGGATTTCAAACACAAAAAAACAATTTCCTTTCTCTAATGGCAACTGTTTGACTATGACATTATATAAACTAGTAACAGCCTGACATGCAGATGCACTACTTTTTTTTTTTTGCCTCTGGCTTAACAGGGCAAAATCAGAGTCAGTGGGCCAAAAATTTCATTGTGGGCTGCATTCACAACTGTGGGCCAAGACTCCCTGGCACGGCTCCTTTCGCTCTTGTCATTTGTCCTAGAACATGACGAGACTGGTTCAGAGCCATTTGTGGCTTTGATGTGAATTGGCCCGGGCTAGTCACTACTCTTAAGTATGTGGGTCAGACCTGGTTCCTCCATGTCGATGCAGAGACTCACCGGTTGTATCCGTGAGCTTGTAAAGCACATCTAACCTGGCTACCTTAATATCGAAGCAAATACTTAAAGATTCTGTAAATCTGTCAGATTATTTTTCCGTCTCACTCCTGTCTCGTTCTTGCCTGGTATTGTGTGAGAAGGGCTGACCCTTTCTCCTCTCCACCACTCGGTTATATAAGCCCTCAGTTTCATTATGTCTCAGTCCATTGACTCATGGCTGTGTGGATGAGTCCTATAGGTTGGACTTTGGCACGCTCACTTTAGAATCACTCCACTGCAGCTGAATCAAGGCCTTTCTCCGGGGTGATAAGCGGGTCTGCTTCTATGAGCATTAACAACATTACACTAATAACAAACATTTGCACACACGTCTTCATGTGTCATTTTAAATCTGTGACTCTGCATTACGCCGACGTGCTCTCTTGCTTTATTTTTGGATGAACTATTCTCTTAATGTAATAATTCCCCACCAGCAATGTTAATATTAAAAGAGTAACAACACTGAACAACATGTAGGCCTTTCTATATAGCTGTCTGATGTAATAATAAGTGCTTGACAGCCTTGCTAAATGCAGTTAGCCCTGCATTTTGTTTATGTAGTCTTTTTTTCTGAATCAACAGAGATCAGAACAGATGTAGGTCTGCACTGCACTTGTTTGGCATCGGTGCTCATACAGCCACAACATCTGCTGCTGTGCTTAGGTCATCACTGCATGCCTGGAGGATTGAACTGACTGAGCGGCCAGCACGAGGCTGCATGCAAGACACAAACAAGTGAAGACACACTTTAAGGTCAACCTGCTGCAAACCTGAAACACACAGTGCCCTGATATATAGCTTTACGGGTTAGAGTTGTGATCTCTGATTGACGGAATGTATGAATGGCTGAGGGAAACCCACAGTCAGCTGTTCAGACACTGGATGCAGCCTTAGTAAGAGGATTGCCTTCTTACAGCAGTGTTCCTGCACTGCTCACTGCGGGGTAGATCGGGTATAAGGCCACAGTTGCCGTACACTTGTCTGATTAAATACCGTATGTTGTATTCATTTCTGGCCATGCATGGATGGGATCAGATGTTGACTGTTAGATGGATCCAGTCTCTAGCTGCAGGGTTCCTCTTTCCCCCTGTGGCTATTTGCCCCCGCCTTGTGCCCTCACTAAGCATCTAGGGTAATTGCTGTGCCTTGTTTTTTTTTTTCTCATTTCTCTGAAAGTGCCTGGTTGGGTATTCACAACTAAAAAGTTGTGTGGTGAAGCTTATATGCATTTATGGCTTCTTTATTGTAGCCACAATACAGTATTAATGACTTGTCTTTTCTCTTAACACTTTTTCTACATGGTTAGCAAGCAGAGCTCCACTGGGGGACAGCTACAGGCTGTTTTCAACCCAGTCTCATTTTAAGGTCAGGGGGGAAGGTGGTGGTACAAGAATGAAAGTTAAGGCAGCAAAAGTCCAAGTAGGGGGTTATGGATGGGTCTAACAAACACTGACTTTCACCCAGGAGGGTGCATCCCATACAATTCTAAACATCGACTTTCAACCAGGGGAGAGGTGTTCATGTCCAGTAAGATTATGAAGCCCAACCCTGTTCTTTCTTCCTAAACCTAACCACGTGCTTTTGTTGCCTAAACTTAACCACGTGTGTTAGTTGTTGGAGGGGGAAAAAAAGTCAATTTGCGGTGATGTACTGACGTAGTGCGTTTATTTTGAAAGAGACTGTATGTAAACGTGAAAACGGATATT
>JAPZEB010000026.1:15595185-15605527 GCA_029783705.1 Chaetodon striatus
TATGACGTGTGTTTCAGCTCAGACACACTCAAGAGTGACGTAGTGGTTTTCCCTGCACCGTTTCCGCCTGTAGATGCGGAGCTAATCAGTATTAACGGAGGAGACACTTTTACCAGAACTCAGACTTTACCTAATAAAGAGAAGGTAAGATGTAATCCTCCCCAATGAGTTGATAGACAAAGTTATGTAATATTTGTATACATCGTGTCCTCCAGTGTCAAATTTACTAGCTCTGCTGGGCTGTGGGAGGAGTAGCCTGCTCTTTCTCCATTCCCTGCCTGCATTTAGTAGAAGCGCTATCCATGGTACTGAAATCGCGGGGGCCTGTTGGAGCTTCTTTGTCCCAATAGTGTGCTTGTTAGTCCACAGAGCAAGGCACAAGAGTGGGGTTTATTGTGCTGCTGATAGCCATTACAAAAAAAAAAAAAATTGATTTTCATTTCATATCAACACGCAATACAGCAAATATAATCCTGAAAATAACCTCTATTATAAAGTATCTAGAAACCACAACTTGTGGGTTATTTCATGAAAAGTAACAATGTCACAGCCTCAGAAATACAACTTGGATATTTACAGCATTATGGAGAACAAGAATAATTTCATATATGGATGTGTTACATATTTCTGCAGTGCTAATGTTACTACTAACTTACTGCAAAGCAACATTAACAAATGAGTACTCAGTGTGGTATAGTCTGTCATAGCAGTCTAGACACGTTTAAATCACCAGTTTCTTCAATGTTAATTTATTAATGGAGTTTGAGAGCCTTAAGGCGCTTTGACTAAATCATGAAAATTATTGATAGAGTATCAAACAGAAAACATGGAGAGGGAAAGCGTACTACACTGAGACACCAACATTATGCTTCATGAGGTCTATATCACGAAAACTGAAAGCAAATCCCACATTACATTAGAGCAATTACCTCTATTACACATCTCAAATACACATAAAACATTACCTGATGGAAATACATACCTGCAACTGCTGATTTAAATCTTACATCCCATTTTACTCACTCCACTTAAGTCCTCTACTCTGCATTGTCCATGTAGCTGCCTATATTTTGTTGTTTTGCCTCTGTTAATTGTTTCAGTTTTTATTTTGTATTGTACTGTGTTTTTGTTGCATAACAGGAACCTCCTGAGAACCACTTTTAACCGAGTCAGGCCAGTTTTAACTGTAACACACAATGTTTCTTTTAATTGATGTCCTCTATACATACAACATGAATAAAAAAAAGAGAAAACTTTAAAAAATGTCGGTTAAGTTAGCCAGCTAACATGAGACCCAGAGGAATTCACTACCTACTGCAAAAAACATCTTTTGAGTATCAGTTCTCACCGTCAGCAGACTTGAAGGTGGTTCCTGAAAAGGCGTAGCTTGTTCCCTCGGAGGACAGACGGACAACAGGTGTAGTTAGCTAGCAGGTGGTCCACTTGCTCACTGCAGCTAAGATGGATTCTTCTCGCAACCCAGTCGCTGCCAAAAAAGGGGGGATACAGAGGTATTAAACGTCAGCAACTTCTCAAACTACTCATGTATCATAACCCACTTCTTCAACGTTTGTTCCAAATGCTCTTAGTTTCCGTACAACACAGCTAAACACAGCAGCCTAACCGCTGCTACACCTCTTTAGCACCCAAGCTCAGCCTAAGTTAGCTTATTCAACTGCAAACTGCAAAGCAGGAAATGTTTTGAACAGACTCAACATACACTTCAAAGAAAGAAAAATACTTGTGTTAACTTACAGTGGTGGTTATGACAGGTGTCTCTGAATGCCGGTGATATTTACGGCAGTAAAGTAATTTAACGGTCGTATGTTGAAAACTGAAACAAACCGGAGATAAGCTGAACTTCTCAGAAACCTGCCAGGCGAAGTAAGTCGGTGCCATGCGGATGGTAATGTGACAGAAACATAGTTTAGTCTTAGTGACTCCAGAAGACTTCCTGGATGCAAGCCATTAAAGAAAAAAAAAAAAAAAATCCAATATGGCGCGTCTTCTTCGCTCGCCGGGTGCAGGTCGGCACTGAGCTCAGTGCTGCCACTAACGGCTTGAAGCTGTATTGCTATTATTCTAATGACAGTTGACTTTGGCTGTCGCTGTGCAACCGAGGACACGTCGGACTTAGCACGAGTTATGCTGTTTGTAATGAAAATAATAGCAGTCCGTTTGAGTAAGTATTGACTTTGTTGCTTTATAAACGCTTTCCATCGACTGCTGACGTCATATGTGTGGTTAACGTTTGGCTAATTACAGTCCCTGCCTCAATGTGAGCGAGCTCGTGGCTAGTCTGGACAAACAGCAGTAAATAGAGCTTGTAGCGATGAGCTTTTTGGTGACCTGTTGTGACCCAGTTTCTTTCTGTGCTCAGTGAAATTCTAAGTAGAGCCTGAAGTTGACATGTCTGCTCATGGAGGGCTTTTGTGCCATTACAGTTGATAAGGAATTACTGACAGCAGCTATGTTGGTGGGACTTTGTTTTCATTTGCTATAGTTTAGATGTTTGGCCTACATATTTAACCTGTTGTTTGGTTCCTCTCCTCAGTTACAGGCTACACATTTGTGCTAGTTTTGCATTCAAGCTGCAGGCTTTCAAGTTTCAGTGCACTGTCTTACTCTCAAGTTAATGAGAACTCTTGATGACATAAGTACAAACAGCTTCATCAGCCTTTCAAAACTTTGATTTTCTAGTAGACGTAATCACAGGGCAAATCTGCACACATTACTTTCTCCGTGTGCATGCAGTTAGCTGATTTAGCTTAGGCTCAGATTCTTATTTTGTTCAGATTAAGCATTCAAAGGCCCTGCACCAGGGCCGTAATCACCTATGTAATACTGGGGGGACATCAAAGTTTTGATGACTGGGGGGACATTTTGAGCATACTGCCTAGCACAAGGTATTTCCCTCAGCTGTTTCAGCTCAGGTTGAATATGCTGCACATATGTGAGCTCACACTGCATTCATAGACCTTTTTTGCAGCATGCATTTTTTAGTTGTCACAGCAGGAAAAGCACAGTTGTTACTAATGACAATATTGACTGGCCTTTTCTGTTCAAGAGTCGGTGTAAACTGTGACAGTGACAGCATACTATACAACTCTTACAATATTGCAATATCCAAAAGCTATAAAGATATCGAGTCTCATATCACGATATCAGTATATTGTCCTTCCTTACCCAAACTGGAAGCAGCTAAATTCGGATATTGTAAAATGTATTATTTACACCTGTGTTTATGTCAAAATAAACTCAGTGAAGCAGGCTTGTAAAATTGATTATGATGTAATTTGTCCCACCTCATCCAGTACAACAGGAACGTGAGGGGTATCAAGCACAATGTGTACATGCCCACACTGTGTTGAGAGGAGGTCTACTTAGGCAAAAAGTGACATCCCTGTGTGGGTGGATCATGGGTGTGTTGTGCTTTTTAATTCCCATAGTTCTTCAGCCTCTGTATTCTGAAATAATCTCTCTCATTGTCTGTTTTTGATATTGCTCACTGATACTTTTTACACTCTTGCAACTGAATGTATTTCTCCTGAGATGTTTCCATCAGCCTAGTCATAAGTTATCCTTTGTCTCATTTGGGCTTTTAATTCTCTATTGTTTGTACTTGTACTACATGTGCATTGTGCCCAGAGGAATGTACTTATTTTGTTGTTTAAGTAATCTTATTTTAGAATCAAGTAGTCTGTAATACAGGCTCATGTTTTCAATTTATTACACCATGCCCCATTTCTTAATATTATAGCTGTTGGGAGCTGCACTCCAAGACCCTGGTGTATTGTGAAACACAGTTATACTTTTAAAGGGTAGTGTGTAAGAGTGCATTTCTAATAATAGATTAACACATGGAGAAAGTGTTAGTTTTCGCCAAGCTATCTTTTTTTTTACTTTCAATATAAAAGATTAGTGAGCCAGGGAAATTATGTGTTCCTAGGATGTTTTTTTTCTGCTCTTAAACACAGATTTTTTTATCAAAAGAACATTTAGTAATATTATTAAAATAATATCCTCAAAATTCTGTATTGTACATGTAAATCCATGCGTACTACTTGTGGCTCCTTCTTTATTTTTATTGCTTATGCTCTATTTTCCTAAATCTATTGCTCTGCAATATCAAGACACATAAGCAACAAGACATTGTTCATTTCAGGCCTGTTCCTTTTTCTCTTCTTCCTCCTCTATGCTGCCAGTCCTCTTTCCCCTCCCCCTCTCCTTCACCAGTCCTCCCTGAGAAGGGGAGCAGCTGAGAGAACTAACAAGGAATTAACGTCCATCTCTGCAGACATGTGTGCCATCAGCCTCAGAGTGCTGTAAACACGATCTAATATATTCTCAATAAAATCTCTAATGTGTGTACAGAGTAGGACAGAGGCAACCCTGATCCGCTCATGCTGAAGGAGTATAGGCTCCAGAGGCGCCTCAGCTGTGATGAAATTTGTCAGTGGTTAAACGTGGCTTTTCATGTACATCCATGTGGTATGTATATGATAATTATGTTATCATTGCTCCCAACTGGTGGATTGTGTCGGATATTCTCGGTGAAGCTCACTGCACACTGTGTTGTGGTGAATCTGTGATGCTTTGAGTCACTCAGACGGAGTGACCTCATTTCAGGGAGTGGTCCAGCACAAACAAGCGTGGCCTGATGTGTCAAAACTCTGCGCGTTAGGTTGGTTCAGTGTGAAGGAGACTGAACCAGGGCTTTCTGCGCTTTCAAACAGACTTTCCATATTGCAGGAAATGCGTATGGTCTATGTGAGTCTGTTAAGTGGGTCAGCGTGTGATTTAAAAATGGCAGCGCGCTACATGCGGCATCAGAATGAGTGTTTGGTCACGGCAGTTGCATCGCTCTCTCCCTGATACATATTCTGCTCCATGTACAAGCTCTCCATACCGTGGGTCCTGAAACAATGCCTGGAGCTGTCCCTGCGTAAAAGTGGTTCAGTATGTGTTCTGTATGCTGCAGCTCTCTGTGAATGTGTGAGAGAGGGGGGAGGGGCAGGTAATTTTCCGCTAGTCGCTGCAGCAGCAGCAGCAGCAGCAGCAGCAGGGAGCTTCAGTACCGATCGAGGTATCAGCTCCGCTCGGCTCAGCTCTCCCCTCCTTCTCTGCTCTGCGGCTGGGCGGGGCCGACTACACCTAATGTCAGTCACAGACAAACCAGTTGGGCGGGGCAAAGGGACAGGATGGATGAGGAAGAGAGGCTTTTATCCATGTAACCATCAGGACATCGTGTGTCTGTGTCCATGTGTCGTGTTCTAGGATTATTTATGGAGACGCAAGTCTGAGCGTGTGTTTTTCATACGGCTGATATTGCCTGCTGTGGGTGTTACATACAACCATCGTTATCATAATACATACCTATTGAAGAGCTATTGAGAGAGCTTTGTGGCAGTATAGATGATGACTTGGGGGTTTAGAGTGTGTATGCGTTTAAAGCTTCTAACTCTGCCTCCCCCAGTGCTGCATTAAATTATTGATTGTACAGTACATTATCCTTGTTGAGGCATGCAGCTAAGTGGTTCACAGCTCATAGATCGCAGTCCTACAGCAGAGGCATTCACCTAAGTCATTTTGGTGGAGTGCACAGATGGATAAGACAGATGGACCAGGAGCATGACGTACTAATGTCCTTATCTCACCAGTTTTAATGCAAGGTGACAGAACAGCAGGGTGGTTAACCAAAAATGTATTTATTCCTGTTCTTTATTCATCTCCCCGTCTGTGTGTCACACACACGTCTCATGTAGCACTTCCTGTTTTTCTCCCTTACAAGGGTGTGTCCTTTGTGTGAGTGAGGTTAGCGCTGCTATCTGTGGTTGCCATGGAGACCGTTCTGAAATGATGAACTAGTCTGTTTCCAGGGAGCTGCCAGTATGTACCCGCCCCCACCCAGACATCAGTACCAGCATGTGCTGTGAAGATGCAAGCAGAGAGGAAACAGGGTGGATGACACAATAGAGGAAGAAGAGAGAAAGATGCCAACCAAAGATGTGCAGCTTCTTGAGCAGAAATGCCAAGTCAGACGAAGGGTAAAGGAAGCGAGCAAGCAAGGCAGAAGTGTGTGAGATTAGAGAAGCGTTTCTAAAAAAGGGGGGAGAGAGGTTTTTAAGAGAAAGTCACAAATACAGCGGCGCAGACTGGAGCCTTGAGCGTGAGATAGTGAGAAAACTGGAGCTTCCGAGGATGAGATGGACAAAAAACACATTAAATACATGCCCTGCAGCTGAGTGAGAACATCACAGGCTTACAATTGGTCACAGATAAAAGGAAGAACTTATCACCACCCCTCCCCTTCTACCCCACTTCCAGCAACCCGTTCTCCATCCTGCTCCCTCTTAGTGGCATCGGGATGTTGTTGCAGTCATTAGAT
Organism: Chaetodon striatus; assembly: GCA_029783705.1. NCBI lineage: Eukaryota > Metazoa > Chordata > Actinopteri > Chaetodontiformes > Chaetodontidae > Chaetodon > Chaetodon striatus. Next base: position 15,601,574 of record JAPZEB010000026.1, read on the forward strand.
TAGCTTTGTCATGCTCAGAACCACGGGTTCCATCCTCTCCCATCCGGCAAGTATACAAAGCCAGGGCATCCTAAGAGGGAAGTATCCAAAGCCTGCCTGCGTTTCCTGATAGCTTTGTTCGGTGCCACAACGAGAATCTGTTTGATTTATGCACAGGCTGAACCAGGACAACCAAGGAGCTGTTTAACCCTTACAGGGCCCCAGAGGGAGGGATTTGTGCTGCTTTTAGTTCTCTCATGCCCTTTATTTTTGAAAGCAAGGTACACAAGGGATCAGCACAAACAAACATACCCAGAGAATGCCTCCTCCACCCGCTTACTGTGTCCACCTGAGTAAAAGGATTGTGGTTACCGTGGGACTTTTGTTTCGGGGATTTAAAAATGGGAAAGTTGTTGTGCGGAGAGAAAAGTATGATGAGGAGAAGGTATGGGAACACAGCTTTGTCATAGTGTTAGGGAGACAACATACTTGAGTTCAGATTGCTTTGTTCTCTGGATACACCATTTTCCACCAGAATCCTCCTTTAATTCTGTGCCTGATGATGTGTATACATTTATGTTGAATTGATAGTCACTGTTTTGATAGATACACACATGCACAGATAACAGACTGTAGATTCTACCATGCTTTATAGTGCTCTCTCTCATCTCACCTCTGGAGGGTGCCTTGCCTTATATCTTGCTTTATCCATTGCGGTCACTCTATTGAAAACCATAGAGAAAATGACTGCCACTGCAGTCTGACGTCTGTGCCCTCCTTCTCTCTTTCTCTCCCTCTCACCCTCTCTGTCTCTCTGTCTCCCTCTTAAACACACACACACTCATGGCTGGGATTATGTTTTAGTGCTCTGGCTTAATGAGAAAGCCTACGTGGATGGGCAGTGGGGTGATGATCACGTGTCCAACCCTTGTACTACCAGTTTAATCCAACAGAGGGACCAATTTCACTGTCTCTCCCACCTCTGCTCCCTCTTGCTCAGTCTGCCTCTCCCACCCATACAGTAGGATTACATTTGCAATGCTATTGACATCAGCCTCTTTTCATTTACTGAGGGACAACTCATTAAATACAGCGTTTGTGTGACTTTTACTGAAGATACTGTTTTATTGTCATGCATATTTTATACTTCGGTTTCAGTAGAAGACATAACCAAAGGACAGCAATATTAATTTAACTGGCTGGTTTTAAAATGTCTTGTTTTTTTCCCAATATTTTGATTTTATACATCCTATAACCACCACACCCACCAAGGGCAGCTTTAACCTTTAAAATATTTAATTTGGTAAGAGGGTTGTTTAGGATGCTGTTTCTGCTGTCTCTTCTAAGAAAAGGTCTGTTTCTTTGTTTCAGTGCATCTTTTTTTATTAAGCTAAATCTGAAAGCACATTCCCTGACACCACAGACGCTGCTGCCCACCTACACAACAGCCTGCAGACATTTCCTCTATTTTTCTCGCTCACCTTCTCTTTGAACTAGTATGAAGAAAAAGGAGGACAGTATGTGTGCCTTTAACATTCTACCAGTAGCAGTTTAATCTGTAATACAATATACTGTCCCATCGTGCAAAGTGGCACTAAACCAAAGCCTTGATTTGAAAATTTTGGGTAGCAGTTTCTGGTTATAGACATTAATGATTTTCTTTTCCCTCTCTATATAAATGCTTTAAAAAAAAAAAAGGCACATACTGAACATTACCTGTGAACCAGCAGCGAGTGTGACCTCTGAGACCCTGCATGGGCCTATTCCCTGCAGTCAGTGCATCTGTTTATCAAAGCCCTTGATGGCTGCTTCCTGCCATTTAGGAATGAGAGGAAACGGCACCAAAATATGCCCTGACATTCATTCAGACAAAATAAGTTTGTCCTTAGATAGCATTTGTGTTTTACACTGCCTGTGTGTGTATGTGTGTGTGCGCACATGCCTACAGGCACAAATGCCCTTTAAGTTTGCATGACTGCCTCTGTTTATATATGTGTTGACTGAGGGAGTGATGTAAGGAGTCCTGCTTCATGATAGCCTGGCCGTGACCCGTTTCTCTGTGGATCTCTGCTGTCATCTGACTCACTAAAATGGGGGGGATTCCAGATAACAGACTCTGAGGGGAAGTAATATGAATGGCTTTTAGAGTGGCCGCTTACAGTATTAATGAGGTTGAGTCTTAGTGAAGAGAATGTTATTAATACGGTGGCCATCTTGCATAATTGATGCAATGGGGGGTGTTAATATTCTGGCAGAGAGAAAGAACAAAGAGGGAATTTCAGTTTTTAAAGTTTAATTTTTCTATCTTCCCCATATCTATCACAGGCCAAGGTGTGTAAAGCCACTGTCTTTTTCACCCTTTTGTTTTTGTTAATCGGTTTGCAAAAGGCATGAGCTCTTGTGTTTGCACTTAAGACCCCAGTATGCCCCTCAGCCAGCCCTCAGCTGGAACAGCGGATGTCTGACAGAGACGCAGCTGGAGACTCTCCAGAGTGAGGAGAGTAGGCGAGAGACGATAGAGGAAAGTGTGAATCTTGAGGGATTAGGAAGGGGGGTTGAGAACACAAAAAAGTCAAATTCAGTTAAATGAACTGATGAGGAAGGGGAACTAAGTTCTGACAACGTGTGTTTTTGAAGACAAGACAAACACCATTAGCCAATTAGCTCTTTGAAATCTGTGTTTGTTGATGCGTAACAGGCGTCTGCTGCAGGTGGAATAATGGTGATAGCTTTATCTGCAGCACCCTTGAGTGAAAAATGAAATAATCCACAGCTCAGCGGCGTGCAATTAATGCTGAAACAGATGGGTGTCTTTGAAACAGGTATGAGAGAGCTGTAACATATCCAAAAGATCGGAAGAAAGGAAGGAGAAGAATGACAGAGACAGGTGCAAAGGTCAGGTGTAAATCCAGCTCTGTGTTTGTTGACGAGATAAACGTCTGTTGTTTTCATTTTTGTGTTACTGCTGAACACGCAGGTCCACATGTCCCAGTGGGGAAAATCTGCTAAATGTCACGGTTAGCGTGGCAGACGACATGTAGAACCATCAGAGACTGTTAGCCCCTGTTGAAAGAAACTGTGTTATCTCTGCTGCTCAGTGGGATATAACACGGAGAACTAAATGTCAAATAAAGTAACCCTGAAAAAAGTTTTGCAGACGCACTGCAAATGTAGGCAAATAAATATTCATATGATGTAATATTATTACTGATAAGTACAAAATGTAGGGGAGAACAGGGTTGGTTGTCACACTTTTTTACCTTAATTTGAATCCCTCAAAAACTGTATCCCTAATATAATACCTTGTACTGGGTAATGGGAGCCTAAAATTCACAGGTAGGAATGAAGTGACTCCACTATCCTTAAGCTTTTCTATTCAAAAGATATGGACTGACAAATATGTCTTTGCACTTGTGACACCCACCCCCATCAAGGGAATGGTAGTCACGCACTATGGGGTTGGTTGTTCCTATTTTTTTAAAAGGGGAAAAAAATGTAGGCAATCTTAAAGATGAATATAAAAAGTTTAATTTAATTGAAAATATTCATTTAAATGCCACAACACATCTCCTGCATTGTGAAAACATAAGCAGGGAAAATCATTCACAATTTAAAATACATGTGACAACCAACCCCCAAAGGAATGTGACAAGCATCCCCAACTTCAATTTTTTTTGCTGAAAACTAAGCTAAGAACTACATGTTGTAGCCTTGCTAAGAAAAGACGTATCTTGACTATTTCACTCCCTTCAATATGTTACTTTTTAATGGTAATAATAGTTTTGTTATAAACCCATTGACAAGAAAAATATTTCTAAAATGACCCTGTGGGTGACCTCTTACCCCAGTTCTGAAAATTTCAGTACCAACATTTTAAACAGTGCCCTCTAGGGAACCTCTAATGAATGTGACAACCCACCCTGTCCTACCCTTCACTTTATAATTGTACTGTAACTGATCAATCCAAATCCAGTC
>JAPZEB010000026.1:15697232-15709282 GCA_029783705.1 Chaetodon striatus
ATGAGAATGTATGTAAAACTTTTTTTTTTCTTTTTGTAAATTGTTTTTCCCCCCTGATTATTATTATTATTATTATTAATAGTATTAGTAGTAGCAGCAGTAGTAGTATTACTCTTTTACTGTAATTTTTCAGACACAGACATTCACTTATCTTTTCACATTTTTAAATGACAGATGTAGATGCAGTAAGTGTATGCTATGATACAGTGAAGTGCAGAGTTATGATCAGTTACCTTGCTGCAGATAGTTCTCACCACAGGCACTGAACAAGGAATACAGTTTTTATTTGGTCAATTAACAAGGTCATTTCCCTGAACTATTAGACTGTGGCTTGAGATTAAACACATCTGCATACATGCATCTTAAATGAATCATTGTGGTACTTATTTTACGGTTACATTTTTGTCCACTTTACAAATATTAGACCTGCTGTTTCAAGTGATGTAACACAACATTGATTGAATTAAACCAGACTTGTATTAAAGAGGAATTATACTGCACATTTATCAAGCAGTAACCCTGGTAACACTGTATTCTTCTCAGTAATTCTAAGTGGGATGTCCTACAGTTCACTCAGGCTCAGTCGCTCTAGAAATCTTTATGTCAAGCAGGATGTCCAGTGTTAAAACTATGTAATTAGAGTCATTAGAGTTTGAATATTTGCCAGTGCAGAGACATGTCTCTGATTTCTTGTCTCTGATTGTGTTGGTAAAAACAGTGGAAGCAACGTCAGACCCCTATCCTTTTGTTATAGGTATAGGAATATTCATTATTGATTAATATTAATAGGAATAGTAATGGTGATGGGGTGAAACAGAAAAAAAAAACTTAAACTGGCTTCATGCTTTAAAATTCTGAAAATGTAACAAAGTGTATATCCTCAGAGCTTCACCCTCTTCATGATTGAAGTAGCCCACTTATTAGTGCTTAATACTTCCAATATAACACTTCATTACTTTGTATTTGTTCACTGGCATTTCAGTACTTAATCATGCATGTTAATTTCATTTGATAAAAGTGATCCATTTCATATTGCCTAATTGAACAACTTGATGCATTATGAAGCTGTCATATATGGTAGACTCTTCATCAAACACATATGGCAGAGCAAAACTCACTGCTCTATAATACCGTGTGAATAATAAGTTACTCTTCACTCAGATTTTGTTTCATGTGATTTAAGAGTTCACCTGCAGTGTATAAAGTGAGATTATGAGGGGACATTGTGTGCATTTCTTGCACAATGTCTGTGTAACAAGCAGTACAGTAAGATGATTTAGTTTTGTAGTGTTACACAGAGGTAGTTTGTAGACCTCCCATGGCTGACTTGAGTGTGATGGCTTGTGGAAAGAAACTGTCCGTTTGTTTGTTTGACTGTAGAGTGCTCACCTAACAGAGGGAGAGAGTTAAATCAAGTAATGCAGGATGGTAGGTGTCTGTAAAATTCAAGTAATTGCACTAAAGAACTGGCTCAACAGCTAAACTTACACAGCGGCACAGAAAAGTAACTCCCTGCTGGGCCTTTTTTGTATTATAGGCTGTGCTACAGGCCCTCAGCTCCTAGGAGATTGGTTATCCCAGAGATTTGATCGTTTCCATGACCTACTTATTGCTGCTGAGTATGGTGACCTTTAGGAGTGTGTGTGTGAAGTCTCCTGTCATCTGTCACACAGCTTAAATTCAGTGTGATGCATTGGAGCAGCAGATTTAAATCATTTTGTTTCAGAGATAAATGAATCGTCAAATTTCTATTAAAACAAAATGTAAGCACTGCAACATTTGCAAAGATACTATTATTGCGGAGGTATTGTGCAGGACTGCATGACATTGTTCAGGTGTTGCTTTTCCTGTCCGTCTCCTGTTGCCTCGAACTTGAATGTTAATATTAAGTGGATCTTATCCTGGTCACAGTGCAAAATCGGTGTTAAAATATCAGCAAATGTGGTTCAGGGCAGATGGTCCAGTGTTGTAATAATCCTCTCCGTCTCTTGGTGACGCTCTTTTATAATGTCTGACTCATGGATGCTATGGCGTGTCTCACCTTATCTGTGTCAGTGGAACTGGAGTATTGGGTTAGAGCCGAGGGCTGTGTATGCATGCTGTTTGTGTATGTGTGGGAGTGTATGAGGGAGAGAAGGAGAGAGACTGTGTGTCTGTGTGTGTGTGAGTGAAAGTGTGAGAGAGAGGGAGTGAGAGCAGGAGAGAGCGCAGTTGTGAAATGGGGACAGAGAGAGAGGAATCCAAGCAGACAGCTTCCCTAATAGAGCATGATTAACTCAGCTACAGAAGCAGGGAGCCGTTGGATTACAGTAGCATTTTCAGCTCGATATTTGGATGTATATGTTTAGGATTTAGCCACAATGTCGACAGTACATCCCTTTCTGAAAGCATGTTTAATAATGGACCAGCGAATAAACTTAAAATGGTGGCTGCATTTTTTATTGTTTTGCTTCCTTTTTGATGCTTCGTTTGGAGAAGTCCGTTACGTCCTTCCGGAGGAGATGCAACGGGGATCGGTTATCGGCAATGTTGCACGGGATCTTGGGCTGAAAGTGTCGGAGCTTGATGCTCGTCGAGCCCGTGTTGTTGCAGAAGGAACTAGTCAGCTGTGTGAACTGGACACTGCGTCAGGGAATCTTTTGATCAGCCAGCGGATAGACCGAGAGGAGCTCTGCGCGCAAGCCACTGTCTGCATCCTGCAGTATCAGCTCTTGCTTGAAGATCCCCTTCAAGCATACAGCATAGTTTTGGATATTGCAGATATAAATGACAACAGCCCAGTGTTCGCTGCAGAGGAGATCCGGTTAGATTTAGTCGAATCCACTGTTCTGGGGAGGCGCTTTCCATTGGAGAGCGCGCATGACCCCGATCTGGGAACCAACTCAGTCCGTGAATATAAACTGAGCCCGAATGATCATTTTGCACTGGAAATGAGCACCCAGATAAACGGCAATGCTTATCCGGAACTGGTTCTGAAAAAGCACTTGGACCGGGAGGCACAAGCTGAACATGTACTGAAAATCAATGGAATTGACGGGGGAAATCCGGTCAGATCAGGAACTGCTTCTATCCATATCCGTGTTTTGGACGCCAATGACAACGTTCCAGCTTTTAGCCAACGAGTCTACAAAGCATCAGTGCCAGAGAACTCTGCCATAGGGACTGTCATAGCAAAGCTAAATGCCACGGACTCAGATGAAGGTGTTTATGGAGAGATAACGTACTCCTTCAGTCACATGTCAGACAAGATTGGGGGAGTGATTGAAATTAACCCTGTGAGTGGAGAAGTTCGGGTAGCAGGTGTTATTGACTATGAAGAGGCTAGTACGCATGAGCTGGATGTCCAGGCTAAAGATGGAGGTGGCCAGGCGTCTCACTGTAAACTTATAATTGACGTCACTGACGTAAATGACAATAAACCCATAATAGAAATAAAGTCAGCCTCTGCTAACGTGGCTGAAGACTCTAAACCAGGAACTATGGTTGCTCTTATTAATAGTTATGACCTGGACACTGGAAACAGTGGGCGCGTCACGTGCACAATACCAGAAAATGTTCCATTTAAATTTGTGTCGGAGGTCAAAAACTATTACATGTTAGTGACTGACGGAATACTAGACAGAGAGTTTCAACCCGAGTACAACATCACTATCACTGCCACTGATGCGGGGTCTCCCTCCCTCTCGAGTGTAAAAGTTATAACAATCGTGGTCACTGATATTAATGACAACCCTCCGACTTTTACGCAGCGCGAGTACAATGCCAACATCTTGGAAAACCAACCCGTTGGCACGTTCGTGATGAAAGTGACAGCAGAGGACATTGACGACGGGTCCAATGCTAAAATACTGTACCAAATATCAAAAGACACAAAGTCAGAAGTGTCCTCCTTCCTCACCATCAACGCAGACACAGGGGAGCTCTTCACGTCACGCCTCTTTGATTACGAACAGTCAGTTCACTTCCAAATCAAGGTGACAGCTCGAGATGGAGGCGACCCTCCACTCTCCACCACCTGTACTATAAACGCTTTTATTAAGGACCAAAATGACAACGCACCTGTTGTCCTATATCCTGTCCAAACCACCGGGTTCATAGCTGAGGATATGGTGCCTATTGAAGCACCCCGTGGTTACTTGGTTACTAAGGTGGTAGCTGTGGACGCCGACTCTGGCCATAACGCCTGGCTGTCCTATAGAATAATCAAAGCAACGCGGCCTAACCTGTTTATGGTCGGTCTGCATACAGGAGAAATTAGAACTTTACGAGCATTCATGGAGGACGATGAACCCAAACAAACTGTTGTTGTTTCAGTGACCGATAATGGGCACGAAACTCTCTCCGCCACCGCCACGGTCAGCGTAGTGATTGGTGACGGGTTGCCTGTTTTAAACGAGCTCTTTGAGTTCACAGATGAGCCACAGGAGAACGATAACTTAACGTTTTATTTGATTATCGCTTTGATAGCCGTTTCCTCTCTCTTCATCCTTTTACTCAGCGGAGTGTTTTATTTTAAGCTCTGCCGGCGTAGTTACGTTTACCGTTCAACCACCGCTAGTCTCCCCGTTTTCCCCACGACCTATTGCCCCCCTAGTTTTACAGATTTAAGCCGCTGTGGCACCCTGCTAAAAGATGAGCGGTATGATTCCTTCATGACCACAGGGTAGTGGAGAGGCGATTTCCGTTTCGGCTCCAGCACAGATACTGATACACTGAAGCAACGAAGCGCAGCCTATCAGAAAAACACGTTAAGGCGCGCAAGTGCGGACAGAGCTAGTCTGAAGGTGAGGGCAGGTGTATCACATCCGTGTTACGTGGTTAAATGAGAGTCGGCGATAACATGCTGTCACTTTGCTGTAAAATATGTTTTTGTGTGGTAAATTAAACTTTGATCCTTTGACTGCCAAATATGTTAGAATTCTATTTGTGCGTAAACATGTTGTCACTGCATTAATGTGCTGTAATGTTCTTGGAGTTTTGCTAATAACCTGAACCTCACCCCCCACCCCCTGGCCCTGAAAATAGATTATATAATAATAATCCTAATCCAAATGTAAATAGTCTATCTTCTGGAATATTTTAGAAAATATTGTCATAGTAGCATAAATTAGGTGATTTTTCTATCTGCATCCGTTTTGTTTGCTATTGCTTTCATCAAAGATTGAAAAATAAGTTTGCAGAAGACTGTTGTGTCATCTAACTTGTCAGGTTGAGTCAGGCTAGTTTTGTTTGCCTGACTCTTAATTATTTTCCTCTTTCACTCTCCCACTATCTGTCTCTGTCTCTCATTTTAAAATGCATGGCAGACCTTTCTGACTTCTCTATTTATCGCTGTATCTTCTGGTATTCTGAGAATAAGACAGTTGAGGAATCAATATTTTGCTTTGTCAGCAGTATTTTTGTCTTTGCCTCTGTTAATGTTTTTTGTAAAACAGCCTTCACACTTTTATTTATTATCCTTTTTTTGACTTGGGTTACATTGCAGCCAAGTTTGATGCCATGTTGTGTTTCCACAAAATAACACATAATTTGTTGTGTGACAGAGACACAATAAAAGCTTTGCACTATGAATTGAATAACATGTAAACAGACTATGGGTGTATACTGATGAAAAATAAACTTGAAGAGACAGTTGTGTTTTACTTCTCCAGTGATCTAATAACCTGTTGCACAGAACTTGTTACAGACAAGAATGAAGGACATTTATATGGAAACCAAAACTGATGGTCATCATAACAAAAATCCATGGTAACTGTAACTAACAAGAAAAATAAAACTTGCACTTTAACAAAGACTTGCATGGACAACGTACTGTATGCCTCACCTCAGGTTTGAGCAAGAAGTATTTGACACTTACTGGCAGATAAAAGTCAAATTAACCCTCTCTAGATCCTCTTACTTCTCTCAGCCCAGTAGCTGTAGAAAATGTGGGCATTGTATGTTTCTGCGAACCACAAATACATTACATTTCAGCCAGGATGTATATGTCTGCTTTGCCCACACACTTGAACAGTGCAATGTTATAATGCACCTAAAGTCATGCATAATAAATGCAAAACAATACCCATAGATAACTGCAGACTATTGTGGAGATTTTTATTTTTCATCACCATAATTTTGCTGCTAACTTGAAATATTCAGCTCAATAGAATTCCATTTCTCATACATCCATTTTATTGTAGAATGAAAGGCGCTGCATTCAGGCACAGTCATAGTGTAATGTTTCAATACTAACCTTACTAAAACTTAATATGATTTTACTGGATGGCGATGACAGGATGATTCTTTTCAAAAGTTTTTCAAAGTTTTGATGTTGCATAAAATCTGCAATCTGAGCTCTTCCATGATGCTGCCACAACTGCTGACAATACAACACAATAGAAAATGGTGGTACTTTTCCTTCCTTCTGTTTAAGTGTATGTTATTTATTTATTCATGATCGACTCTGAGTTTGACACTCCTGAGGCCTCTTTAGCATTAGAGAAGTTTAAGACAGACAACAGTATGAACAAAACAAAAATCAGGAGTACAAAAGCAAAGAACCTTTAAAGTCACATAAACGAGAAAACAGATAAAATAAATTATACACATTGGAGCTTCACTTAGGTCAGTGGTTAGAGTCTTATACAACTGTTAAATGGTTATGCGTGTGTTTCTCTGCCACATAATGTCTTTCTCTCTCCCTCTGTGTGTGTGTGTGTGCGTGCGTGTGCCTGCTACTGACTGTGTCATGGTTATGAAGCAGAGAGGTTTTGTCATCAAAATAATTCTCATGTGAATTCATGTGTGTTCTTGTTTAATGTTACAGCTGCAGGCTAATTTGTGTTCCTAATTTCAGGCATGGTAGGCGGAGGAAAAAAGAAGCACTGCCTAATTTTTGTTTATTAATATTATCTGGGTCACAAGAACTCTGTGTTAAGCAGCGTGGTTGACAGTATTGGAGAATGATAGAAAAGTGTGTCAGCTTAACAGCATGGCTAATTTTAATTAACACAAGCATCACTAGTTTTCAGTGTTTTTCAATACTGAGGGTAGTTTCAGTTTTGTTTTCTTGAAACATCTTGTGCAGAGTACAGGATGGATTGTTGGAAAACCCTATCACATGATATATGTAGTTCTAGAAGTGCCAATTTTTAGAGACACCTTTAAGCTGCACTTCTTTTTCTGTGCAGTGTAGGAAACTATTCACCTGAAATTCACACCAGACATTTGTATTAACTCAATAAAACTGCACAGATAAAGAAATTGTAATAGAAGATTTGTAGAAGGACCTGAAGATCAAGATTCACAAGCAGACCTCAGAGATTATGGTTCTCTGTGTAGAAAGTGTCTTGAAGCTGACAATGCAAACACAGCTTCTTCACCAAATGCAAATACATTGGAATTAGTGTGTTTAATACTTTTTTCCCCTGTGTCATTTCACTTTATTATTTGTTAACCTGTGAATTCTTATTTTCTCTCTGTTTTTGTTTGCAACAGGGACAATTTTCTTGTCACTTGCATGTTGTCTTCCAAGGAGTTGATTTTTGCACTGTACTTTAGTTGTAATATGATAAGCTGTCATTTGATTAGAAAATGTGACTTCACGTGACACTTTTCTAAATAATACCATCATGGGATAAGGGCTGGTTGAAGAATAAAGGAAGCATACTGTAAGTTAAATGCTCAGAAACAGACTTACTTTCATTCTAATGGTTATTTCAAAACGTTGGGTCAAATTAGAGGTCAGCAGTCTTTGTAATGCAGCATTTCAACACATCGAAGGTACCTTCACCCAGTTGACAGTCAAAGTTACTGTCTGAAGTCTTCATTTGAGAGGGAAAACATGACTGTATTTTTGGTTTGCTCACAGTTTTTTGAAGTGAGCAGAACAGAGCTGAGCAGGTTGAAGCTTTGGCTTTGTTTACAGTATCTTATTGTATTTACCAAAAACGTGATAAAGTAGTCTAACTAAAGTAAGTCAAGATGAAGACAGCTGTATACAACTGATGAACTTAAGATATCTACCTCACGTCACACTATTTGTTGGCTGTAAGACATAGTTTGAGTGTATTATGCTTAAAGTAGCCCCTATAATGCTTTGTTGTGACTGATTAGGGACAATAACACATCATTACAGTGTCTGATATGTCACAAGATCAAACATTATATTAGTCTGTATTTCACTGTGGATTTGTATGTAATGAATATCAGTGTGAAATGGTGTGACAAGATCTGATTAACTTGTTTTTAGGATTCATACTAACTGTTTTCTTTTCTTCTCCTTTCTTTTCTCGGTGCACTCCTTGAATGAAACTCCCGTTTCAATCCAGCAGGTAAGGAAGTTTTCATTTTCCTTTCTCTTTAAATCTCACACAGTACACCACATCTTATTACTGTCATGTTAGTATCACAGCCTCATCAACACCATCACCACAATCAGCTCCCACAATCAATATCAAACACTGCTGACCCAGAATGAGTTTCCATCCATTCTCCATGCTTTGTCTTTACTCTCTCTCTTTTCCTCTGTATCTGTTTTCACCACATACACACAGACTGTATTGAAACCATCCAGCTAACCTGACAATGTAAATGTTTGATAGACACATATCTTCCCAAATGCTGCTTTGAAAGTCATATTTATACAAGACTTACATTTTAGGCAGCAGTCTTGAAGTACAGGCAGCTGCATTGCTCTTATTTTCGTGTGCTGTGCGATTCCACCCGAGGTTTTATACTACATGAATATTAATCGTCCTGCTGTGCAGTCATTGCCTGAATAATGCACAATCATGATGCTCAGAATGTTTTGCTCTGCGGCAGTATATGCTAATATTGTATGTGATCACAGGACGATGGAGGGAACCGTCGTGACCTATTAAAAAATAGACTGTCCTACCTGTGCACACATCATGTTGTAGCTACCTAGAGAAGAAATACACTGCTGTGAAACTGCGGATGAATGTTGCAGTGGTTTCATACTAGATGGGGAATCCAGTGCTCAAATGTAGGTCACTGGATTTATCAGTCAGATTGGATCAGGAGAGAAAAGATTATCCATCTATCCATCTATCTATAGACATCTCTGCACCATTTTACTCTGTGTCCACTATTTGTAGTTGACACTGTTTAAAAGGATATTTTTATACATTTAAGATTATTGCAGCTGTTATATGTTAAAATGATCGGTACAATACAAGGTCTCAGGATTACCCTTTTTTATTTTTATTTAATTGAGTTCCAGATGTGGTGATAATGGTCAGTTATATGCATAATGAGATGCATAGAAAACATGACAAGGTAATGGCATTTTAACATATTTTAGTTGTGTTTTGCTCTTTAATGAATTTAATTTCGATGTTGCACAGCCACAACATTAAACTAGGCAGGAGGAGCTGGCTTGGATACACTAGATGATGCACTCAATTTCAGGATTTTTCTGCTTTCTCAACATAGGAAATACTTAACAAATGACTCCTCACAGTTATCAACAAAAGGCTCAAGCAAGTGTTTGTTGTTGCATCAGGTAGCCTGGTATCTTTAAATATAAGAAATATTACAATATCTCTACAATGTAAAAATACAAATTAACCATATCATATGTACTGTTACATATTGAAAACTGAAGCACTGTGAAATAAACACAATGAATAGTGTCCTTGATCTTTAGTTGTTCTTGAATTACACATTTACCAGTAGAAAAAGAAATGCTCTGATTTGGTTAGTGTTTCCATAGTTTCACACCTTTATTACATTGCACATGGAACAATAATTACAGTGAGTAAAGCCAGCTAAAACACTTGGACAGGAAAGTATTTTAACAGCCTGTGAAGCACATGCATTACTTGGCTCTCTGTGCATTTAAAACACGTTAAAGTTATGATTTTACCAATGGACTGAACCACAGACCCACAATGATCTGTGCTACATTCCCAGTAACTTTTTAAAGTCATTTAAAATCTAGTATATACATTTTTAGCCCTTTAAACTGTCTGTACATGTCTGGTATACACATGTTTCCCCCCTTTACATTTACACCATACAGTTTTTTGCATTGGCCCACACATACCACTGACTGGTGTTGTTTTACTTAGCCACTGTTGGTGGTGCTGTTGCCTAAGCAGACTTTCGTGTGTCTAACATCACCCTTATCACAAGTCACCGCCCGTCTTCGAGTGAAATAAACGATTGTTGTGTGCATTTAAAGCTCTAGTGTGGGTGGATTGCGTGGATTTGACTGAAAACTATAAAATATATGGTCTATATTGTGAACGAGATACGAGGTTTCTTTCACTGTACGGATAACTGCGTCATTTTGGATCTCTTACTTATGGAAAAATGGATATTCTGAAGAGCAAAGGCGCCTCACTGGATCCGAGGGTCTCCATTTTGCTTTTCTGCCTTGTTGCTACGGTTAGCGGACAAATTCGGTATTCTATCCCAGAGGAGATGAGGAAAGGGCTGTTTGTCGGAGACGTTGCAAAAGACCTGGGCTTGGATGTGAAAAGGTTGGTTTCTGGTCGGGCTCGACTTGTTATAGATGATGATAACCAGTATGTCGCGCTGAACCAGAACAAAGGACACATCGTTGTCAATGAAAGAATCGACAGAGAAAAATTATGCGCCAAGAAATCACCTTGTAGCTTTAGTCTAGAAATTGTACTCGAAGATCCGCTTGAATTGTTTTCCATTACTATCGAAATACAAGATGTAAACGACCATGCTCCCGCTTTTCCCAAAAAGGAGATTAATTTGGAAATAAGCGAGTCGACACCCACAGGGACTGTGTTCTTGCTCGATAGCGCAGCTGATCCTGATGTCGGAATAAACTCACTGCAGAGTTACTCTTTAAAGGAAAACCGTCATTTTGTTCTCAAACAACACACACGCGCAGATGGGAGTAAATATGCTGAAATGATGCTTCAGAGTGGTTTAGACCGCGAGACGCAAAGCGAGCACGCGCTTATATTGACAGCTGTCGATGGAGGGGAACCGCAGAGGTCTGGCACAGTTAAGATACATGTAACTGTTCTGGATGCAAACGACAACGCACCCGTTTTTACGCAGTCTGTGTACAAAGCGTCTGTGTTGGAAAATGTTACGCGAGGCACAGTTATAGCCAGAGTCAGTGCCGCAGATGCGGATCAAGGTTACAATGGTAACGTCACATATTCATTCACCCACTTAGAGGAGGATTCGTCTTGTCCTTTCGAAATAAATTCTTACACTGGAGAAGTTAAACTCACGGGTGACATCGATTACGAGGTTTCTCCAAATTACGAAATAAACATTCAAGCAAAAGATCCATGGGGCTTAGTGGGTGCCAGCAAATTAATAATCGAGATAGCAGATGTGAATGATAACAGTCCAGTAATCATAATGGCTTCATACTCAGGTAAAATTTCTGAGGATTCTGCTCTCGGCACAGTTGTGGCGTTGATTAGTGTCCAAGATAAAGATTCCGGTAAAAATGGTCAGGTTCTGTTAAATATAGAAGACAATCTCCCGTTCAAAATTAAATCGTCGCTCAGAAACTATTACACATTGGTCACAGAGCAAAATCTCGACCGAGAAAAGCGTTCACAGTACAGCATCACTCTCACTGCCACAGATGAGGGCTCTCCTGCCCTAGCAAGCAGAAAAACTGTCGTTTTAGACGTTACTGATATCAATGACAACGCACCAGCTTTCAGCCAAAGTGTTTACAGCAGTCAGGTAATGGAAAACAATTCTCCAGGTGTCGCTCTGTTGCAGATTCACGCCACTGATCCAGATCAGGGCCAGAATGCACGGATATCATATTTTCTTATTGACAGCGAAGTTAATGGAAATCCGGTCTCTGCATATTTCTCCATTAATACAGAGACTGGAGTCATTCAGTCTCTGCGTTCACTTGACTATGAGCAAGTCAAAGAGTACAAAGTACGAGTCAAAGCGCAGGATGGAGGGTCGCCTCCTCTAAGCAGCAACACAACAGTTGTTGTACATGTTCAGGACCAGAACGACAACCCTCCTCAGGTGCTGTACCCAGTGCAGACTGGTGGCTCTGTGGTGGCTGAAATGGTGCC
>JAPZEB010000026.1:15809124-15821567 GCA_029783705.1 Chaetodon striatus
TGTGTGTGTGTGTGTGTGTGTGTGTGGTTTTAATTCACCCTAGTTGAAACATAATATGATCTATTTTATGGTACATTTCTTTATCTTAAAATACTTTTTTTTAATTATTCAGTTTAAATGTTCTGGTTAAATGAGATTCGGGTTTTATCGTTTGTTTTTTCTTTCTGTCATTGACCAATGTCAATAAACTATTATTTTGTATTGATTGCAGCAATTAATACTTTGTTGTTGCTGTCTCTTCTCAAACGAAATTTTCCCATTTCCTTTAAGCTAAATGACCTGTATTTTCAAATTGCTGCGTGGCATTTTATGTCTTCCATATATGTTAACATATCTAACAGAAGAACATAACTTCACGAGGAAGCCCCAGTTAAACCTTCCTTCGAAATTCGGGTAGGGAAAACCCAGTTTGGAAACCATGCCCCCCTGCGGATACAAATAGCATTGCTATAAATAACAGCTGCTTGATAGGCTGCTTGATAATGAGGAGCTCTCAGTGAGAGCACGTGATTCAACAAAATAACATCTATCTCTGTATATTATTTATTTTCTTTGATTAAGAAAAATGTATTTTCCACATTCATGCCATGTTTCTTCCTCAGTGTTTCCGCTTTTTATTGTCCTCTCAAACTTTTACAACTGAGCTGATACTTGCCTGTCAGTGGAAGTGGAGTGACTGGAAAGTTTTCACTGTGTGTGTGAGCTG
Organism: Chaetodon striatus; assembly: GCA_029783705.1. Taxonomy (NCBI): domain Eukaryota; kingdom Metazoa; phylum Chordata; class Actinopteri; order Chaetodontiformes; family Chaetodontidae; genus Chaetodon; species Chaetodon striatus. The sequence continues at coordinate 15,809,831 of JAPZEB010000026.1, forward strand.
TGTGACAGAGCTGGTCCAGCCCTATCTTCCAATGAGGGGGAAGGCCTCTGTTCCCTCTCCCCGCCCATGCCGAGAGCGAGGCGGAGGAGACAGAGCAGAGAGTTTCAGTGGAGGCAGAAAATACTTTGATTTTCGTTCTCGTTTTTTTCTGAAAAGCCTGCCGTCATGATCACATCAAAACTTCCCGTCGCTCTATTTTTGAAACGGAAACCTTTACCATCACGACTGGCAGCCTCGTTTTAAAACTACTATGGATACATTACGGTGAAAGAAGAAGTTAAAAACTTTCCCATTCTCCGCTCCTCGGAGCGCAGCACAATGGACTCCAGACAGAGGAAGCGCTCCAGAGGAGGGAGGCTGTGGAGGCTTTGCCTTTATCTAGCTGGCCTCTCCTGTGCGTCCGCTCAGCTCAGCTATTCCGTATCGGAGGAATTAAGCCCGGGCTCTGTCGTTGGGAATATCGCCAGAGATTTGAGTCTTTCTGCTCAGGGGATTGTTCAGAGGAGATTGCGGGTGGTCTCGGAATCATCAACGCAGTATTTTGAGGTAAAGCAGGCGACCGGCGAATTGGTTATCAAACAAAAAATTGACAGGGAGCAACTATGCGATTTAAGTCCAACATGTTCCCTTCACCTACAAGTACTTCTGCAGGATCCTTTAGACATTCATCGCGTCGTGGTGGACATTCTGGATGTGAATGACAATGCACCGCAGTTTTCAACACGCAACATTTCCCTGGAGATATCAGAGGCGGCCGCTCCGGGCACAAGGTTCCGTTTGGAGAGCGCACACGACCCAGACGTGGGTACCAACTCTTTACGCACTTACCATCTCGCAGCAAATGACTTTTTTACTTTGAGTGTGGAGACTAAAAGTGATGGCAGCAAGTTTCCAGAGCTAGTGGTGGATAAAGCTCTGGACAGGGAGACGCAGGCCTCATTCCGCCTGTTGCTCACTGCTGTTGATGGGGGTCAGCCGGAGAAATCTGGCTCGACACTTATGCTGATTAAAATTCTGGATGTAAATGACAATGCGCCCGTCTTTGACGAGCCAGTAAAGAAAGTTAGACTATTAGAAAATGTGGCACGGGGCACTTTAGTTACGAAATTGAATGCGACCGACGCGGATTCGGGTAACAACGGAGAAATATCTTTCCTGTTTAGTAAATATACACGGGAAAGCGTTCTCAGCCTTTTCAGTGTGGATTCTAAAAGTGGGGAGATCCGTGTGAAGGGTGATGTTGATTATGAGAGAGGCTCTTCATACCACATCACAGTGCAGGCCAGAGATGGTGGCTCCCCCGCCATGGAGGGCTCCTGTAACGTCATAGTGGACATCATCGATGTGAATGACAACGCACCAGAGGTGACACTGACATCACTGACCAGTCCTATCAGAGAGGACTCAGCACCAGAGACTGTGATAGCGCTAATAAGTGCTCGAGACCTGGACTCTGGTGTGAATGGGGAGGTTACATTAACAGTGCAACCAGGTTTGCCATTCAAACTTAATTCAGCTTTTGGCATGCATTACAGCCTCATCACTGCTGGAAACCTGGACCGTGAGACTGTCCCAGAGTACACAGTGGTCATCAAGGCCACCGATGGTGGTTCCCCACCCCTTTCATCACAAACCACCTTTGTGGTGAAGCTCTCTGATGTAAATGACAATGCCCCCACCTTCTCTCAGCCTTCATACTCGGTGGACATCCCAGAGAACAATGCTCCCAGTGCACCCATCGCTTCTGTTTCAGCCACTGACCCAGACCTTGGTGACAATGCTCGCATCTCCTACTCCATCCTTCCCAGCATGGTCCAGGACTCACCCATCTCTTCTTATGTCTACATAAACCCAGAGAGTGGCCACATCTACAGCATGCGCTCTCTGGATCATGAACAGCTTAAAGCTTTCCGTATTGAGGTGCAGGCCCGGGATGCTGGGGTGCCTCCACGGACAGCCAACGTTACGGTGCATGTGTTTGTGGTGGATGTGAATGACAATGTGCCAGCGGTTGTACACCCCGCCTACCCAAAAGACAAAGGATTACAGTTAACTGTGCCCCCATCTGCTGGCCCAGGGTACCTCATAAATAAACTTGTAGGGGTGGATGCAGATAGTGGGCACAATGCATGGTTGTTTTACTCCATCGCCCCTGGACCAAATGCTGGCATGTTCCGTATTGGAGCACACACTGGTGAACTCCGCACAGCCCGCAAGTGGGCAGAGGAGGAAAGTGGCTCAAGTTATGACATTGTGGTTATCATTCAGGACAATGGTGACCCTCCAAAGTCCAGTTCCGTTAACATTTCCATAACTGTGGATGAGAAGGGAGCGGCCGTAGATGCTCCAGCAAGCCCTCGCCACACACCCTTCAACCACCGTACTGGGATGCCGAACATCACTCTTTACCTCATCATCTCTTTAGCTTGTGTGTCAGCTGTCTCCTTTATCACCTTTGTCGTCCTCATGGTGTGCTGTCTGAGGCGCCGTGGCCTAGGGCTGGGAGACTCTGACTGCTGCTGCTACGGTCGCCACAGGTCCAGCCGTTACCATCAGAGGCCAAGCAAAGACCTGCACCTGCAGCTCAATACTGATGGACCCATACGCTATATGGAGGTTGTTGGAGGCCCCCAGGAACTGCACACACGCACCTACAGGCCATGCTACTCCACCATATCCAGCAGGAGTGACTTTGTATTTATGAAGACACCCATGCTGAGTACCAACAACACGCTCAGCACGACACTCAGCAGGAAGCACCTTATGAACTCAGCCAGTGAGGTGAGGGATTATGTGGGAGAGCAAGCAAGCCATTGGTGGGATATGCCATTGGGATAAGACCAGTACAGGTGTTTCACTGTCTATAGACAGGTCTGAGAAATGCATTAAGTATCTCAAGAAATGTTTTCACATGCAGGTTTTATATTGTAAAGGTCTATCTATACAAGTAATGGGTTATAACCATAGTTGTGATGCTTTAACTCTCTTTAACTCTTGACAGCTGAGTGCTAACCTAGATTTCCTCTGTCACGTAGCTTTGCAGTATTTTATCTGAACCTGACTTGTTTTAGCAGGAGGATCCCACTCTCTACATGGTGAAACAGCTCTTAAAGCTTTGTTGTTCTACTAGACAGGTTTGGGTAGAGTGATAAACATCTAAATATTTAATCTGACCTGAGGCTATACAGTATCTCTGACCTTCAGTCAGAGGAACAGTTTTTTATGAATAAGAAAGGTACAGATAAAGAGAAAGTCAGGCAGAGAGAAGATAGTTGAAGATGAAATGTCAAAGGAAGGAAGAGAAGGAAACATAAGCACTACTAACAGATGGAGAGGAGGAGACAGACAGATGAAAATATCCTGCAGTGTTGGCTCGGTGCAATGGCTGGGAGACAGAGGGGAACAGGATGACAGAGGGATAGATGGGGGGGTGAAGGAGAGGAAAAGGGCCAAGGAAAGAAAATGTTAAGAGGGATGGGGTGGGGGGAGTCAAAGAATAAAGCAGTAGCTGAAAAACAGGAATTCATGGGGTCAGTGGCCTGACCCCTGACTTCCTGTTGTCCTCTGAACTTTCGGTGATTGGTTCCAGGACTCAGCATCACATGAGGGAGGCTGTTTTTGCTGCGCGAGTTCAGCACAGACATTTTTATTTTCCGTTCTTAGATCCTTGGTCAGAAATGCCACTTTTTTCCATGTGCTCAGAGTGGGGTGTGAAGCAAAGCTAACCAGATAATAATCACATGCATAGGACACAGACAACCCATTTAGTGTTTTGATGCAAAGGAAGCACTGTCAGAGATAGAAGATGGCTGACAGTGTTCTCACCAGAGTGACTCACTTTTGGGGATGTAATGAGGACAAAGTTAACCCATTCATCCTCTGGGTTCATCCTCAGCCATGCCATGTGTAATGTAGACTTTGACTGAAGGTCATTATTGTTGCTCTGGTTTTTTTGGTGATGACTCTTTCTTCTCCACACAACATGATGTCTATCCTTGTATCTGTTTAATATCCAAAAGATTCTCCTATTTCTCGTGAGTCTTACAGAGACACTCTCTGTGCTGAATTAGGTTGTTCCTGAGGTCAGCAGGGTACCATCTGTCTCCCTGCTCTAGTGACACGTGTGCAACTAGGACAACAGAGGAAAAGAGATAGAGGGATAGACAAAGAGAAAGAAAGGATGGCTTTTTATGCACGTGTGCCATAGCGACAGACGGCGCAGGCTATAATGGCTTTAGAGCTGCAGTCATCACTCTGGGTGTTTATATGCTTGCGTGTGAGGTTGTGTGTACACAGCGTCAGGCACGAGGAGCCTCCAGTCGTGTGTAATTTTAGCAGGACCCTGGGGCCTTAGTGACCAATTGTCAGTCAGTTCCCACTACCCCTCTTTGTATCATGTATTCATTTGCAGTATGCTGTTTTGGTACTATTTTTAACCATGTGCTAACACAGAAGGTTAAAGGGAAACTCAGATCGAAGATTTCTACAGGAAAACATTGGTATTTAGTTGCCTCCATTAGGCCAACAACTTACAAGAGAGAGAAATTCCCATGATTGATTGAGCTTTCCAGCTCAGTGGACACAGGAACATGCCATGTAATCCTGATGTCATGAGTTTGACTCGCCCACTAAGTTGACTCGTCTCTTCCATCGCTGCAATTAGTCCCCTCTCTACCTAGATTTAAAGCAGGATCTGCGTGTTTCCATGACCATGTGTTATTTTTTCAGTCGTTGTGTCTGTGGGAGTTTATAAGGGTTGGCACGTGCACTGAGTTAGGCCGAGTGTTTTGTAAATAAACTTATTTTTATGGATGATGAAGCTGCACATGTGACAAACCAGCTCATGCGGTCCAGAAAAAAACTGTCCTCAAGGGTTTTGTAAGTGGAGTCATGATGTTTGTTTAAGGAAGAGGAATATTAAAATCAAGCACTACACGTGCTTTTCTCTTGTCCCAGTGTTCAGCTTTTTCCTTGTAGTAAACTAAGAGTGTAATGGATCCAACATTTTAGTGGTCACACATGCTGTTTTCTATAGATTTTTAGATTCCTACTGGCATAATCATTTCGCATGTGCTGAAGGTTATATGGTGTGGTGTGTATGTGTGTGTACACTGAAGGTTATTAGAGCAACAGAACAAACACAACTTCCTCTATTCAGACAGAGCACCAGGTGCTGTCCAGCCACAGTTTTTAACACCAATACAATTTGTGTGCGTGTTAGGAAACTGAATCTTCTAAAAAGGGTACCAGATGGACCTGTGTGTGTGTGAAGGAAGTGTTTGCATGCACAGTGTTTTTTCATCCTTGTCAGAGGGAGAGAAAGGGATGAGGTTACAGTGATTTTTTTTTCTGTACACCTGGATAAACCTTAGTGTATCATGACAGAGAAGTGGTTGAGCAGCAAAGTAGATGTTTAAGTTCAGATGTGTCCATGTGCTGATCAGTCCAGTTTATACCCCCTGATGTTCACATGATCTTACATGATGCATATCCATCTCATGTCTTAAGATGATAGTACTCTGACTGACAGACTTTGTGTTGCTGTAGCTAAGGAACTCAGTCAGGTTGTAATTCACCTGAGGAGCCCTCAAAGCTCTTTGGTTCAACTCAAAGATGTAAGGGAAGCAGACTGACAGTATATAAAGCTTCCAGGCTTGTATGAAAGTCTTTCAGTTGGCTGAGACTTCAGGCCTGCAGAACTGTAATCCCTTCATCTCTCTCCATTGGCCTAGTCTCCCTGAGCAGTCTATCTGACCTTCTCTCTCTCTCCCCGCCCTGCCTTTTAAATTTAACTTGCACTCTGGAAAAAAAAAGTCTTGAGCGTTCTAAATATCCTCATCTCTTCATCTTAAATGATCCACTCACTTCAGAGACTATGTAACAACAAATAAGATGCTCAGATAATTGGAGCTTTAAATCAATTAGATTTTGAGCCCTGCATGCCATTAAACCTGGCTTGAGATCTGTTTTCCCTGGCAACCGTTGTCTGAAAACAACAACTCTTAACAGTTTGTGGTTCGGCTGAGTGAAAGGATGAAGTCCCTCAGTTTAACTTTTGTCTTGAGCAGAAGAGATTTGCATTTGTGTGGATATTACCTGTCTGCTTGTGATGGGTTAAGTGCAGCCAAGTTGTCCATAATGAAGCATGTAGGATTACAGTGTTTACCTTGAGATAGCAGCGGGGGCTAGTATTCCAGCACAGTGACTGTTGCCCTTCATTCCACTTGCCTGCAGTGGGATTAGACCTTGGAAATGACAAGCGTGTGTCTGTGAGTGTTTGTGTGGTGAGAGCGACTCACACAGCTGGAATGCTGGGCCTCTCTGTGGATGTTTGCCTCCACTCAGCGCTGATCTTTTTTGCTCTCGACCAAAGCTCAGACAGACTTTCGCACCCACGCACATATACACATCTCTGAGTCCATTTTTAGACTCGAAACATCGACCAGGCTGTGCTGTGATGGAAGGATAAGAGTTCAGATATGCTGTCTTCTTCTCATCCTCGTCCACTCTGGTTTTTACATTGCAATAATGATAAGTGAGTTCTGGTGTTGCAGTTTCTTATGAGGACATAACAAAGCAGACTTCTCTTTATCTGACTAAGAGGTACTGAAATTGAATCCACTATCAGCTATTTTCACTCAACACTACATGGATAATAGGGTTGTTTAATGATTGCATTATTGAACGAACACTGTTTGTTACACAGTACTTCATTTTATATCATGCACACTCCCCCTCACCCTTTGTAGTGTCCTTGATAGGTCCTCAGTAGATGAGACAATGCACCACAGTCCCTTCTTTCACTCCCCTGTTTAAGTTGCTGTTGAGTTCTCTGTTATTCTCTTTCGTGAGGTGGCCATCATTTTTTGTCTGCATTGATACTGAACACTGTTCCTCATTTCACTGGTTTTAACAACCTGTGTTTCCTTGGCTGTTCATTCAATAAGCCACCATTCACTGGTGCATTTGTTCCTCGTTTACCTGCATTCTAATAGATGCTCCAGTCATGACTGTTCCTTTTGTGCAGGTATTTTCTCTTTCTGTTTTCTCTCCTGCTTTCTCACTTCTCTCCATCATTCCCTCGGGTAGAACAGCTCTTTTAATAATGCAGCACATCATCCTGCTGGCCTCTCTCTCCGGGGAGCTCTTGTGTCGATTAGGCGGCAGAATCTGGAGCCGAGCCAAGGGTCTATTCACCGCATCACTGCACAACAAGAGAGCCTGAGAGAGAGGGAAAGAGCTAGAGAGATGGAAAAGACACGGTGGTATGGTCAGTGAGGTAGAGATGGACAAGAGTGCAGTGGTCTTCAAGACATTAATAGAGAGTAGAAGGGACACACAGACATGAGAGAGGCTTTTATGGCTGCTGAGACACCATCGTTACTTTATCTCCATGATGTCTTGGTATCAAAATAACAAACAGCTTTATCTTCCAAGGACTCTCTCTGCCCTCTGCATCTATTAAAAGATTCTCATAAGAGCCATGTAGTTATTCAGTTAGCAGGGAAGCTCATCCATCTATCCCTCAGAAAGTCTTGTACGAGTGTCACAGTTTTACTTTACCTGCATTTTTTTTTTTCACTGATGATCTGGTTAAATTCTGGACATATTTTTCGCTCATAACTCTATTATATAGCTGATTTCTCAGTTAGCAATCCTGTTGTTCTCTTTTTGATATAATCTGCCTTTTGTTTTGTGAGTCTCATTTTATAAGCAGCGCCCCAGTTTGTGTGTTTGTTTGCTTGTGTGTGTGTGTTCCCCTGCAGCATTTTATGCTCCACGGCTTTTGGAACAACATGGATGCCTGAGCATACAGATATTTGTTTCCATCTGTAACCCTTTGTTGAACCTCAGTGAAAAACTGAAAAGGTTTTCTGTATCGAAGCCAAACATACACTGTCACATCTGATCTGTCCGCCACAAGGAAACATCTTTTTAACCAAAAGTTGCACCTCAGATTCGCCTTGCTGTTGTTAAAATGAAACGTAGATTTCATGTTGCATCTTCTGCTCTCTTCACAGCAAAAGCCCCCCAACAATGACTGGCGCTTCACACAGGGACAGAGACCCGGACCTAGTGGGTGAGTACACTGAGATGCACACACTCACACACACACACTGATAAAATACCCAGTAGTGTTGTTGTGCTGCACAAGACAGGCTTATCGTAAAGACAGAGGGAGTGGTGAAGGGTGAGGAATAAAAGAAGAGGGGGATGGTAGTGAATGCTGTGATGCTGATTATAAAGTATCGATGACATCAAAGTCAGGATGTAACCATCTCAATCTGACTTTGAATTACACTGCAGTGATGATTTTATTGCATGATCCTGTTCAGTGAATTCAGATTGTTAATTTAAACTCCTGACTGAGCATCTCTGCCTGGTTTCAGGCTGCTTTATAAAATGGCTGCCGCAGCTTTCACTCCCCCTCCCCCTCCCCCTCCCCTCCCGTTCCTCTCCTCTCTGCGCTCTCTGAGCCTGTGCGCCATCACTCAGTACTACTGATGAGGGACGGTGACCAGAGCTAGTGGGGGGATGGGATAGTGTATGTATCCTTGTGCTCTCCTCAGTTTCTGCTGTCTTAGAGGTCGTACTGACTTGAAATTAAATTTCTGACACCATCACTATTACATCACAACAGATGAATTGCGATTCTCTATTTCAGTTGTGTGTTTTCGTGAGTTTGTGTGTCGATGCTTGATTGCTATTCGCACATAATGTGAGTGCTAAAATGGAGTGTGTGCAGTAACAGTTTTCACAACAATGATTGCACAACACATTCAGTGAGTCAAGGCTTTTTCCCTGAAACATACCAGCTGGGGCAAAACGCTCTGTTGAGCCAAGTCAGGAAAATGTGAGACACACACATGCACACACAGACCACTGTCGTTATAGAATACCACTGGGGTTATGGGTACATTGGACGTAATTCATGTTGGTGGTAGAAAAGAAAACTAACTTCCCATCTCTGGTATTTTAAATGGATATGACAGACTCAGCATATTTTCCACTGAAATCTAGAGCACAATATCTCAGCATTTTCCTTTTTCCTTACACAAACTCCAGCCTTCAGTCAAATACACAATGATTCTCTAAGACTGTATAACTTGTTGTGTTTTTAGTCCCCACATGCCGTACGGTACACACATACGATGGACGCCGAAGAATGGGACAAGGTACTAATTTAGACGTAGAAACTACATGGTGACTCTCTGTCCTTAGGAGCTAATCAGTGCTCAGTTTTGAGGAGTCACTGTTTGGTGAAAAGGAGGGACCTGATCAGTTGATAAGGGCAGAGAGTGGCTAAAATCTTTTAGGTAGTGCACTGCAGTTGGGTGCTGTGCTGTGTGTAGATGTACCTAACCTATAGCTTCTGTTAGTCTCCCTAAAAGTTTGATGGGGTTTGTTGATCGATGTGCATAGGCCACAATGCCTGCTGTGGCGTAGAAAGGACTGTGACACTTTTGAGTTTGCGTGCAGTGTTTTGTAGATTTGTTTATGCCTTGTATGTGTGCCATACATATAGTCATTATACTCTGAGAACTCTTGTTTTCTCTCCTTCTCGAAGACTGGCTTACCATACAATGTTGCCTTTGATGTATGTCTGTGATGGTTGTAGCTCAACATCACCACATGTGGCTTTTTCATGTGATTTACTGACTTGACGACAACAACAAAGAGACAATGCAGACAGCTGTCTCAAGATTGATTTCTGCAAAATGCCGGTTAGAGGTTAAAAAGTTCCTCAGTGAAGTAAACAGCACATAAAACCCTTGAGGTCAGATGTCATCATGTACACCATGAGACTGGCTGAATTGGTTTAAATTAAATTTGGTGCTGAAGTCTTGAAGGTTCACTGCAAAACCACAAGGAGAGCCATGTTTCAGAGATAAAACGTGTCATGTGAGGTTGCAGAGGAAAAACGATAGCCCTGTCTGGCCAACCAAGGACATCTCTCTGGACCACAGTTCACAATCTTGCCCACAGGAAGTGATAATCCTGACCACAGGAAGCGCTTAACACAACCACAGGATGTGATAAGTACGGGGAGATGCTAATTTAGCGCAAATGAAGCGTTCCCTTTTATCTTAAGTGATGTGAAGAGGCACAAAATGGCTGCCCTGGCTTTACTGACCATGCTCTTACCCAGCCTGTTTCTCATTGGATGCCTGGCACAGATCATTCGTGTTTCTCTCCCTCGGTCTCTCTCTGGCGCCGAACTGAAAACCACTTCAGAGTTTTGGCAGTGAGATCTGGCAACCTGCTCTTAAACAAATCCCTGTTTTTATGTTAGAATTCCTCTTTCACTTTTTCCCTTGTGTCCTTTACTTCCTCCTAATTCCCTGGAGCAGACCAATTTGTCTCAGAGGTTTTTTAGTTGGTTTTAAATAGAAAAGAGTGTTCCTCCTTATACCCCATGTATTTAACACACTATCTATATACATACAGTCCTGTTTTCCTCATTACTACAGCCTATATTTGTCAGAAAGTAGGACCTGAGACCTCAATGTGTCATTTACTGTCCTCTTTGGAGCTGTATACTTCATCCGAAGCTTTTACCCATTTCCCTGCGGGTCAGTGCTCCTTCACTAAATGCCCTCAGGTGGTTCGTTATTACCCAAAACAGTCAATAACCAATGTAGTCAACAGAGAGACACAGAATTCAGGAGGTTGAGACATTACTTTAAGCCATATATATTGTTTTTGCTCTTTAACAGCTTTAAAGCAGCATCCATGCTGGTTATATAGGATTTTATGTGATTACAGCTGGTCTTCTAATGAAGTGGAGTGACATCATGAGCTCTTTTTCTGGCATAGTGCACCAGTATTATGAAGATAACATACTGCAGTGACGTGGCCAAACAAAACCGCCATCTAAAAATCCAAAGATGGAGGTTTATTAGCACTTTGGGAACAGCAGCAGAGCCAGGACTAAAGCTTTGTGACCCAGTTGTCAGTTGTAGAGCTTGTGTTGGTGTGTCACAAGTGTGGGAATGGAAATAAGTAGGTGAGCATAATAGATCGCAGGTCTGCTTTCTCCTTTGTTGCCCCCACATGCAAATTGCAGCCTTTAAATAAACAAGCCTTTGAAGGTGAAGTTTGTCCAGATGGAAATGTTCAGCGCTCACCGAGAGCCGCATGTGTGACTCTGCAGACAGCTATTTCCTTTAAAGGGGGTATCATTAAATATTTAATCAGATTTACTAGATGGCGCAGTGTTCATGGTCATACCGGAGTGAGAGTGAACGTTGCAAAATGTTTACTGTGTGTGAGTGCGAGAACACGCTTGCTACTGTGTGCAGACAGGCGTGAGTGTGTTTAAGAATGCGTGTTTGTTTGAGACACACCCTGTTTTGTAAAGTATACATCCTCCTTGTTATCCTCGCTGAGTTCCCCTCAGGCTGTGTACTTCGCCATCAGCTGCTTTGCCTCTACATCATAAACTGCCAACTGTCAAACCAGCGAGCTACACACGTACACACACACACACACACACACACACACACACATTAGAAAGGACGAACCAACAGTTATTTACAGTTGTTCTTTATTCGTTTTCACCACAGGGCAACTGGAGGACCTGAGGTTGCCATGGGAACTGGCCCCTGGCCCCAACCCCCAACTGAGGCTGAGCAGCTCCAAGCGCTGATGGCTGCAGCTAACGGTGAGTCCAATACCTCCCCATCTTCCTCCTCCCTTCTGTCAGTTCATCTTCTTTTCCAAATGAATGTCGTCC
>JAPZEB010000026.1:15852221-15873931 GCA_029783705.1 Chaetodon striatus
CAAGTGAGGTTGACCTTTGACCTTCTGGATATAAAATATCATCAATTAATCATTTTGTTCTACTAGACATGTTAGTGAAAAAAATAATGTATGAATTCTTGAGTTATGGCCAAAAACCTGCTTTGTGAGGTCACAGTGACCTTGACCTTTGACCACCAAATTCTTATCAGTTCATCGTTGAATCCAAGTGGAAGTTTGTGCCAAATTTTTAAAAAAGTCCCCGAAGGTGTTCTTAAAATATCACAGTCATGAGAATGGGATAAATGGACAGACAATCTGAAAACATAATGCCCCTGGTCATCGTCAGCGTGGAGGCAGATTTTTTTGTGTTTTTGAAAATTTTCTGTCCCAGTTTAGATGTTAATTATTGAATGTGTAGAGATAAAGATGGAGGAGCAAATAAGGAGGTCATACAGTATTGATGACAGAGACAGAAGGGTTGGGACAGAAATGGAGAGGTGACAAATAATGAGAAAAAACAGGAAGAGCATGAGGCACGGAGTGTTCTCCTTCTGTCCCTCTCTCTTACACACACACACACACACACAGCTTAATGTGAGGGATCATGTCGAACACTGGCAATCAATGTTGGAAAATGTCTCTGGAAAACCTGGAGCTGTGGAAAAAAAGTCCTGGAATTTCTCTGTAAAAATAACTAAACTGTTTATTCATTCTTCTGCTGTCTTCTGGCAATCAAAATATAGTTTGACTGCAGAGTGCACAAACTATCTGCTATTTTACTGCATGATGTGTTTACATGACAGAGAGGGGACGAGGGGGGAGAGAGTGAGAAGTTTGGAGGAATGTGCTTCAAAAGGAATTTACTTTGGCAGAAATACAGGAATACAACTGAGCCAGAAACTTCTCTCTCTCTCTCACACACACACACACACACACACACACACACACACAGACATCTAACCACACCGACAGATGACGCGCACACTTTCAGCGTGAAAGAACGAGCCAGTCACATCATTAAATTACTTAAGACATTTTTAATAGTTCTGTGTAGCAAACAGAATGACTATGTGCATTATTCTGTATACATAGAGCAAAAAAAAAACAACAAAATCTTGTTTCCATTCAAATACATTAAAATAAATCAACCGTAAAAATTCACATAGAAAACAATCTCTTAAAAAAAAAAGAAAAGAAAATGAACAAAAGGAATGCCTCAAATTAGGAAACAACAAATATTCCAGTGATGTTCTGATATCCTTTTTTAAACCTTTCTCTTGTTAATGTTGAAATCAGTATCTGGTACACACAGTCACCTGGCACTGTCCACCTGGAGAGATGGGCAGGGTCATAAATCAGCAGCTGTGTCTCTGGTTTAACAGCACGACATATTTTGTGCTTGAGAACAGGCGCAGCAGTCTGAGGGGTTTGCACCTCATTATTCTCAGTGTTACTGGATTACAACGCAGCACCAGCACCTCTTCACCTACTGTACATCTTGTTATGTTGTTAAAGTGTCAGTGACGCCATGTCTGAAAGCATTCAGATTTTAATGGAAGATGTAAACACTGGTGTTCTTGAGAAAAACTGTGAATTGTTTTAACTTCTGAAAAGCTAAGCTTTGGAGCTACAAAGATTGGTAAGACCACCACCAACTCAATGACGTGAGCTCAACATTTTGTTTCGCACTCTCTCAGTCTGGACTCGGTGCCATCTCAAACACAGTCCAGAAATGATCTCCAATCAGGGATCTGCACCGCAGTTGACAACATAAGCAGTCATTCAGGGACTGTGCTGTGGTTGATGACATAAAATGGAGGACACAGCTTGCTGAACAGTGATGGCGGCTCCTGAAGCAACAAGCGCTACCTAAAGTCGTTTTTGCTGTTCTTCCGTCTGAATTTGGCAAAGCTTGATTTATTAACTAGCCCTCTTGGTGATGAAGATGATGCTCCCTGGTGTTTTGTTCTACTGATAAGGTAATGTAGTTTGTCACAGCGAGAAGCCGCGCCCACTCACAGTGTTCGGGGTGGCACAGAGTCCAGACTGATACAGAGAGCGAAACAGAATGTTGATGGTCTCACCAGGCTAAAGATTTTCCTCAATCACAGGCAAAATGAAGCACTGATCTCTAATCAGAGGGTTTATAAAGACCGCTGGAGTCCACCCAGTAGTTTTTACATCCTGAGGCTGGCTGGGTGTCAGGGCTGGAGTACACACACTACAGTATTGTGTTTGCATAGTTATAAATATTGCATGGTGCGGCTGACATCACCTCTCAGGATTCCTGTCAGATATTACACCACAACATCATGGCAACATGTTCGCTGATTGCTACTGAATACAAGTAAGAGCAAGGCCAGACATTCAGAAACTACTGCTGCTGTTCAGTGGGATGGAAAGTGGGTGAACACACACACACACACACACACACACACACATACACACCCATACACACATACTTGTCTCAGCAGTTTTTGGGCAGTTTTCCAGTGTGCTATATCCTCAGCAGAAAGACCACAAAGCTGTTTATGAAACCCAGGATTTATGACAGCATGGTCGGTACCGTACAGTAATTACAGATGGTAACAAACACGCACGCACTCAAACCTACAAGCACAAACACACACACTTATAAGTAGGAAGTTGAGCGTGCACATTAAACTAAATATAGGCGGCTTACTTCACACAGTCATTCTCATACACATCAACACACAGGCATGTAAACTGCTCATGTATGGAAACACCCTTTTTAAAAGGAAACTTTTTTTTTGGTTTGACTGACTGTGGAAGAACTTTCTCCTCCAATTTATCTCTGCGGCCCTCTGGGGTTTATAGGAATGTTCGTGGATGTAAGTAGGTTTTCTTCATATAACTGTTTCGGGCACGTGTGGTAGGCTTGGACACGTTTTGTAAATTATCTCCATTTATATATGTGACATTTAATATATGCATGCACACCAGTGAGTTAAATCCCTTCTCAGTAAAGTTAAACACACTGTAACACCCAGGTGATGACACACAGCATCCCAGTGCAAACTGTGACTGGACTACAACCTGGGAGTAAAATGACAAGACTGGATTTCTATTGGTTGGCACTTTTTTCAATAGCACAGCAAAAATGATTAACACTTACAAACAGTAACATACAGTATATCAGACGAATACAAATCAATATGTTTCATGAGTTTAAAAAACAAACAAACAATGTGAAAAAGCGCAAAGTGGTGTTGGCCTGGAACATCCAGAGATAACTCTACAATGCACCCGCAGGAGGTGCAAAATTCCAGACATTCCCAGTTTATATTTGGGATTTGGAAATAACCGCAATAAAGGGGTGGATCCCTCCTGAGTAAGTCTTTGGAATCGCTCAAGATGCCCTTTGAAGAATGACAGACGAAGCAAGTGAGACAGACAAAAATACATGAACTGATATGTGCACATGCCGAAAGCAAATCTTTATGACAGTGGCAAAGATCCAAAGGTTGATGAGGGACATGCAGGGTTTGTGGCTGAGGTGAGAGCCCCACACTCGTCCTCTGCCACTCCCTGTCCTCCCAGAAGACACAATGCTACCCTAAAAGATGGTAAGACAAGGGTCGGAGAAACACAGGGCGTTTTTGTCTTTGAGCTAATCTCAGATTATTGGCCCCTGGAATGGCTACGAAATACATCTGCGTTTGGATATGACTGACTCTGAGTAAAAAACTTTCTGCCCTGGATGCCTAATTGGACCGAGAGGGAGCAGCGTCCAGTAACTCCTCTAATGACTCTGCTCCTTCTATTTTAGGCTCTTCTGTCTCCTCTGACTTTTTCTTCTTAGTGGGCACTTTGCTGGATGAAGGCGTGTCTTCCTGCATCAGCTCTTTGGCCAGGATGTTGGTCACTGCATGACCAGCTCGTCGGTGGTTGGCTGAGAAAGACAAAGAAGCAGACTGAGTGAGATAAACACATAAAGGGGAAATTACAGACGTGTACAGCGTAACACGTCCATACAGATATGTCAGTGCATGCCATGAAAAGACATATCTGATGTTTGTGCAAAAAAAAGATATGTCAGTCAGTCAAACAACACATCAGGAGATAGATACTTAAAGGGACAGTTCACCCCAAAATCAAAAAAACATAGTTTTCCTCTTACCTGTAGTGCCATTTATCTATCTAGAATGTTTTGGTGTGAGTTGCTGAGTGTTGAAGATATCAGCCGTAGAGATGTCTGCTGTCTCTCAAATATAATGGATCTACATAGCATACATAGCTTGTGGTGCTCAAAGCACCAAAAAATCCATCTGAAAAACTCAACAGCAATGTCTCTTTCAGAAATTATGACCCAGTTACTCAAGATAATCCACAGACCGTGTTGTGAGCAGTTTCACGGAGGAACTATTTTCCTTCTGCTGAACTACACACTGCCAACAGTATCACCACACACGAAGTAAGCACCCATCTACTCATGGACGAGAGGCTTGTGCCTATAGCCATGTGAGATTTAAACATTAATGGTGTCCTCCTCAGCTGAGCTGTAACATTAGCTAGCTCAGTGCTGCTAGGTGAGCAGTGATACTTGGATATTAATGAAATACTGTAGAAAAGAAAAAAGACCAGGCGCAAAAACTGTTGGAGCAGATTGGTAGTTTTGGTTCACTCGGAAGCCGACAGAGCTCTATGGCTGCCTTCCTGGGCTTCGAGGGGCTTTGCGGCATTTCTGCCTCCTGTCTAAACCCAGCATTCTCACCCGGATGTGCTCTCAGTCACATACATTTGGCACGTACTTAACATCAATCGGTAGTATTGACGTAATTCGGTCAGTACCCTTAACAGTACCAATACCAGTACCCATCAGGTCTGTGGGTTATCTTGAGCAACCAGGTCATGATTAGGGTTGGGTATAGTTTATATTTTTTCCGATACTGGTGTTAAAACTGTGCCTGAACCGATACTTTTTGTCAGAATAATGCACAAAAAAAAAAAACGGTCACAAACATTAAAGAACACCTTTTTTATTGCAAAGGCAGATTTGAACTTTAAACTGAACTTTAGTGGTGTGTTAACTCTTCACACACTATTAACAAATTTACATAACATATTCACATAATAAATTTCACACTAAATAACAGACACAGTACTGGGGCTGCCCCTTGGAAGTCAGAGATTCAAATCATCAGTTGGACACCCCTCAGTCGACTGAGATTGCTGCAAGTTGAGCAGTGTTTTTTTTTGTTTCTGTTTTTTAGCAGTTGTTTCAGTTTACGTTTTCTAGTTTGTGTTCTGTGCAGTGTACCTTTAGAGATGTTCTGAACCCCAGATTTTGCTGCAGAGTGAGCACTCTTGACTTTCACACTACTCTTTGGTACAGGCTGCTGCGGGCATGATGCAGCAGCACTGTAACAGTGACACACACATGCCCCCTCTGTCTCTTAGCTGCACACTTGCTATGTACAAAATCTGGCACCAAAATCTGCGCTATAATTTGATCCCAAAGGTATCAGTCATAAAGGAATAGCACAGAGTATCGGTATCCAACCCTAATCATGACTTCTGAAAAGAAACATTGCTGTTGAGTTTTTCAGATGTATTTTTTCGGTGCTTTGAGCCCCACAACCCGAGTGCCATCTAGTTCCATTACATGTGAGAGAAGGCAGACATCTATACAGTTGACATCTCCAACACTCAACAGCTCACACCAAAACAATCTAAGCTGATAAACAGCACGACAGGTAAGAGGAAAAATGTGTATTTCTGATTTTAGGCTGAACTGTCCCTTTAACATTTTCACTGACTGAGCACATGACCACAAGTATGTGCCTCAAAGGACACCATAGACTTGTGCTTTGAATGATAAAACATAAAATGGATGCTCCCTTTACTTCCAACATACACATACATGCATTACCATTACATAGCCTACAAATGGCTTAATGGCACGTCTGTGTGGCTTAGTGTGACATCTGGAGGCATTCGCTGCTGATGTCAGATTAGACTCAACTTCATCTTGACGAAGTGGGAAAAATTAGGAAAAGGGGAGAGCAAAACAAGACATACGAGACATTTAGAGGAAGTTGGTCCGATGGGATGGAGGAATAGTGAGTGTGTAAAAGCAGCAGAAAGAAAGGGGTGAGACACCATGAGGAGCGGGATGATTCATGCTGTGGGAAGATTACAGAGGCAGGGATGAATGAAAATGAGACGAACATGGGTGGAGAGATTGAGTAAGAGGAGGAAGGAGCTGTAGGGAATGACGGAAGGAAGTAGTAAAATAGATCGCACACAAACAGTGGATGCAGTGAGGAAGGATAAGAGATGCACAGGGACGCAGAGAAGCAGAGCGAGTGTGACAGATTGGGCCCCGAGGATGCTGTCGACTTTATTCTTCTACCTGCTTACTCTGTTATTTCCTCCTCCTCCCACACACACACACACACACACACACATACATACACCAGCAGCAACAGCCTTGCCTTTATCTCTCATTCCCTCCCTCCATCCTTTACCACTCTTCATTCTCCTGTGTGGGAGGACAGCTGTGCAGCAGCGGCCATTTTGAATTATATAGGTCAGTGGGAGATTGTGTTTGTGTGTATGTTCTGAGCTCAGGGGGTATGAACAAAAGGTTAACATCAGTACAGGACACATTTGTTATCATACACACACACACACACACATTGATGTAATGTGTTCCTGTGGCTACTGATGAGAAACAAACAACAGATCAATCCGACAACGTCATGATGCAAACCAGTGGCAATACACATGCAAATGAACCATGGTAACACAAACAACAAACCAAGACCTGACACATGGTTCTGATGGAGAAAAAACAGACACACAAAAACACAAGTTACCGAACACGTTTCCAGAACTAGCTGTGACAAAGACACAATTGAGTCTGGGGAGAAAGAGGAGAAGGAGGATTTTGAGATTTCGAGTCATCTTCACAGTTGACTTGTGAGCCTCAGCTGGACTGATCAGCACAGACAGCTGGGGTGTCAAATAATCATTTCACACACTTTCCTTGGAGAGACACACAGATCACTCGTCATCTCTTATGAACACCAATACATGGGAACACTTTATCTCTCTCTCTCAGTCAACTCTCAAATATGTCCTCCATATCTATTTCTGTCCCTTCTCCAAACCTCTCTGCCTTACTCATAAACTTACTAATTAGAAATTATGCAAATGACCCAAAAACCGAGAGAAAGAATGTGCGTCAGTGTGGGTGTTATTCTATGTGTATGTGTACTGTGCTGAGCTTGTCCTAAAAAAAAATCCAACCCGCAGAGAAAAGCTCTTCAAAGGCTGTCAACCCAGCTCCTCTCTCATCCTCCTCCACTCCCTCTGAGAGAGAAGACAGAGAGGAGGAAGAGAGAGGGGGATAAGAGTCAGGATCAGAGGGTTGTGTCACTGGAGGCAGCATGGGAAAAAGATGAATTTAGACAGAAACCTGCAGATTAAAGTAACGAGCAGAACATTCTCAGAGAAGATGTGCAAAGTTTCTCTGGTTTTAAATATAGTTAAATAATGTGAACCAAAACAGCCTCAGAAGCAAATACATCACCTGACAGACAGGTTTCAATGAGCGTATCAAGTTCAGTTCAAATGTAACCTCACATAACCTCACCAGGACAAGGCTAGCAATATAAGCCTGTGGCCCTAAAAATGTACAACTCCTCCCTCAGACTGTGAGTCAGAACACTGTCATCTCGACTTCATTCACCTTCTGCATTTATAATTCAGAATTATCTATTGCTATTACTGTGCAATATTTTTCTGTATTTGACTTTCTCATGCACATAACTGTACATATTTCTTATGTTTAATCTTATTCTATTCTTGCTTGTTCTATTGATGTATGTACTGTATTGTGGTTAAATTCACACTTTGACGATTTTATTTTTATTATTTTAATATCTTAAGTACTAGTGTTAAACTCTGCAGCATAATGCACATTCTATTTTTATTTAATTTAATACACATTTTCATTTCTATTTTATTTTATTGCTTTATATTTACATACATTTATTTCATATTCTTATTCTTACAATTCTCTATTCTTTGCATCGGAGCGACTGTAACGAATCACAATTTCCCCTCGGGGATCAAAGAAGTATTTCTGATTCTAATATTCTATTTTTATTGTCAACAATTCCCATGAAAAAATAACACCAAACCACATGCAAGTCCATCTCTCAGAAGTTCCCTCAGTTCTAATCGTATTTGTTCCTATTACATACATAAATCAAGTTGATTTTCTGCATTTCCACATCCATCTAAAGCCTTCAGAGAATAGCTGACCACGAGGCAGTGAAGAAAATGTGGCGTAACCTGCGGGACAAATACCTCCCCAACAAGAGAGAAACAAGGCGTACAGTATCATTTCATAACTGATGATGATGAAGAGGAGGATGCAACAGAGGATATGACTGCACACAGAGAGAGTGACAGTGTGGAGACAGACAGGGAGGACAGCTCAGCACTTTAAGCCGAAGTGCCAATTACCAGTCGTGGGTAGAGAGTGGCGAAAGCCAGGGAGTTAACTCATGGAGAGAAGCAATGGAGTAAGGTTTCTGTGCGTAACAATTTTTATTGGATGACAGATTTAAAAAAATGTACACTAAAAATATAAATATTTGTGGACAAATAAGAAAAATATAGAATATCACCAGACTTATCCCTAAATGATTTACTTTGGGTTACAGCCCTGGCAGCAAAGTTACCTTCCACTGTAAATTAAGTTTCAGGTGAAACTAACACCAACAAAGGAATACTCCTCTGTCCTGACCAGTCAGTTTGAAAACAGTTGTTAAATGTCTTATGCGGCTCTGAAAGGACTCTTCTAGAGCCTGAGAATAAAACCCCTGATGATGAAACGTAGGAGGATGAAACTTGACCCACGCTAGGGACTGAAATCAGGATATCTCAGCTTCTGCTGCCTCGATTTTGAACACTTGTGGAAGTGCAAAACTAAAAACGCTGAAGTGCCTCTTTAACACGTGGCACTACAAACACAGGAAATTCTCAGCATGTGTATCCAGAAACTAGCTGTGATGCTGTCTAAATGATCCATGCACTTGGCATGAAGCCTGGTGTGTGCAGCAGTAGGAAGTAAGACGTCGGGACTCACAACAAAGACTGTTTTTGGGTTTGTTTACTGGTGGGCGTGAGATTCAATGAGTGTGTTTGAACATCAAGGGGCGATCAGTTGCAGAAAGAGTGAAGTGAAAAGATCATCTGTAACACATTACACTCCAGGAGACTAAATAATGACTGCCTGTTGAGGGAAAGAACGCTTTGTTGTACAGTATGTGTGTGTGCTGACCTTATGAGGGGAAAATACAGAAACAGGGAGAAGAGACAGGAGATTATTTGCAACCATGCAGGTGTAGGTCAGCATGAGAGGAGAAGCCGAGCTTTGTTGAGGTTTACTGAGAACACCCTCTTCCTCTGTGATCACTGTTAAAGCCTACCCTGTAGCTTTATTAAGACAGATTTGGCATGGTGTGATGCCAGCGGTTGACAAGGAAGCAGCCATCTTTATTCTCTTAGTTTATTGTCAGTACAGCAGCTGCAGCAAAGCCACAGTCACGTGACAGCATGGTAGCAGTGCCACGACTAGCATGATGTTGTATTTGCAGATGTAGACTGGACCTCCATCAGTGTCTCCAGCTTAGCAGGGACTCATATCGCCCTCCTCAGGCCACACTGTGTAACACACTGCTGCTCTGCACTAGAGGACTGTGGGAAAGAGTGACGTCATCTAGCACCACTATTGGCTTGTGTGTGTGAGTTAGAGCTGATGTCCAGGCATGTCTTCAGTGTCACCCAGTGGGCTCAACTGGTGCCTATGTGTGGCTTGCTGGCATGTATTGTCACAGTGGGTGTTTAGTATGCATGTGACATCACCACTGATTCAGTAATGACTTGATTGATGAGTGCTCTCCTGTTGGGTTAAATTATCACCTCCTGTGTGTGTTTGTGTGAACATCTGTGACATCACAGATCTCTATAGGGGTAGTTTCTTTTTTCTGTAGGAGCAGACTGTCTGCAGAGCCAGCGTGTGCCTCTATTGTTGCTATCCCCTTTATCTCCGTCTCTCTGTTGTGATTGGTGCTTTGTCAACTTGTTGCTGCTGCGATTGGTTGTTCTGGCAAGGGTCGTGACCCAGCAGATGGGTCTATCGTGAGTGCTTAGGCACGTCATTCCTCTACACACGAGTGCCTTTGAATTGCTTTAAACACATACACACAAATTAGCCTAATAAAATTAGCCTTAGCCAAGCTGACAAGACTAAATCCACACAAAAGGACAGAGAGACCATACCTTACTATCTAAAGCAGAGAGCCACACTGCGATAGTGTCTACAAAACTATGCAAGGCTGTCTGTCCTCTGGAACGCAACACGTCTGTTTGGGTGCATCTATTGGTATGCAAACATCCATGTGTGTCTTTGTATCGGCATTCAAGCATCTGGTGTGTGTGTTTTGTCTCTGTGTGTTTTAAAGGGGGTGGCAGGTGGGGGGGTAGACAGACGGAGGGCAGACAGCTGAGGATACCCCATGCAGGCTGCTCACTCTACACAACCAGCACAAACAAACACACACACACACACACACACACACACACACACACACACAGTGAGCTGAGGTACAGGTCAAAGGTGAGGTGGTGTATAGCCTCTGCAGCCTCGTGGCTTTCCATTCTATCACAATGCTGTGACACAATAAGCATGACAACACACTCAATGGGCCCTTAGAAGTCCTTTAACACAGAGTTGGTGACGTCTGCAGTCGCCACAGCTGGGAGAATACCAAGGAAAGAGGAGGGGAAGGGACTGACACACTTCACGTAATGAAGATGAAAACAAGCACAACGGAGATCTGTAGCTCCAAACACAAACATAATGTATGTGCCGTTTTACCATTTTATATCAACATATGGTAGATGGAAAAATGTATATATACATAAAGTTGGTAGCAGTTATAGTTTGACAACGGTACATTTCAAACTGTGATGGTAGAGTGTTAATATTCAGCCTGTCTTTGTTCACTGTATCATATCACACAGGCCAGCCCCAGAGCACTGATAAAATGTCTAGCAAGTGGTTTCCCAATTTGTCAAGCAACTTGGGCTTCATATAACATTGTGACTTGTCGCGTTACACCCTCTCATGGTAAAAAACATTAGATGCAAATATATTTGCAACAGGATGTGGAGGTACAAATAGATCAGTAGCCAGCATGTGTGATGCTGTGGCCCAAAATGTTTTCAGTTGTAACTTTAATCACTGTAATGTGATCAACAGGCAGCAGCTCAGATGTATGAGTATGAGACAGACTGTCTTTTACTTCTCGTTCAAATTATTTTTCACTGTCATGTTCAACCTTAAAATAGATTTTATACAAACAAGTGAGAAACAGATGTGCATAATAAGCACACTGTTACGTTACTGTGAAAAAGTTGGAAATGTTCGTATGAGTCTATTTTTACCTGTGTTATCTGTTTTATGTTTCTATTCTGTGTTGCATTATGAATAGATATACACTGTTGTCATGACTGGCCACCTGACGAAGTTGTCCCCAAAGGCATTTTAAAGCCATAGAAAGACCTAGTTATTATGGGACTTAATGCCCACACCTACATTTACCCTGCAGCTTTTCAATCTTACATGTAAATGTTTGACAGTAGGTTTCTTAATATCTTTTTAATCCTTTGTTTTTTGCTTATTGTTCTCTGGTATTGATCTATGTAGCCTATGTTGATCAGTGTCTCGGACATATAACTGCCACATGTGTGAGTCTTTAAAGGGTTTGAATGTTGTATGTATGGCTACTAAATAAATATATGGTATGGGCTGGGTAAGGCTACAAATGAATTGCCTTTTTGGGACCAGTAAAGTTGTCTAAACTGAACTGAACTTTGTTGAATTACTATTACAATGTTAAACAGCAAAACAGATAAAAACATAGAAACTTTGTAATTACACCTCAGGCCCAGTTAGGTTTTCACCCACCAGTGTGCTGTGAGAGGGTTGTGTGTCCTCATTTAATTGCCCTGATCTTATCTGGACCAGCTGACTGTTATTAAACATGTCTGATAATGTCCTCAACAAACAGCAATTGAACAAGCTGAATTCTTACACTTGAGACATTACGTATGTGGGCACAGACAGTAATATGAGATGTCCTCTGATGAAAGAGCGTCTGGACGCCCAGCTTAATAGAGTAACTGATCTGATTACATGTTACATGCTGCAGTAGCTTGATGCATAAATTAGCATTTTGTTAACCAATTTTCCTGAATATACAATACATCATATTGTAATTAAAACTACAGCATGCTTCAAGAACTCCACGAAAATGGTCATTGCAAAAATCTCCTTCCCATTCAGCTTTTGTAGCTTAGCTCTGTATTGTTGTTATTTCTAACTAAAAATACCTGAGTATGTAATAAAAGTTTCAAACTCAGATATAGGAAGCTATAAGCAGAGCCTTAAAGTAGCTCTTTACAACATTTAGTGCATATCAGTGATTTTGAGTCTGATTCAGGTTTTCTGCACACAGCTTCAATATGTAGGTGGCTGAGAGGCAGCTAGCAGCTAATGGCACTTACAGCAGTAATGGTGCTAACAGACAGGAGAACTGAAGGATGGACGCTGTGCATCTGTGATGACGCTGTGAGACAGGCCGGGGTTATATACCATTGTATCAAGTATCATAGCGTTTTTAGTAGAGGCTAATTTGCAACACCCGTCTCATGAAATAAAGTACAAACCTCACTGGTGTTTTGACTTACATTAGAATAAGTACATCGTTTTTTCAAATTTGGGTAAACTCTGATGTAGTGCCTTATTTACCGCACATCTATTACCATGTGAAAAAGTGCCTGCTGACACCATCATTACTCCTGATTATTAACGCAGTTACCTCACATGCAGACCTGATTAGCTTAAGCACATGCTTTTAATATATCAAAGAGATTATGTCAGCCTATCGGTAACTCAAATTCCTGTTTCACTGTGTGGCCTAACTGTAATGTTGCATTCCCTTGCTAAGAGAAACCATAACTCCTCCTCCACAGATTTTCTTATTTATAGATCATTAAAGTGGATGAACCCTTGTTTTGTGTTTGCACACTCATTACATGACATCTGATCAGTGATACCATTGAGCATAAGAGCTAAAATCAATTGTATTTTAACTGCATGGAAAAGTAATTAGGATGAGATTAGATGGGCAACTGGTTTAACTAGCCTGAGGGCTATTATATCACACAATCAGTGAGGGAGGAGATGAGGATACATCTTACTAAAACAATGCCACTTTTATGACATCTGAAATTAATTACTTTTTCCTAAAGCTGTGGTTCTTTGATATTGTGTTGTGTTATTATCAGTGGTGGAACAAGTATTCAGCTCTTTCACTTAAGTAAAAGAATCACTACCACTGTGTAGAGATACTCTGCAACAAGTAAAAGTCCTGCATTCAAACTCTAACTAATTATCAGCATCACAATATATTTTAAGTACCAAAAGGAAAAGTATCCAGAATGCATAATGGCCAGTTTCAGAATAATATATATTATATTACTTGATTATAATTATCGATGCATTAATGTGTTTATCCCTTGAATGTGTCAGCTGCTAAAAGTGGAGCTTATTTTATTTACTTTTTACACTGCTGGGTGGCTTAACCTTTAATAGATACATCATCATTTATTAGTTTATATTTTGTATTGATACTCTAAATCTGCAAACTAACTGGTAACTTAAGTCAGAAAAATAAATGAAATGGAGTAAAAAGTATATTTGTCTCCAAAATGTGGCTGAGTAGAAGTATAAAGTAGCATACAATGGAAATGTATTTATATATCTTTTATTTTCGAAGGAATATTTCCAGTGAAATTCAAAATCTCTTTTGCAACGAAGTCCTGGCCAAGATAGCAGTAGAAAGAATTTCACATAAAAACCCCCCCCCAAAAAACAACTAAAAGCGCAACAGCAAAAACTTAAAACAAACAGTATAAAAATGTCACAAACAAACAAGCAACAGTCCTAAAGCAAACAGCCAAATGACAACAAACAATTGATTTAGCAGCATTCAGTAACCAAACATGTGCAATCAGTGGTCAAACAGTCCTTAATTCTGGTTTTCATATCTCCCATGCTTATAATGTAATCTAGTTTAAGGTGACCGAGATGAGGGAGCAAAAACTGAGCACTTTCATCACACAGTGCAAGTTTGAGGAATGATGTACATAAGTTGTCCATGTGACCAAAGGTCGCAGCTAATGATAGTTTAAGGAGTCAGTAGAGAACGTAAAGGAGGAGGCAGTTATCTATTACGGCCTTATGAAGAAAAATGTACCAGTGTTCCATTCTACGTTTAAGTAAAGGAGACATACTAACTTCCCTATGCAACGTGGAATGACGTGTGCCGAAACCTGAATCAGACACAAATTGCAAATTACTCAAGTACTTCAACTGTAGACTGAGTAGATGTATTTAGTTACATTCCATCTCTGGTACAAGCACAGAACAAATGAAGTGAATTTTCCTCAAATCTAAATCTCTTTATCCATATTTTCTTCTCTGAACACAGCAAACTGTATAGATATATTACACATTATGACGTTAACACTAAAAATACTCTCCATGCCTACATGAGCTGGATAGAGGTGTGTTTTTTGCCTGCTCATACAGGCTGCCTGTGGCCCCAGTGGTGCCAGATATCTATCAGCAGAGCCAGAGCCAGGATGTGCCTCCTCCCACTTCAGCTCCACTAAATTAAGACCTCTGACTCAACCAACCAGTCAAATATACACTCCCATTGTGTGTGGGTGAAAGACTTCCCGGGTGTACGAAACCAAGTGGGTAACTGGAAAGGAGCAGCCTTTAAACATGAAGAAAATATAAACTAACAAAGCTGAGATTGCCTAAACCACAGCAGGGCTTCACACCCTCCACGTTAGCCATGGAAAACCCTGAACTTTGGCGAAAGAAAACAAAAATGACAAGACAGAGTGAAAAGAGGAGACAGGGAGGAGGCGCTAAGCAGAGATGTGATACACACAGACACTTATATTTTCCTTCTTCTACCCTACCACAGACAAGTGTGCGTGGGGAGGAAGGCTCTAACCCTCTCTCCCTCTGTCTCAAACACACATGTGAAGGTATTTCCTGTTAGGAGTGTGAGGTGGCCAAACAGTATTATGGGTGACTGACTAAGCCCTCAAGTGGGCCCCATTTTCTCTCATACAGTGCTCCTTTCCCCTGCTCCCGCTTCTCTCCCTCCATTTCCTCCTTTCACTGTTGTCTCAGCCAGTTTAGTGGTGATGAGCCTGAGCTGTTTGTGATTAGAGAGAGTTCTCTGCACTTAGCGATTTTCTCAGTGTGACTTAGTGGAACACCGAGGACCACTTGTTACAACCCCTGTTTAATTGCTGTGGACAATTACTGCTAACAGGCTATATAAATGCGTTCAGTAATTGAAAGGAAAAAGGCCGAAAGAAAGATAAAAGACGGAGAAAGAAAGAGAGACATAAAAAAAGAAAGAAAGAGTGCAGTCTGCCCGCCGGCTCTGTGCTATTCCACTCTGGAGCACCGCTTCACATCTGGCTTCTATTGAGGGAGGTATTGGGTTGCACACACTCTTCCCCAGCCTCTCTTATGTGTGAATACTCGACCCACACATGAGTGCATGTGAACAAACACACATACAGGCTCTCTCTCTCTCTCTCTCTCTCTCTCTCTCTCTCGCTCTCTCAGTTAATGGGCACTGGACACTTTCCCACTCACATAGTTACACACAAGTTTCCTAACTCATGGAATCATATTACAAAGTTACTATCCTGACTGCTCACACTGCCCATTTTCATTTGCATGGTCTTACCATGACATATTATCAACAACATGTGGTACGAGTACAAGTTTAAAAACAGACAACAAAAAAGAGGGAGAAAATACTTTAGACTCCAATAAGTGAATGTAACTGGTTTGGGCAGAGGGACACACAGCAGAGTAAGTAGCTAACCAGATTACTGGCCTGAGCCTAAAGACTGAACAGCATGGCCTGAATGAAAGTCAATACAGACTGGATTAGTGCTCAGGAGTATGTCCTCATATACAGGACATGGACTTCTGACTGGCCCAGTAATGACTAAAACAGTGTTCCTATCTTTTTTCTTTTTTTTTTTTTTTGTTCCAAGATAAAATGGAAAAAAGATTTTGAGCTGAATGATTCTTACACTATAGATTTTATGATTGAATCTCGTGTATTCATACCAACCAGTCACGGTACAGGGGTCACAGTCCGGTGAACACAGCTGCAAGCACAATACACAGTCTGTAGATTAATGCATGTGATGTGAAACCAAAGTTCACAAGCGCGAGTTCTGCTGGAAATTTTCAGCCGTACGCTGTTAGCAACATGTCCTGAGGTCCGTACACCAAGCTGACAGGCACGCAAGTAACTCACACTATGGCGAGCACAAATGAAACACCAGGGCTGGAAGACCAGACTGTGGGTTCCTGGTCAGTTACAACAGCATCGGAGGAAGACTTGTGTGTAAGAAGGACCATGTATTGAAATTGCTCCACCCTTGTAGGAAATATGAATGGAACTGAACTCTCCTTTGTGATAGGGCAGGAAAATGACACCACCTATGTTTGACCCTGGATCAGACTAATTGTGAGACAGATGGAAATGATTAGATCTGTTAAGAAGCCATGACAGATGCTTTTCAGTTTTATAACCTGTGGTCACCTGTTGCATTTTGGGAAAGTGTTTGTTCAGTGTTCGTACAGTGTAATACAGAGGAGGAGGGTGGAGGATCTGTCTGCCTTTGGCACTTGCACTACTGTCTGCTAAAAAAAACAACAAAAGAGAAAATAAACATCTTTTCATATGTATTTTTTTTTTACGTGTGAACCAAACTCACACCAAACCCTGACTTCTGTGTACCGTAACGTCCCTAGTGTCTACAACTTCCGTTTTCAGTATACTGTATGTGTTTTTCAATTCGCACTTGTGTAACTTGCACATTGGACCATGATCTGCTTCCAAACAGGTTGTAATGTCCATTCATACTTATATGTAAATGTCTTAAAACTTAAAGGTGAAACTCTCCTTCTTCAGCAGATGAATTTTAAAACAAACATAATGGCACATACATTATTCTGCACAGTAAAGGGTCAAACTTCCAAGTAAAATAACAATAGCCTAAACATATTCTTAAGTGGAGGTGGACCTTAAAGTGGAAAGAGACAACTTTACAAACCAGTTGGTATTATGGTTGGCACTGCTGTGGCAAAGACAACTGAATCACATGTTTTCTTCAGAGCCTAGCAACTACCAACAACACAGGGCAAACTGCATTATGTTTTCCACAGTTACCACTGTAGTTCCACTGTCCACCATTATTGCTACTGCGGATAGTAACTGCAAAGAACTTACACTGATACTGTTCGGTAATTAGGGTTTAGCTACCGATAGCTACTGGGGAAAACAAAAGCCCTAGGCTCTTCCTGTTTTGGTTGTGTAATGGTTAACGCAGTTTCTTTGTGTTGTAAATTAAGCCTTCATTTTTCCGGGAGATCATAACAACGTGAAAGCGAGGCTTATAGGGAACCAATCTAAACAGATGATGTCATTACTCTATAAACAATACACTGTGCAATCAATGTTTACTTTATACTGATAAGTTAAAGCAAAAAAACAACTTGTCTATTTCCACTCTAACTACTTGTACTTTGTTCATTCTCAAGCCTGTTTTTCAAATACATTTCGCCTATCATCCATTCACCCACTTCCTTAAACTTTCTACCCACACTCTGGTTTACCCTCCTTAGCTCTACATTCATGTTCGTCTTACATTTTCCTATTCCACAACCACACCCTCACCAGTTGTTCCTCTCATAAGTATCCTGCTGTCCACACCCACCCCTTGGCACCCTCCCTCTTCTTTTGTTGTTGTGCCAACCATTGGTGGAATTGGCTTTGCCCCCCTGCAGCCATGGCCAGAGAATATAACCACAACCCACAGTCTCTGAGCCATGCAACAGATGGAACAGAGACATGGGGAACACAAACAAATCTGTTGTTGTGTATTGACAGAAACATAGAGACAGAGAGGGAGAGAGAGATGGAACAAATGTGTCTCATATGCTCCACATGTTTCAGTATAGTATGCATACCACAAATGTTGGTGAATAAAGACAGAAACCTGTAAATCTAGTAAGACATGACACATTGAAACATCTGCGTGTTTGGTGAAGATTTATGGCTCTGCCTGTGTGTGAGTACCTGCTTGCCGTGGTCCTCTCTTTCTCCTGAAAGCAGCGCCGGACTGCAGCGCTTCCAACAGGCCATCCATGATACCAGTTTCATCACCCTCTGTAAACATCAAAACATAATATCAGCATCAAATAACACTGGATTAAATCAACATGTGGAGTCACATTTTAACTGTTGTTTATGTCTCACACACACACACACACACACACACACACACTACTCCATTATCACAACTATGTTATTTTAAATCAACACAACCATGAAATACATGCTTATTTTGTTTCCCAACAACAGGTTAGTGATTGGTGGTTTTTCTAAAGCCTCTACCTATCACTGTCTCTCTCAGACACGCCAACACACACGTGGGCAGGGAGGTTATTTACCAGCCACGTGGCCACGTTGGTAAATTAGCTACATTAACCCAGATAGGCAGTGACCTAGTTCAGATACCGTCTCTGCTGGGGGCTACACACCACTTTCTGGGCGATAACCTCTATAACACAAACACAGCTTTATTGGGAAGACACACCCACTGAAACCAAACCTTCTCATAAACATTAAAATACTACAGAATGAATGAGTAATTGCAGGTTGCAGTTAAAAAGGTGCTGACTGGAAAGGAACCTTGCATCTGTGTGTGTGTGTACGGGTATAGTGTGTACGGGTGGTCATATTGTTTGTGTTTGTTTACATCCACATTCTCTGCACAGACTCTGGTGGGCTTAAAATCAGGGATCAGGGAGGGAGGGGAAGGGGGGTACTCCATGGCAATGCTGCTGTGTGTACGAGTGTGTGAGTGTTGTCATGATTGTTTTGTGGGCAGGATTCAGTGGCAAAGCTCAGCGCTCAGGCAGATGGTTTTAATTATTTCTATTTGAACCTGAATGGAGACAGGGGGGTCTAGAAAAGGGGGCAGTGAGGTTGGGGGTTAAAGGTTTATGTCTTCACCTCCCCACCCCCAAACACCAACACACACACACACACAGCTCTACTCACACACACATACACACTATATCTAATCCTGCAGTAAGCCATGAAGCAGATGGCCTGTGGTCTCGTCTGTCACGTCAGAGAAAGTCTCCCTCATACACTCCACAGGCTTTCCACAGCTCACATACACCCCTCAATGTTCATTTCCTGGAACTGCACAGACAGATCAGAATGATGCACGCCTTGCTCTTCTCCTTCCGGGGAAACACATCTGGCACATTTCCACTCACACTAATCACATGGTTGGCTTAAACTACTGATGGAGGCACACAGACACACAAACCTATTTGTGAATATGTAATGGAGGCCAGAGCGGGACCAAACAATGACATGGCTGTGTATAAAACAGGCGTATTGATGACTGAGTGAACTCCCATCTAAAACTAGAATGTCCTAAGGCCAGTGTACTGTGTAGCATTACACACACAGCTCTGAAGTGCTTTTGTGTGAGTGTGGTGAAGGGTAGCACTATTTCATGAAGCCATTTGCGAGTCTTATTTCCCAAAGCAAAATTAAACAATGTGTGCTTTGTTAGCGATTTGTAATAGGGCTAATTTTAGGGGAAAAACCCTGGTGTTTAAACACTTGTTGATGATCATGCGCTTCTGTTAAGTCACATGATTTTTCTGTGACACACATATCTGGCTAGTGGTGTTATTATTGAGAATCAATAGAAAGTCAATACTGAAATGGTGCAAAAATAGTGGGGTGGCAAAATTTGTATGACAATCGCATGGACTGGGCGCATCACAAGCATGCACACACACTTCACACAGACACAACTACCAGCATTTGCACATACCCTGTTTCAACAAAACACACAGTGGATGTTTTTAAATTATCTGTGCATAACAGAGCTTTCACTAAACACTTACCTAAATCCACAGGTACAGGAAAGTCAATCCAGCCTCAGCTGTTGGATAAGATGGCAGGTTTTGAGCACAGGTGGAAAGAAACAGTGGTGACTGCACCCCCGAGCCTGTCCTTCAAAGTCCTGACGAGCTGGCCTGTAGTCACATGTAGTGTACTAACAGCTCCGTTGCAAAGGCAGCTGTGTACAGACAGTACTGTGTACACTGTCCGTGGTACTGCAGTAACAACAGTGCAAGTTTAGCTGTAAGCAGAAAACATTTATCTGTTGTGCCATCTAGTGTCAAGTCAGTGTATTTAATGTTAAATTGCTTGTGACAGTTCACCTGAACAGAGCAGTGATATGAACCTACCTGTTTCTTTCGATATTTAAACATGCTCAAAAAACATATACTCATGATATGTTATGACACACCAAAATAATCATTGTAATCATAAATATGAATAAATAATAAACTTAACAAACTGCCATTGCCATTACTGTTCATCCTAATATTACGGTGTACTGTAGTTCTGTCTGTGTTTCCTGCAAGTGCTAGCTGAAGCTGTTTCTCCACTGCTGTTGTTACAATCAGTGTCAAACACGGTACTGTCTCTCTATTTTCAAATGTATTAAAAAGTGGAAAATTATACAAAACCAAACTTTTCATTCATAAACTTTTTAAGGCCCTGGTTAATCACTCCCACTTCTCCCTTCCCACTACGATGCTCCAGCTGGTCTAGAAGAGGCTGTTTTGGCTTTTGCATTGACCACCATAGTTAGCAAGCCCTCTGCGACAAGAGCGTCACAGCAACACCCATTTTTTAACATGAAGCTGCTTTATTTAGTGTTTGCACTGGTTCAAATCAGCGTGTACGTTTGTTTCAGAGAAGAGACCTCTGTGGATCATTCAGCTCCCAGTAAAAACCTCCTGAACAATGAACCTTACACTGGCATAATCCTAACTGGAGGCAAACACTGCATTTACTGTAGTTTATTTATAGTGTTGCTGCTAATAGGTCCCACTTTAGGCTTTACATACTGTTCATTATGTGTACTTAAACTAATTTATACAACACACAAGTTCAGTGCCATGTAAAGTGGCAACACGTGACAAGGAGGTGGACCCCAACCCAACATCCTGTTTAGGACTCCCATAAGTTGAAGGCTTGATCAGTCCACTTCTATTTCCACTTCCACTGGCATCCACTGTGCAGAAGGACCCACCCGTCCTGTGTCTGTGACCCTTGGCTTTACCATTCTGTTTTATTTCTTGCATTTCCTGTGGAAAGTCACCAGCCTGCAGATTAAGACACAAACTCTCAAACTGTAAAAGGCTTACTGTGAATACAACGTAAAATAATAAGTACAGTATAAGAAGGATGATTATGTCTGGGTACCTGCGTACATCAATATATGAATATATGACTTCACTAATGAATGAATATGAAAATGTATATGCATGCAAGTATGTAAGAGTCCATGAGCATATAGAAGGAAAAATCCTCCATAGCTCTGTTCACCATAAAGAGGCAGGAGACTCTGCTGTGTGTCATTGTGGGACATGAGGCAGTTCTGCTTCTGCAGCTGTGTCACAGTGATGACAAACAGGTGGTGGC
>JAPZEB010000026.1:15885289-15903647 GCA_029783705.1 Chaetodon striatus
ATGAAAGAAAAACTAAATTCTTCCATTTCTGACTTCTGTTTTTAATTAAGTGGAGAGAGAGAAGAAAGCAGAGCGATGGGGGGGGGAGAGGAGGCTCAGGAGGGGTGCACAGAATCATGAGGAGCCAAGTCATGCAGAGGTCTCTGTCAATATATAACTAAGCGTGTGCATGTGTGTGTGTCTGCCTCCATCTGCACAAAGAGGAGTCTGTTTATCAGTCAGCAGACCTGAGTGTGTCCTTCAACCCCCCCTCCCTCCTATTCCCTTCCTCTCTCATTCCTACTCTCCTTAAAAGGAGAAAATGTGTGGTAGAGAAGGCGATGGGTAGTCAGGCTTGGAGAAAGAAAAGAAAATAGAGAAAGACAAATGCAAAGAAAGAAAAAAAAAACAAGATAGTTATGAACACAAAAACAGAGAAGAAGAAATGTGTAGTACACTTTGATCCCAGCCCACTCTGAACTATAGTCTCAACTCAAAGAATAGTTTCAGTCCCCTCCCAGAGAACATAGCCTCTTTTCTTTTCAATCTCTTCTCCTGTCTTTTCATGTGGTCTATTCATCCTCTCATCACCACTCCCTGTTTGTGGAGGGCTGCAGTTTATTTTTAACCCACTAAAAGCTTTCAGATGATGTGCTCTATTGTATATCTGTGGCACCCTGTGTGTTTTTCCATGGGCCCTCTGGTGGCAAGATAGGAGAAAAGCACAACATTAACTTTATATAACTTCAAACTAACTTTTTTCCATTCAGCATTCCACGGCTGGAGATTGCCTAAACTGGAACAGAGGAGAGGGTTTATAGTTTCAACATCAATATCTCCGGGGTAAGCTGTTCTGTGGAAAATGTTGCTGAGGTTGCCCAATTGAAAGAACCACACAGAGACACAAACAAATCATTTGCCAAGTTTTAAAGTCATCATAGACCAAACACATTTCAGGGAAACTTAATAAGAACATCTTGTGTTTTTGGTTTGAGAAGGCTTGCTTAAGAATACTAATGTATTAGTACTAGAAGGGAATGAGACAAAGAGAAAAAGAAAGGGGAGGGGGGAATAAAGTTCTTTGTCTAAACTAAACAGAAGGCCAAAACTATGGCAGACAGAAGGACAGCTGTAGCCTTGGTCCCTTTAAACTTTAAATGTCCAACATTCTGTCACTCTCTATATAAGAGTGTGTGAGTGTGTGTGTGTTTGTGTGTGCATGTGTGTGTGTTACAATGTAAGCAAGTTTGACAGAAGAAGAATAAGGGGGTTTCCACGGTAACCTCGAGTCTGAAAGAGCCCCTTCATCCTGTTTTTCACTGTGAAAGGAAATGAGGAGAGAAAAAAATTCCTGAGTGTGTGTGTGTATGTGCGTGTGTGTGTGTGTCTGTGATTGTGTGAAAAGGACCAGATGGCAGGGTGGGGCAGTGGGGAGGGGGGACGGGGGCAGGATGTGGGAGGGCCAGGATGCAGGGGGAGGGCTTGTGGGAGGGGCTAAGGCTGTGCTCACTTGCGCACCCCTGGCGCATGAACGGTGTAACTGCAGCTTAGATTTTTTGAACTAAACTAAGTTGGATATAAACAGACTACATTTGCTTTAGAAACATAAAACAAATAAATATTTACATCTAAAAATATGTAGATGATTTAGACTGCATAATTTGTTTTGCTTTACCATCTGCTCATTATACTTGAACTAATAAACTTTTAACAAAGACTTCAGGGCATAACACTTCTGAAATTTTGTTTTCCAAAGATTAAATTTTTTTTTTTAATCTCAAGTCTGTATGAATATGCTTGTTAGCATCTATAAAAAATATAATCTGCTTATTTAACGGTCTTATATAGCATACAATTGCAAGTATAATAACTTGCATATATTTTATTTGATTACATTTAAAATAAATAAATCTTTTGGGTATTTGACATTAAATGTTGGCAACATGGGATCTTGTATGACTCATTATCACGTCCAATCAGTGATGCTTTAACCTAAAAATTAAAAGGTACATTTGAGGTTAGACTGACTGTTAAATTGTTAGTGTATTAAATGGCTTGTCAGTTAATCTCGTGGTAACAGGAGGTTGCAGTTGGTACTCTGAATTTTGATTATTTGTTTATATTTGGATGGCAGACAACTTCAATACTTTTAAATGACAGAACTCTATACTTAGAATAATCTACCACAAACTTTCAATGTTGACTCCTTGAGAATTAAATTTTATATATCAGCCTGAAATCACAATTTGAGATATATTTACTCTACCTCTTCTTAAAAAGTATTAAAGTGCAGTGTAATATAGAGTGGCATGTGTATTTCAATCTAAATGTATTGACAGGAGCCACAAAGTGTGGGTCCTTCAGTGAGGTGACTGTTTATGTGTGGAGTCACAGTGCCCTCCACTGGAGAAACTGGTGTACTGCTGCTGGATAGCATACGCCTGGCAAACTCCTACACCTGGATACACTGTTTATTACCTTCACACTCCATCTCACTCACCATCCAAGTTGTGTGTGTATGTGTTTGTGAAAGTGAGAGAAGACAAAAGCCAAAAGAAATAACTTAGTGATTGTGTGTGACAGTTTAGGGGGGATACAAACGGGGGAAACAGAGGTGGAAGTGAAAGAGAGAACGGACAGAGGTTTGGAAACAGTGTGTCTGTGTGTGCGTGTGTGTCAGTGTTGTTCTCCCAGGGCCATTCTGACCTCTCTATGCTCTTCTGGCCATGAAGGTCTTCAGCGATGACGCACACACGGCACGTAACGGCATCACTGATGAGACACACATACACACACACACAAAGTATGCTGCCTGCATTGCTGATAAGGTGCACTACTGTCGACACACCGACACAGCACTACCTTGAACTCGTATTCGCACTTGCTGAAACCACACAAACAGCCCATAAATCCCCATAGCAAATAACAGAGGACACAGACAAACCCCCCCACCACTCACACACACACTCACACACACGCACACACACAGGGAGAGGTGAGCTGCTGGTGTGCTTATTAAATCAGTCCTATATCAGCCAGTCTCCTTGGGACAGCAGAAAAGATTTACTACAGCAATTACACTGGCTAATTACAAGGAGGAGAGAAAGAGGGAGTGCGGGAGAGCTACAGAGTGTAAAGGAGAGAAAGGAAATCAAATCAAAAGGAGCGAGAGCAAATAAAGGTGTGAAAACTGAGACGATGAGAGAGCAAATAAAAGAGAGAGAGAGAGAGAGAGAGATAGAGAGAAGTTAGTTTAAAGGACAGAGATGATGAGGATGTGACCTTGGAGCCAGCCACAACACCTGAGCCTTGAATGGGGTGTGTGGAG
This sequence comes from Chaetodon striatus, assembly GCA_029783705.1. Lineage (NCBI taxonomy): Eukaryota > Metazoa > Chordata > Actinopteri > Chaetodontiformes > Chaetodontidae > Chaetodon > Chaetodon striatus. The sequence continues at coordinate 15,888,597 of JAPZEB010000026.1, forward strand.
ACAACGCAAAAACACAACGCCTCAGTGTTCAAACTCACAAAGCAGCTGTGTGTGTGTGTGTGTGTATACGTGTGTGTGTGTGTGTGTGCGCCTCACTGACTAACTGAGTGACTCACTGAGTATGTAAGTAGTTTTTCTGTGGTACTCTGGTAGTCTGTATGGCGCTCTGGTGTTTGTTATTCACAGTGTGAATGTCCTTGACGCTGCACTGGCCTTCACAGCACAGTGCTCCCTCTACGGGGAGGAGAGTGAATTACATCATTAAGCAGGATCGCTCACTGTTATGCTGGGTATCAATCAACCCTGATCCTTGCTCCTAGTACTGTGGATGACATGCAGTGACATTTGCAGACACTTACATACTTCACGTATGTGTGTGAGTGTGAGACTGACCGATGAGATTAGTGTTCTTACAGACAGCCATCTGTGAAGGTCTGACAATCTCTCATATTTGAATGTAGCCTTGGAGAGAAGCAATTAAGAACAGCTAATAACTTGATACTTCATCATTCCCATTTGAGAAAGATGAGTTACCACCCCCGTGTTGCCTTCATTAAACAGGAGGGGGGGTTCACAAGCTCTTGCTCATGGACACTTCATCCTGTCAGATGCATGAACTCAGGTCATGCAGCTGAATGCTACTCGCTCTATGTACATTGCCAGCTGCCTGCCAAATGTACTGACATTTCCCTGCTTGTCAAGTGTACTGCCCATCCTGACCGCTTCTATGACATATGCACCACCATGCAGAAAGTCTCATTTACATGAGCACAGAGGTAGAAATGAAAACTTATAAATTGGGTTTCTATCTCAATTAAAAAGTTAGATGAACTGTAACACACATGCACCCCATGAGGCCCATTTTGCCCAGGGCAAAAAGGATTAGGTGCTGCGCTCCTGTCAGCCCTCAAATATTCATTATTACCTTATGGAAAGATAGCAGACAGAGAGCGAGTGGGAGCAAGAAGGAGCAAGAAAAAGGGAGAGTGCAAAAAAAGAGCATGAGTAAGTGATAGAGAGGCACTTTATGAATACAAGCAGTTCTGACTTATGCAAAGCAAAATAGATGAAAGGAGGACAGAGAAAAATGGAGGTCTACACGGTGTCATGCCATGGAGGACAGTTAAAAGCTCGTTGCAGGGCTGGAGCACACACTCATCCTCTGTTAATCCCTCAGTTTCTGTCCTCTCGTCTCCAACCATCCATCCCTTCACTCGTCTTTATCTCTGCTTCAGTGATGAGGACAAAAGAAAGCACTCACTCATTTGCTCCCTCCCTCCCCAGTTCTCTCCCCCTCCTTCCTTTCTCCTTTTCTTGGTCTCTTCAGGCAAGGCTCGTAGGCCTGATTAGCAATTGTGACTTGACCGCATGGTGGAAAGATTGGCACGCATGCACAAGCACACACAGGAGCATGTACACACACATATGTACACGCATACACACATATGTGGCAAAGAGGAGGACAAGGGCCAGTTTTGCTAGGTCTAATTACCCCTTGAGCGAGGCCCAGAGACAATGAGCAGGCTGGAGAGGAGGAGGGAGTTTTGCCTTTTCTAATGTCAGCCATCGCTCGCAGGACATGTACACTCACAGACACTTGAAAAAGTGTATCCGACTCCAGGCAAAAAGATTGGGCTGTTTTCTGGTGCTTGTCACTATGGGTTTTTTTTCAGCCAACATGTTAATAATGACCAAGCCAAGGAAACTAGGGAGGGGAGGAGAGGAAAAATAAAAGGAGAAAGATACATGGAGAGCAATGCTGGAAGAGAGATACAGGGGATGAGGAGCAAAGTGGAGAAACTGTGAGGGGGAGCAGTATTGTGAGGGAGAGACTGTGGTGCAAACGGGATGAGAGACAAGGCTGAGGAGAAAGACAGTGTGATATCATCAACAGAGTAAGAAGAGAAAGGTTATGAGAGCCCAGTGTCAGAAAGAGTTTGCCTCAATTATGATGATTAACACACTAGACAGACACGCAGTCATCTCCATATACATACAAACCCAAAGCTCCCCCTGTGAACTGGAGTTTAGTGTATTTTATTTACCGCTTTGAAGCATTGCAAAACCGGAAAGTATACCGATCCTGCAATCCACACCGCTGAGAACACAGCAAGCACTTCTTTGCATTTGTGTATTGTGAACCTTTCTCTTTGTTGCAAAAGCTTTGGGAAAACTACTGCAGGTGTTTGAAATACATCAATAACGCTGGATCATAGTCAAGCTAAGTAGCTGGAGGGGGATGACAACCATGATCTGGCAACCTCCACCTCTGCGTGGGAACCTGGGGAAAAGTCTCTCTCATCAAAGATCCGTTGGGGTGCTGTAGGGTTTCCAGTTTGTGAAATCAGCTTTACCCCCCTCCTAAAAAAGAGAAAAAACAACCCAACCCCCCTCCAATCAACTAAACTAGAGAAACGGATATTTAAACAGAGAGATAGACCTGCAAATCCTCTCCCAGAACATCTGTCTGCTGGCCTCTCTCAGGAATTGGCTGTAGTTGGGGCTAGACAAAAAAGACACACATGCATGCACACAAATACACAAACAAACAACACACATACACAAAAGTACACACCTAATCCCACCATGTGCTTAGTGAGCCATCAGGGGACGTGTTGCCAATCAGACAGCTATGTGAGGCTGGGCGAATGAAAACAATCAAGGAACAACACACAATATGGCAAAGAGTGTTTGTGCGAGCGACAGAGTGTGCATGTGTCTGCGTGTTTGTGTGATTGAGTTCACAGATTCATACACACATAATGCCAACCAGAGACCAGCCTCTGTGCTCACCCAATGCATTCCTAGAGGGACTGTGTGTGGAGAGACTTTCTGGGTCTTCTGTAACTAAACATGGTTGATTGTAAGACTGGCAGAGAAAGAATCACTGTTTTAGGATTCACTGCTGCTGAGCACATATCTTTGGACAAAAGCGTCTGCAGAATGAATCTAATGTGAGGAATATCTTTGCACTGCAGAGCTGCTTTGCTCAACCTGCAGGCTGACCTTGATGCGATTTGTTTACTTTTTATCATGGCAACAACTGGACGGTAAAGCACTTGTATCCACAATTTTTACAATGCTAGTGAGTGATTTGTTACGCTTTAAAGTCTGGGTAAAGCAAAACTTCTGATTTCTTTTTAAGCACATTATGCATGTTAGAAAACACTTGTTGAAAATGTGAAAAGACTGGGGACTGTGTCGTACTGAAATGTGGAGTTAGACTGTAAAACTATATTTCACCATTTCTGTGTCTAAGATTTTACTGGCACTGACTAAAAGCACGGCTTGATGACGCACTCGAGCCATCCTTATCACACCCCTCCTTCCCTAATATATAAATACTACATTACTACTGACGTTAGAGTGCAAAGCATGAGAGTCATTTAGTTCACCCCCTGGTGAGATCGCTATGTCCCATGAGCTCTCTTAGCTCTTTCAGTCTTATAAATACATGAATAAACAACTCTGTTAAATGCCTCAATCTCATGAACACAAGCAAAATAACCATCACTACTGCACCTTTCAGTCTTTCAGCCTGAATCAGCTACTTAGCCCGCTGGCAGTTACTGCTCAATGCTTTGTACTACCCTTTGCTGCTGAGCAAAGGGCTATCGCTGTGAAGCAGCTCTCGTTCCCTCGTTCAGGGGGTGTGTGCTGTGCTAACGTGAGTCTGTTACTGTGGAGCGTCACTCCTCTTTTGGTTTTGAGGGTGTGTGTGCTGTGCTACAGTAGACTATGTGTACAACTGGCTTAGCTGCTAACAAGAGTCTGTCGCTACTATCGCGGGGCCTTGTATGTTACTGTGCTACTGGGTTAGCTGCCAAGGACAGTCTGTTGCTTTGCAGTAGCTAAATCTTTGTTTCAGCTCCTTCAATGGACATGCCCCCCAGCGTCTCAGCTCAGTGAATACTGCTCCTTTTTTTTTTTTTTTTTAGACTTTTTAAACCTAATTTTATATAGTTGGCAATATTTTTAGTCATTCAAATTCAGTGGGTGGTGGATAACGCATTTTTTTGTGATGTGAAAAACTCAATACACATATTAATTTTTGCTTTTCCAAGACTGTAAATATAGTGTAGTAGTATGACATAAGAAACAAGTTGTAGAGTACCAGAATTTGAATTTTTAGGTTTGACAGTAAGTCAATGGAATGCCCCCCAAAATACTGTAACACAAGGCTGTGTGGTATTTTCTTTACTCTACCTGTTGTTTGTGCTGTGGACTTGTTAGCTAGCATGTGTGTGTGTATGTCTAGCGAGCTATTGCTCCTCTTTCTGTCTTGTCTTTTCTCACGGCTCAGTGAGTATGTCAGACTGCATTGGCCCTCTTTCAGAAGCTACTGAGAGATGGCAGCACCATTAAAATTTAACCCACTATCTCACCACTCACCACACACTGACAAGAGAGGAGGGAGAGAATGGCAGAGATAGCCAGGCAGGCATACAAGGATATACAGGCATGTATCTAACCACAGATATGCACACACACAAAACCACACACACATGCTCATCCAAAGGAGCGTGTGTGAGATGTGATAGCACGAGATGGGAAGCGACGGAGCGAAAGATCCTATACAGATGGAAAGTAAAGAATAAGATGGAACAGATTACGGCTAGAAAACCACACACGTACACACATATCTGATGCATAGACGACTGTGGAAATGAGTGACATCAATTCAGCAAGGGAAATGGAGAATGTGTATGGGCCTTGTGTCCTATCAGCCTACACTATCCCTCTCTCTAAATCCACATTTCCACACTTTCTATTACTTTCTCCCTCATCAGCTCTGGCTTCTCACTCCTTCGCAGGCAATCCTTCTTTTAGTTTCCCTCCCCTTCTTTCTAAATCTATCACTCTTTTTGTTCAATATTTTTTGACACATAGCTTTTTCATTTTTCAGTCCTCACTCTCCGTCCCCGCTCCCTCTCTCCCTTTCTGTTCCTGTCCTTTTCTGCCCCAGTGGAGTGTGGGATAGCAGGCAGTGCTGGGAGGCCTACGGTCTCTTAATTAAGAAGCAAGGCGGAACGAGGCCACAGTTAACAAGGACACACACACAGACGTTTGCATTGCTTTACTTGTAAGGACCTGCATTGTCTACAGGCCCCAGTGCTTAAGTTAATCATCAGCACTACATGTATGACCTGAGCCTGTACATCACTGATCCAGCACTGATTCAAATCTTAACCAAGTCCTAACCCTGAATTTGTACCTTGAAAAAAAACTAAGGAATAGACTAAACGTACTCCCTTTGCAATACTGTCTTCAGTCCTGAGGTCTAAAACCCAAATTCTGCCTAAAAAAAAGATAGAAACAAAAGAATAGACATAAACAAGCACTCAGTACATGCTTGCTGTGAAACAGACTGACAGACACTGTTACAGACCACTGTGCTCAGGTCACACACTCACACACACACACACACGCGATTTCCTCTTTCACACATCACAACACCTAATCAGAGGCTGAGGACCAGGGTTGAAATCTGCGGGGCTAGGACTCAATCAGCCAGTGCAATCAGACACAGGACACACACTCACCCACATTCATTCACAGACACACACACAGAGCTACAATTACACACAGGGACGACACACACGTAATAAGCCCTGAGCTGACGGACGAGAGTAAGGCCATTACATTATTCAGTCTACCTCATCACCACTGTAACCAACACACATACACACACAGAGGAGGCGGGATGGAAGTAGCTATTTTGAGAGCGCGTGCGTCCGTTCTCTGCGAAGGTGACTTTGGGCTGGCTGGAGTGGTAATTGGGTACACATACAAATGCCTTTTTCTTTCTCTTCCCCACGTTCGCTTCAAAGTCTCTCTTTTTCCCCCCTCTTTTCCTCCCACCATGATCCCCCTCTTTCCCTCACCGCAGCCCCCGAACGTGATTACATTTCCGACATGAGTGAGGGGTGAAGAGAGAGAGCAGTGGAATGAAGAAAAAGTGAGAGAGACAGATGATTGACTTGGAAAAACAAAGAGAGGGTAGAAAACAGCTTTTGCACTGGATGGAAAAATTTAGAAAAAGCAAATGCGTAGACACACGCGCACATACATTAGCATTTGCCCCCTGCACGCAAATACGTACACCTATATACATATATATCATTTACTCGGCAGGGGAGCAAGGCAAAGCGGAGGAAAAATACACGAAATGTCAGTCAGACTGTCATCCTGATCTTTTCTGTTAAGACGCACAGACACACACACAGTGCAATGGCCATCTCATTTCCTCAGACGAGTGACATTTTCTCTCCCTCTCTTTTTCTATCTCTCCTTCTGCTCTCCGTCGCTGTGGTGATAAAATTAGCATTCCTTCCCCTCCTCTGCTTCTCCCTCCCTCGACGGCCGGACAAGAGGTGAGGACCACAGGGACGAAAGAAAGGAGAGAGACAGAGAAACAAAAAGAAAGATGGGAACAAAAGAAGACATTAAGAGAAAGAGGGGAAAAACGCCTGAGAGAGACGAGAGGACAAAGGAACAAACAGAGAGCAGAGTGTGACAGGCAAAGAAAGACAAGTGATAGTAAGACAAAGACGGCGAGACGCAATGAGAGAGAGCAAAAAGAAAAATACAGCAAGTGGACAGAGAGTGTGGAGAGAATGAGTGGGGAAATATACCCTCAAGGGATTCTTATCACCATGACAACCCTCTCCTGTCTCCTTTGCTGTCCAGTTGCATGATGAACTCCTGCTACTTTCACGGACCTCAGCACGGACAAAATATCCAGTCACTATCGCAGCCCGATAATCAACCCGTGGTTATAATTACCTGTAATAACTTCCAACATACTTTTAATAACTAACTTCAAACCAGATGTGTGTTTGAAGTAACAACAGCTGGACAATCATGGTTGAGCTTACTTTGTTTACTCTGTGTGAGTCTGCTCCTCGTCTGCGCGTGTGGGAGGGCGCATAAACCCGCATGTGTGCATGTTTCTACAGGGGACGGGGTAGAGGGCCCACAGAGTATAATTAAAAGCCAGAGACACGGAGTCCTTGGGAGCGACTGCAGCAAGAACTTTATGGGGAGAAGGGGGGAAAAATGAGGCAGGGAGAAACAGAAAAAAAGAAATGGAAAACTGACCTTTAAAAACACAGTGAGACGGAGAGAAACGGTGAGAGATGAGAGAGGTGTAATGGAAGATGGGATAGTAGGAGATGGACTGAATTAGATTATGCCGAATTGAATGCGGCAAAGAAAGACAGAAAAAAGTGAAAGCAGGAAAGGAAACATTATTGGACTGAGTTGTTTGTGGGGAGGGAGGGCTAGAGGAAGAAGAGACAGACAAAGAGAGGGAGAGGGACCAAGACCGAGAGAAAGAGAGGGAATCCTAATCAGAAACCTGAAGAACAAAATAATAAGGCTGCCTGACAGCAAATGTCAGCTCAGGGAGGGTAGCAGATGGAGGGAGAGAGAGAGAAAGCGCGAGACGGAGAGAGATGCAGGAGGAAGGGAAGAGGGAGGAGAGGTAAAGAGGAGAAACATTCAAAAGGAGACAGGTGGGGCTGGAGTGATGGAGACACTTCCCCATCATTGCTCCCTCCAGGAGGAAGGAATACAATCTTTCTGATGCTAAGAAGCAACACATCGCTAGGAAAGATATTCCCCATCTCCCACTGGAGGGAAACAGAGCCGCCAGGTCAGGCGGGTGAATCCTCATATGATGCCGTATACGTGTGTGCGTAAATGTGTGTGCTTGTACACTAACACATTCACTGCCTGGCTGAGAAATGTTGCCCTTGAGCCAACCTTGACTGCTGTTTCACTCTAGCTAAGCTTTGTTTTAATTCCCAAATCAAAAGCCATCTCTTCCTCTCTCCCATGTTACTTCATCACGTCTTGATGGTGAGACAGTATCCCGACGGTCTCTTGCAATGCCATTGTAGCTTTCCTCTTTAGCTGTTCAGTAATAGTTCTTCAGCTTTTTTCCCTCAGAGATGCGGAGCAAAAAATGAGAGGAAACAGACCCATGGATGTATCTAGTATCTCCAATTAAAGGAAACATTGCCTGTTAAAGGCATCTCTTTTGTTTCCCACCCAAATCAGTGGACAAGACTGAAAAAACCCCCACTAATGAACACACTCGGCTAATTTAACTTTACAACAACAGCTATCGCCAGGAGAACACACACGACAGCGATGGAAAAGCGATAATATACGGGAGTATTTCGATAAGTTTTAAGAACTGGGAAATTAACGAGGAAAATTAACAGAAATATAATGACTTTTTTTCCATCTACATTTCTATAATTCTGTCATTGAAGTATTGAACTTTGGTCACAGTCTTTAAAATGTAAACACTCAACAGTGCCAAAAAGCCAGGCAAAAGTCAGTGGTGAGTTAGATAATATATGCATTCTGTTAGGGTGTATATGAGCAATGTGAATGTTAAAGGAAAATCAAACTTTAATGAGTTAAACAGTTCTTTGAAGTTAACCTAAGGTCAGTGGGGTTGAGCCAGTTATTCAGAAGCCAAAATCACAGACTCCACTACAGTGAAACAGATATTGCACAACATGAAGTTTTATCATCGCACTGGTCAAAGATGTGTTGTACCTGTTATAAAACCAGAACTGGCCAAGTATTATCAATTGCTATGCCAACTCTGTTATAGATGAGTCACTTTTAGATAGCGGCTATTAAGGTAATAGCAAAGTGCAAATGACCAACAGGTGGCAGATAATGAATGGTAATACTCTAAAGCATATCATATTAGTGCTTAAAACGAAACTGTGATCTCCAGGATTCAGGGCTGTGAAGCAGCTTGTCCTGTCAGACTCTGAAGCTAATGTTACCTCAGTCTGTTACAGTTTAGATCTGTCAAAATCATTTACTGTCTGTCAGTCATCATTAGCGATTACTTACCAGTAATTTGTTTCTATCAGGGGAGAACATATGTAGTTGTTACAAACAAACGTATAAATGACATGATGATATTTTTTCTTTGAAGTCGAGTAGAATTATACAACAGGCTTAGACTGGCTTTATAATTTCCTATATAATAATCTTCTGCAGTTTTTACTGTTTTGAAAATAAGAACCATGAGAGCTGGTTCCCTTGTTTTGTCTTTATAATAAACAATGTATTCCAGTGGGCCAAATAAGCATAACAAAGTATGTTTATTTGTTTCATGTTTAATGATGTTAATAAAAAATAAACCAACAAATTCTGGAGTTTTCTCACGTTGCATAGAGAAAACAAAAATCAGTAATTACACAGATATGTGTAAACACGATAAAAGCATTGGGGAGTCTGCGAGGAAACAAGATATTTGAGGATAGGTTAAAGAGATTTTATTGGGCTCGACATGCAAAGTTTGTGTCTAGCTAGGAGGATATGTCTCCTTTTATTGTTAAAGCTTTGACTAAGGTCACTGATATATACATACAGTACATCTGTTCTTTCAAACTGCATTGTAAACTATCATATGTGCATGACATTACATCACCATTAGAAACTGAAATGTCTGAAGAGCCACAGCACTCTCATATCACTTACAACTGTATTGACATATTCTAAAACCCACTTAGCTTTAAAATTAAGGACTGTAAATATGAGGAACACCTAGCTATCTTAATCCAAATATAAAAACTGTACAGTACATGTTCATATTTGGATTATACTTTAAGGATTAACTGTCTATGGGTATTGCAAATTTCAACTGAAGATGGAAATCTTGACAATTATCTCAACTTCCCCTGGGATAATAGCACGCATTCATCCCTGAGCTATATCTCTATAAGAAGGTCAAAAAGAGATAGAGGTTATCATCTACTTAAAAAGCTGTCCCTGCATTCCCCCATAAACCACGGTTTCACCATCGCACCTAAACCGTCCTCCTCAGTAAGGACATCTTCCCAATCACTTGTTCTCCCGTTCTCTCCCTCCCCCCATCTCTCTCTCTCTCGCTACACCCAGTGAGTAATGGCGGGAGCAAAGGATAGTGGCAGAGAGCTATAAAAGTGTAATTTGCTACATTTTCCTTGGGAAACCAAATTCACTTTCTGTCCCGCGTTACAATCTGTTAACATTCAGATGGCCAGCATTGCAGACAGCGCATTACCCGCCTACACTCGCTACTAATGACCCTCACACAGAGTGCACACATACACACGCTCACAAGCAAGGAGAGCAAGGACACACAAGCTATGAGTGTATAAAAAGTACAAAGTGTATACGCATACACTTGCGTGTGCACACGCCAGCACACAAAGACTCATATTCTGGTTGTAATGGACTGAGAAAGGGCAAAAAGGGGAGGGAGAAGGGAAAAAGAGAGGGATTATAAAGAGGAAAGGTAGATGGGATGAAACTCTGTGTAGAGACTAAGTATGTTTCTCTGAATTAAATTAAATAACTTGTTCCAGCTCACTTTTTGCTCCTAGAGGAGGAAAAAAAGAGCTCTCTCTGCTGCCCTCTAAGCCTTTCTCCTCCTGTAATCTGTCTCTCCTCCTCTAATTCTCCCAAAGTCTTGTTCACATGTTCTTTCTCTAGCTTTTCCTCCCCTTCTTTCTCCTCCTCGGTGTAAATCTCCCAAACTCTCGTTCTCTAACTCCATCCCTTTGTCTCCTTGTTCACTTCCTCCACGCCTGTCTCTCTCCTTCCCTCACTTGTTCGCCAATTCGCTCTCACACTCTCATCTCATCATCCCACCCTCACAGCAATCCTTTCTCTCCTTCTCTATCCCTCTCCTCCATTTCCACCACTCCTCTCTCAGGGAGCTAATAGCCTCCTCCTTTGTTCTTGGAGAACAGCGGGGAACAATGGCGGAGTGGGGCTTGTCGTTGTGGCAACAGGCATGAGACAAGAGAGAGAGAGGGAGGGAGACAAAGAAGAAAGGCAGAGAGAGAAAGAGCAAGCACAGAGGGGATGCTGGTTGTTAGCCGGGCGGCAGGGAAGCGAGCGCTGGCTAATTACACTCGTTTCTATGCACACCGCAATTAAACTCTGATGCACACACATACGCCGCCCGCGCTCAGAATATCCACCGCCAGCCACACATACACACACACACACACCCATACACACTCACACACTCGCTCTGCAACATCAGAGAGAAAGAGCAAGCAAGAGAGGAGGTGGCAGAGAGGCAGAAAGGGGGAGTCTGGGAAGGAAAAGAAAAGAAGTGACAAGAAAAGACTGAGGCTATTTTAAATCAATGCTACTGTTCTCTCAAGTAGCACAGTAAAAGTTCATTAAACTTCGAGCTCAAACACAATCAGCCTCATCAAATCTATTTAAATACTGTAAATTGACATTAGGGTATGAGGTGGCTCAGAGACCTCCTCACACCTACACATTCTCTACCTTCTATCTATCCAATAGTCTGTCACCACACACCGGCTAACCAACAGTTGCTGTATTGTCACCAGCTGGTCTCAGTTTCAACACTCCTATCATATTAATTCCCCCCCTCTCTTTTATCAGTTGTATTCCTCCCACTCTTCATCTACCATCAGTTAATCAGCTCATCTGGCTCCATCTCTCCACAGGATGATCTTGCTCTCTCCAGAGATGAAGAGCTTTAACTTCACACAAATTAACAAAGCAGGAATAGTTGAAGGAGTGAAGGAGAGGTTGGCATAAATGCGAGAGAGAAAGAGTGAGAGACATGGAAATGGGGAGACTTACATCCAGGTCACACCACCCTGTAGGGTGGAACTTATCCTGTGTCTCATAAACACCCCTTCCCAGCTTCCTTCATCCTTCAATCCAATGCCCTAACACTCTTTTCCATTAACGCACGTCTCGGAGAAACATGTGTTCCACGCTGTCTGCCTGTCTATTCTATTATTCATGCAGTTTAATGCGTGCCCAAAGTGTGTGCATGTGTGCATTAAAGAGCAGGAACGTGTCACTACATGTCTGAAGACCAGCTGATGTGTTGGTCACATTGAGCTTTCGGTGTTAACGGTGAAAAAAAAAGAGCTGCCAAAAGAATGTGCATATGTGCTAACACACGCATACCAATATGCACACAAAAAGCACAACTTCACACAGCAGCATGAACACACACACACACACAAACGCAGGGTGCCAATGAGGCAGATGAGGAGTGAAAGGAGTCACATTAAACAGCCAAACTTGTCCTGTTTCGCTTTCATAGCCCCAGTCCATTTTCATAATGCATTAAAACCACCGCTGAGAAGAGAGGGGGACATGGAAAGTAGAGGAGAACGATGAGGAGGGGGGTAGAGAGGGATGGAGACACAGAAAGAGAAATGGAAAAGAGGAGAGAGGGGACAAGAAACATTCTCAAAGTAATCTAAAGCTGGTGGATGTATGGGGGTGCGAGGAAACAAGATAAGGATGAAGGGAGTGGAGGAGTAAGAAAAGAGAGCTCGTCTCAGAGGCAAGATATGGGAATAGAAAGTGTCTGATAGAGGCACAGACAGATTAGGGAGGTGGATAAAAGAAGATGGGATGCACTGATAAAACAAGTAAGGATGACGGCGAGAGATGGGGAAGAAGATTTAGTCACAAACTTTGATTGTGTGTGTTATGAATGCAAGTGGGTTTCTTTATGTGTGCATGTGTTTGTAGTGCTCTAATGTGCGTGTGTGTGGTTGTACAGTGGCAAGGGGCAGAAGGTTCTCTGTTTCAGCACCAGCAGGCTGATGAGAGTTTGGGGCCAAACAGCCTGGAGGCAGAGCTGGCCTTGTTACTCACTCTCCCTCTCTCTCTTTCACACAAACAAACACACAATCTCAAATTTACCACAGCTACAGCTACTGTAAGGAGCTGAGCATTTTGAACGTTGAACCTCAGATAATAACAATATGGCTAACACATGAAAACAGATGCTAAAATATTTACAATGAATATCCACTTGTTTTATGAATACACTGCATTTTAGTTAAATATGTCTTGATATACCTACAAACAGTTACTATACCAGTTGATACTTAATTCCCGTCTACATTAGTTAACATGTTTAGCCTGTTAAAGGGACAGTTCATCTCAAAATCAAGACTGCATATTTTTCCTCTTACCTGTAGTGCTATTTATTAATCTAGATTCTTTTGGTGTGAGCTGTTGAGTGTTGGGGATATCAGATGAGTGATGTCTGCTTTCTCCTGAATTTAATGGCATTAGATGGCACTCAGCTTGAGGTGCTGAAAGCACTAAAAAAAGAAAAACTCAACAGTACAGATGTCAATTACTAGCTAGTTAATTAAAAAACAACAACAACAACAAAAGGTATTATGGCGTGTAATACAAGAGGCACTTTCCTTTTCGTCCAGTGCTTCATTGACTTTTGCAATCTCAAAGTGCTATCCATTTGGAGGTGGTAAAATTTTAATGTTTTGTGATATAAATGTCTTGCCTATTTTATTTTCTGTTGCCACTTCTGACAGACAGGCAGCTTGCCACATTAACATGCAGAAACATGATGCCAAGTGCCCACCCTCTGGTGTCCACTGAGTAGTTAGCCACTCTGCAGTGTGCACCAACCGGGTAGGGCCTAGCTAGCGGCACAGCTCATTTGGCAATTACCGCTGGTAACGCTGTCCTGACCCATGGTGGCCTGGTGGCACTGCCAAGGAAAGATGGTGGTCTCTCACCTGCCAGTGGGTAAGCAGCTTAATTTTCAGCCACAAAAGTCCTTTAGTATTGTTAACTATATAGACACATTTAGCCTTGCTGACCCTGCACACCATGCTAGCTGTGCTAACAAAGATAACAATGCTAACAGTGCTAAAGGGGTGTTGTGGCTCACAGTGAAGGCCCTTACTCACCATGGCAACCTGAGGAAGGACCGCAGGGTGAGGCAATGTTTCTGCAGCAATACCATGAGCTGGGACTGCTTTACCAGCAGTATTTGTTGTCATAGTCCTAACATTACTACTAAACTCAGGAGAAGCAAAAATTAGACTGTAGACCGACATTCCTAACCAGTCAAAAATATTCTGACACCCCAATTCAACAGCAATGTCTCTTTCCAGAAATCAATCAAAGACCTTGTTGGGAGCAGTTTCATGTGGGAACCACTTTTTGGAGACTAGTTTATAGCTGACTAATACTGCTAGCTCAACTAGCTCCACTGAGCTAGCTCATGTTACAGACTTAATGTTTACATTTTTTTGGTGCTTTGAGCACCACAAGCCAAGTGCCATCTAGTTCCATTATATTAGAGTGAAGGCAGACATCTCTATGGCTAACATCTCCAACACTTGGCAACTCACACTACAACAATCTATATTAATAAATCGCACTACAGGTAAGAGGAAAAATATGTATTTTTACTTTGGGGGTGAACTGCCCTTTAAAGCTCCATTGCATCAGATTTGAAATATTAATATAAATCACATGATCAAAGGATTTCTAGTACTGCTGTTCCAACATAGAGCTAACACCCCATTCAGGAGCAATGTGCTGCTTTCAGCTCACTGTTGTGTTTTACTGGGTTGCACCAATGTGTCCTAAAAGCTCTTAGTTTAAAACTAAGGGCAGCTTGCTTGTAAAACAAACTGAGAAAAGGCATTTGTATATTATCAGGTCACTGACAATATATGATTGATTGATACAATATGTTCATGTTTGGAGTAAGTGGTCCTGGGGCAAAGGGTGAGTAAATATTAAACATACACACATCCAGAGGCCAGAAATGTGACTCCAGTGAAATTCCTGGGTCTCTCTGTGTTTTCTGCATATGTAAATATATGCAACTGTTTATCAACCCCTTAGCCGTAAGAACTCGATAAGCTGACAATACAACAAGGTTTGCAGCTCTGGGTTGGTTTTGGAAACTTTTTTGATTCAGTACAGAATGAACGTCAACTCGCTAAAACTTGAAACTTGCTTGAGGTACATAATCCATCACAGCTAACTCTATGCCTGCTTTTTTCCCTCTTTGACAAAGTTTCTTTATTGTCATCAGTGAAACTGCCATGAAACTGCAAGTGTAATGTGTTTATGACCTGGAGAGAAGTTATCTAACTCACATTAACTCAAATAATCCTTACATTATGCTTATTGTTGTCTCAGAGGTTTGACTTTCTGACAACCTCAGATATGTCAGGAATATATTAA
>JAPZEB010000026.1:15909038-15920313 GCA_029783705.1 Chaetodon striatus
AATAATACTGTGTAATTTTGGATTTTTATTACAATGAAATTCCCTGGATAAGAAACCTGTCTTTATACAGAGAATACATCACTTTAATGATTGAGAACTGTTTTCAAGATCCATCAACATTTGATTTATGTTTATTTTATTATTAGTATTATTTGCGATGCTGTTGTGGTCTGTTGCTCTTGCCGTTTTAAACTGTTATATTCTTTGAGGGTAGATACAAAAAACAGGGAGAAGGTAAAGCTTTCAGAGCAAAAATAAACATGAAACTTTGAAAGGAAAAAAACTCTCTGGGTTCTTCAAAAACTTTGCAGAACAGACTTTAAAAAAACATTCTTGGAGAGATCTTTAGAAGTCTCTGGCGTACCACTCCATTCACCCAAACAGACTTGAGTTGCTGCTGATGCCATGTGCATGCACAACAAGTCCTGAAAGGTTCACTCGGCTCGCTGCGCATCTACAGTGTAACAGTTCTAGCAGACAAAGCACTTCTAAGTATAATACATCGAAAACAAAAGACAGAGACAGTACACATGCAAAACATGTGACTCGCATTAGTTATAGGGGCCGTATGTCTCGTGTACTGTAGCTTGTTATAGGAGGTGTAATTTAATCTCAGTTGAAATGACACTGCTTCAAGTCATCCTTCTGACTTCTTTCTGCCATCACTGCACATCAAAGCCGTACTGTGTCTACACTGATATTTCATATACTTGCCCCAGTGAAACAGGGGCAGATCTGGGATGGTTTTGTCTCTGAAAGTGGTCAAAAACAAGCTGAGAAATTATTAAACAATTCAACTGATTTTTTTTTAACTCACACCACAGGCTTTGTTTGAGCTAAGATAGAACTTTGGGTGAAGTCTGACTCCAATTTTCAGGCCCAGTCAAGCTCTACAGCCCCACTGAAATAGTACAACTTCAAAGCCCACTCACTCAGATCAATACTTTAAGTAGTAACTCCATTCACACGATGACAAATTACTCATCTGCTTTCCCTCTCTCTTTCTTTTACTGTTAGTCCCTGATGCCCTGCTACCATCACCCTGCTTTGCCAGTCTCAGTTTCACCCTGCAGTTAATCTGCTGGGTGGAGTGACGAGCGCTTGGGGAACCAACGAGAGGAAGATGAAGGAGATGAAGGAAGGGGGGAATGAGAGGAGGGGGAAGGGGAGTGAGCGATGGCCATGCATTATTGAGCATACAGAGTGGAGTTTTTAGGGGATAAATGTGAAAGCATGTTTAGGGACAACCTTTTCCCTTCTGCTTCCCCCGCCTTCTCCCTTCCTTCATTTCTTGCCCTCCCTCCAACTTTCCTTTCCCCACGAGGATGGCCACATCTCTTATTCAGTGGGGAGGTTAAAAATTCAAAGCTAGGAGGGAGGAGGTGCAGGGAGGAAAGAGAGTACCTGAAAATGGTCAAAATGAAGGAATGTCTTTAGGGAGTTTTCTCAAGTGCTAATCTAGAGAGCTCCTTGCTTTGATTAGGCGCGCGCGCGCGCGTGTGTGTGTGTGTGGTGAGGGGTGGGTGGTGGTTGTGGTGGGAGAGTATGAGGACGGGGGAGGTAGATGAAGAGAGAGAGAGAGAGGAAAAGAGGAAGAGAGAGCTGGAGAGGGTGTAGATGTACACTTTCATGCAGTGCAGTGTAGTGTAGCACACAGCGTGGTGAAAAATTAAGGTGCCTGCGGGGCGAAGCAGAACCCACGTCTCACAGAACACGACACATGCAGATACTGAGTAATGGAGCAAGGGCTTCAGCATGCAAACACACACATACAAAACAGGCATCTATGAGCACAGACACACACCAACTGTGACTGACCAAAGAGCACACACACAGCATTATTTTACGCACATAGACTATGCGTACAAGTCTAAGTTCTCGTGCATCCATGACACATAAATTTTAGTCCACACACACACAGTCGCACAGTTACTGGTAGCAAATTAAGGTCAGAAAGTGGAGCATGTCCTGGTCCACCAACCCTTGTAAATACCATCGGTGTCGGGTGTAAATGCCACTGGGTTATCCACATTATACACAGCCTCCACAGCTAGAGACCAGGGGCCATGTTACACCAGCGGCAATAAAAACTGGGCAGGTTACAACACAGACCTCACATACACCCTAGCCAAAGTGCATGCACACACACATTTGCGTGAACTCACATGGAAATAAACAAGATAATGTGTGAGTTAAGAAAGTTGGTAAAAGTGTGTGCAAAGTTTGGGTGAAATTGATAGTTTTAATATGTGCGATTGTGCGAGAACCCCGAAAACATGGTCTAAGCCATCAGCATAATGGGGAAGATAGTCTAATAGCACCCTAATAACTCACTAGCTTGCTAACACTGCATCAGTAGCAGCTTAAGGCTACTGTTAAACAATTCGACTGAGATACGGGCTTTGGACTTTAAAGGACACTTTCAAATGCCTCTGTTTCTGCCATCTATCTTGCCTTTCCTCATTTTACAGCTTGCTTTATCTTCACCCCCCACCAGTCTTCCATCATTTTTCTGGTTCCATCCCTCGTTCATTGTCTCTTTTCATAAGAACCCCTTTATCAGGCAGAGATAAGAGAAGAGAGATGAGGAAATCAGGAGAGAGAGGAGGAAGAGGAAAAGGAGGAAGGGAGATGGGGGTTAATGTTCCTATCTTGTCAACTCCATCTTTGAAGTTGTTGCACTTTACCGCTCCATTTTTTTATGTATGCTATCAGTGACATCAAAGTGGGCTAAGTCTCCTGTGTGTGTGTGTGTGTGTGTGTGTCACTGCCCTCAGGGATAGGTAGCTAATATTGCAAAAAATAAACAGAGAGGGAGTTGCTGAGGCGGGGAAGCGCAGCCATCCACAGTCAATCTGCACTTTTAGCTGCACTGCACTTTGACTCTTTCTTCTCTTCTCTTTATCTCTGCCTTTCCTCATGATTAACATGCTTTCTAATCATAGCTGCAGCCTCAGTATGACTTCCCTTCCTCCTCAAGCCATCAATACAAAAATTAAAGCACCTCTACCTTCACAAACACTTTGACACCTCAGAGGCGCAGGCATGCGCCCATGTAAGTCTGCACATAGACACACACAAAGCATACACATATAAGAAATACAGAGGGGGAGGAAAAAGAGTATGCTGCTGTTACCAACAGGAGCAAAACAGGAAGGAAGAGTGGGTGGAAGGAGTGTAGGTGTGCATACATATATCCCTTCATCCCCACATCCTTCCATCTCTGTTCATGTTTTTTTCCCTCTTGGCCTGGGTGAAAAGAGACAGAATCATGAACACTGGGGATACTTAGCATCTGTAACAAGCTTTTGAGCTTATCAGCCAATCCCTCAATTAAAGACACACACTCACAAAGGTTACATACGTACTCACAAGCACATACACACACACAGAGGTTCTCTCAGTCCCTGCACAGCTGTCATATCACTAGGAACATTTAAATGGTAATAGTGTTGGGATGAGACATTGGAACGCTGGCTGGCTGGCTGGCTGGCCGACTGGCTGGCTGGTTGGGAGAGGAGCCGAGTGAAGCGAAGAAAGCCTATTCCGTTTAAAAACAGGATAATCTCCAGGAAAGAGAAAAGGCAGCAAGGAGATTAGGCACACACAGCGGTAATGCTCCGGCATGAGTACACTTAGCTCATTTGCATGTAAAACAGAGGAGAGAGATATAACGAGGGAGGGATGGAGTGAGGGATGGAATGAAGAGAATGAGTGGGACAAAAGCGTGTGTGAGTGTGAGTGTGTGTGTGAGTGTGTGTGTGAGTGTGATCGCGCTTACATGTGTATGCATAAGTGTATGTGAGTGAGCTGTTGCAGTTGGCAATGAGAGCCAATGTGAGCACACACAGATGTGTTTGAACCTGATAAGGCCTGATGAATGAGCGGCGTTTTGCGGCTGTTCCTCAACCATAAAGAGATGGTGAATGAGGGAACGCTTGCTATTGCCGCACTGAGAATACACACCGAGGCTTAGAGCGCGAGCAGAGCCAACCTAATGCACCGCTACTGTTGAGGGCTTAAGAGGTATAGTTAGGATTTCAACTTAAGCACTGGTGCACATAAACGTACACACAAACACAACCTATAAACATCAAATCTTTCATTTACAGGTCATACCTGCATACTGAAAAGCTAGTCTATATGTGGGCTATAGGTGCCATTTCGATTTATGCCTCTTACAGACACGACTGTGCACAGGCCCATAGTTATCCAATCGTGTGGTCATTTGTTGTTGGGAAAAGGTGGTGGGGGGGAGAAAATAGGGATTACAGATATGAGTGGAGAAATGGCTGCATCCAGAAATGGAATGAATAAGAGAGAATAGAAGGAAAGAATAGTGTGATATTTTTCCCAGCTCTTTCTACAGCATTAGTGACCCTTGCATTAACCTGCTTCTCTTTCTGCAGCCCCAGCCTGAACACTGCATGATTTATTAACAAGGCCTGCTTCTGTGGGCTACACAAGTACAAACATACACACTGAGATATACACACGCACACACACACACTCAACAGAGAACTTAAAACACATTACACACAAGCTTTTCAAAGCCAATACTAATTTAGCACAATCGCGCACAAACACTCTTATGGCTTAATAAAGTGTGCCCGTTCCTCATTTAGTCATCTAAGTGCTTTATTAGTACATATTTTAAACAGTCTCGGGAGACTGCAGCTCCGAGTCTACACTCCCCATAAACTGTTATCTAAAACTCTCCCTAATTATACACAATCATGCACACAAATGTACGCACTAACACACACAACTCGCAAATGTTTCTTGGCTGTGACCTAGAGGGGATCCAACAGTGAAAAACAAACATCTTGGAGAAGTGGGTTTTGTGGGGATTATGAAACTGGGATGGAGGAGGAGGAGGAGATGGAGGAAGGCAAGAAAGGAGACCAGTGAAGTGAAAAGCAGGGTCTTCACCTTCTCACCTGTAGCCATTTTCTGCAAAAACTTGCAAGTAATTTATCAGGCCTGTCAAATGTGGAGCAGCAACTGTGCGATCATCAGGTACAGAATCCGAAAAGATGCTGAACTAGGGGTGGGGGAAAAAATCAATTCTTAGGCGCATTATGATTCTTTTTTGAAAGATGCAGAAAAGTCAATAATCAGCAATTTAAAACCCATTTCTCAAAATTATGATTGCCTGTACCAATTTTGTAATGACAGGCTGCTTCTTACAGCTGAACCGACTGGACGTTGAAACGTAACACATGTAAGTGTGCGATGCGTTTACCTCCTTCCATTTCTAACTGCTATGTGTTTAGGGTTTCAGCGGTGGGTCATTGTGACTGATGATGATGATGACGATAATAACAATAATGATGATGATAATAATGATTGGGCTGCCCCAAATAGTCGACCAAACGTTTATCGACCAGAAAGGTCATTAGTCGACAAGATTTCATATGTGGTTTAGTTGCAGACAAAAACAAAACAAACGTGAAACTCTATTAGAAGCTGCACCTTGTCAAAATAAATCAAAACCTATATGACTGGACCATGTGGGATTTTAGTTTGAAAGAATAGATACAGGAAGTGGCCACACTCAGCAGTCAGACAGGAGTCACGCTAATTCACAGGGCTGGTGCCTGCAGTTGTTACACAGGCTAGTTAATAACACATCCGGCAAGAAAACCAAAGTGTGGGATCATTTTGAGAATGTGAAGGAGGAACCCGATGTGTACACTTTGATAGCATTTGCCTATCATTTGTCAACTACAGACATGACGTATCATCCGAAACATGTAAGTGGCTACATGCCCATTAGCCACTTAGCACAATCATTACTGCTTGCTCTGTAATGTAGCACAGTGTTACAACGTTACTGATACTATTCTCTCTCAGACCTTGAACTCAAACCATTGTGTTGCCCCAAATATATAGTTTAGTGATTAAATTAATATCATAAACATGTGGGCGACTAGTCGTCTAATGTCTAATGTCTACTACTACTACTACTACTACTACTACCACAAAAAATTAAGTACACTACACTATATTTTAATAGAAGCAAATAGTAATGAAAAATTTCTTGATGCATCAGGATGCATCACTAATCGCACTGTGGCCCAGTGACTCAGATCCAAATCATGTGGTGCCTAGAATTTCCCACCCCTACTCTAAACCGCATTTTTCCCACATGGCGTTATTGTAAATGAACTGCACCTTATGAATGACCAAAGGGTACATCTACAGTGTCAGTATACCATACAGCTGACATTTTTGCAACAGCCGTGCAATCAGTCTGCTATAATGTTAAAAATTAAAACAGTGCCAGGAGACATGTGTTTGCTTAAGTTATTTCATTAGCATGGAAATATTCCTTTGCTGACAATGACCTTGAGCCAGTGCACTGTACAAAAACAAGTCACCAAATGTTGCGATCTCTGTTTAGCAGAAGATGTAATGACCTAATCAACAACACTGCGCAATAATTCTCCATGCCTCTTGGTCTTTTATTGCTAATATATGACATGTCTCATCCCTTAAACTGATTGGTCTACAACCTGAGAGAGGCCCCAGGCAAACATGAGCGCACACACACACGCACTTTCTTGCTGATTGGTGGCTCATTAAGGTGAAAAGTGAATGGAACAGACCTAAGAGGAAACTCAGCAACACAAATACACACACACATACACACACACCTACAGAGAAGGAAATTGATTTCTTCAGAACACAGGGAGATCAAAAGGCTTATTATAATTGGTTTGTAAATGTGGTTGAGCTCACCACCCACTCTCTCGAGCACATACACCAGCATACAGGCATCCTTGCACTGACAAACACACATTCATCTGCAATAAACTTGTCTGGATTTTATAGGAGGCGAATGTGATGCAGAAAGGTGCTGTTGCATGTGTAGGTGTGCAATGCAGCGATATACAGTGGATGGCATCACAACGTGACTCCTCGGGCTGGAGTCGGGAGGAATCTCCACTGGAATAAAAAAATGAGGTCGCTGTACTACAACAGACCACAGAAACACAGCAACAGAGACGGAGACACAGAAGAGGGAAGGGTGTAAAGGCTGGAGAATTGGGATATGAAAATGATCCTCACATTATGAGGATTAATAATCATATATGCTCCTGGCCCTTTTCTCTCCTTTTCTCTCCCGAATCAAATTAATCACCAACGTTCCCCCTAGCCCTGCCTTTCCCTCTGCTCACTCTTCTTTTTACACCCACCTCCTCCTCCTCTCTCCATCTCTCGCGCTCTCTCTCTCATTCTTTTGCTAATTGGGCTATCTGAGGTGCCGACTTCAAAAGGCACCTGCTATCAAACACAGTCTTTAAAAAAAAAAAGTGAGAAAAGGACAGTTCAGGATATCTATACCCATATTAGATGAACAGTGTTTGAATTCTAGCTGTGCCACTGTCCTATGCTTTCCAAAAAATGGGTAACCGCATGAAAATAGTGTTTGGATTCTGTTCACCCATACTTTTGTCTAATTATTACCATTATGATTATTATTATGATTATTATTCAAAGAAATAGAGAGAAAACCAATACTAAAAAGCAGAAAACAGACACAAGCACTTCAAAGTAAGTAACTGAGAACCAGTAGCTTAAGGGAGAATGTGGGGATAAGCTTGCCGTCTGAATCCTTATACACTCCACTAACTGCTTTGCAGCCACACATACTTGCTCATCTAAACAACCTGGCTTTTTGCAATTGCAAATAGTCATATCAGGTTTTTATATACAGGGCTTTATTATAAGCCCTTACACTTGCAAAGCACAATAATGGGAGGAAATAATAGCAGCTTTTTCCAGACGTCTACAGGAGGAAGATGGCAGTATACTAGCATGGCTTCTCTTCTACAAATATTGCAGTGGAATTTGGCTAGTTTCATCATAATAAATTCTTGTGAATACTGAGCTGTACCATCATCATCAAGCTGTACAGATGTACAGTGTAACAGCTTGCCATTATCTCAGACTGGGCATCAGTTCAGCCGCATTCAAAAGCTCAGTTACATAACAAAAATGCAGCATGTAGTCTTATTAAGAATATATCTTCCCATATTTTCTTCCATAAAGTGGTGCTTAGGTAAAACAAAGCCACCCACCACTTAAAATGTAGCTGAACCGCAGTGAGAAAGCCAGCAGGAAGCCTGCAGCTCCCAAAGGTGGTGTACTTTCTAAAAACTTTGACAGTTTGCATCCTCAAAAAGCCAGACCTCACTCAATTTATTGACTTACTATATAATGTATACTTCTCATTTCCCATGTTGACAGCTTAATGTTGTACTTCAATCCTGGTGAATAAGATATTGAGCAACACAGTGATGCTAACAGTGGCCTTGGCTGCAACGGCTGTTCGCAAGGCAAGTTAAGTAGTTTGAGAGGAGAAAGGTGAAAAGTCTTGAGGTAAAGAAGCCTCGACTGGAATAATTCCAGCAAGATGTGCTTTTCTCAAATAGTCTGGACATGTTGTGTTCTTGCCTGACCTCAGAACCACTACTGAAAACATGTAGCACAGTAGGCTCAATGCTGAAGTACACATCGATCAGGCACAAAAGGTCTGTGAGTGTATGTTAAGTCAAAAGCAGCTGAATGAGATTAGACGCATTACTACAAAAAAACATGAAACCAACGTAACACCACTCAATATGGAAAACATTTAGAAAATGCTCTGTGATAGATTTGCTGTAGATGCTAATAGATTCATCACACATACATAAACAAACCAGGGATAATTGATGTTCAGAGTCTGATAGCAGCTTCAGTGGCTTATGGGGATGCCAACTATAAATAGGATTTGAAACGATCTGCTCTTGTTAGGGCAAAATCCATTTTAACATGACAAATGCAATATCACACTAATACAAACAATAAAGGTTTTAATTATCAGATTGCAATGTTCCAAGACTGTTTCAAGATTTGTTTAGTCAAATTCTGACATGCTCAGCAGCAGGAGGGAGACAGGAGGAGGAAGGATACCTGGCCTGAGCTTAACTACTAAACTTGACCCTGTTTTCAATGAGATAGAGAGCAGACAGAAATACATGGCTGGAGATATACAGACTGAAAATGGAAATAACGACAGATAAAGAGCAAAAGATAAAAAAAAAAACAGCACACACACACACACACGCTTGAGTGTGTGTGTGTGTGTGTCAAAGTGTAGAATTGTGTCCATGAGAGGCATGTGCAGCCAGAAGGCGTGTCTCCCACCATCAGCTCTCTGCTCTTCCACTGAGCCTCAGAGGTCAGCACCCCTGACCCTGCCCTGAGCACACTATCCCCACCCCCCCCTTGCACGTCTGTTTTCCGTGTGGGTGTGTGCGTGCATGCAACCCCGGCAGCACTGCTGGGCAAGTGATGGAGAGGAGGAAGAAAGGTCAGAAAGGGTCAGCGGTGGCTCGGTGTGGTGTCGGTCTGTTTGCTGGGTAACGAGGAATGGGAGGTGCAAGAGGAGGAGGAGGAACAGGAGGATGAGGAAGAGTGAAGCCAGGCTTCCAGAGGTGAGGGATTAAGAGAAGGATAGGGAGGTCATGAGGAATGTATTACGCCTTGAGCGGTGTGTTTAAGCAAGAGAATGAAGGACAAGGGGTGAAGTGTCAATGTGCATAACCAGAGCTGGGTGTTTGTTACAGACACACGGACATGTATACACAATACGGACACAGTGTGGATTAAATCATGTGTGCGCTCGCAAAAACATAAGATGCAACACAAAAGCTCAAAAAAATACCAAATCTATTTGAAAGAATGTTTCATTCCTAACTACCGAACTTCAACAGATATAAGAAAATAACAACACATAGAGAGTAATAAACAGACTGGGCCTAGTCTCTCTCTTTCTAGCTCTCTCTCCCACATACACACTGACACTGACACACACACACACACACACACACACACACACACAGAGTACATCTGCACAGGCAGACATACAGACAGGTGTGGGGCTATGAAAAGGCCACGGTGTCTTTATAGTCAGCTCTCAGAAAAGGTTATTAGACATCAACCGGAACAGGCGGCTGTCTCAGCCAATAAAAAGTGGAGGCGTGGGTGTACGGGCCAAGGGGGTGGAGGGGTCAAATCAAGGAGTGACAGGCGGACGTTAGGACTTGCCATACAGGTGAATGCAGATGGGACAGCTGCCAACACTGACATTTAACTGACATCAACAGCTAGCATCAGC
Source organism: Chaetodon striatus (assembly GCA_029783705.1). Taxonomy (NCBI): domain Eukaryota; kingdom Metazoa; phylum Chordata; class Actinopteri; order Chaetodontiformes; family Chaetodontidae; genus Chaetodon; species Chaetodon striatus. Next base: position 15,919,207 of record JAPZEB010000026.1, read on the forward strand.
CATGTGTGCATGCGCACTCCTGTTTATGTATATGACATGGGCAAGAGTCAGTGTGTGTATGTGTACTGAGACTGAATCTGAAGGTCAGATAGAATTATATACACACCCACACACACTGTCTGTCTGTGATTTCCTGGTGTCCTGGTTATGATATGAATATGGAGGAGTTAGAGCAGAAGGCTCAGTGACACCGGGACAAGGTGATAGGAGTGGACAGGTGTGCGTGCGTGAGCGTACGCCCGTGTGTCAGCGCTTTGTGCCAGGACAGCAGGTGGCTAGTCAAAGGACATCAGTGACCTTCTCCTTATCCCTCCCTCTACCCTCCTCTCTTTGTCCATCTCTCCCTCTGTCCCCAAGTCCCCATGCATCTCACCCGGTGCTCTGTCTCCGCACAACAAGTCACGGGCACGTCGAGGAGATGAACACATACACAAACACAGGTGTGGGTGGTTTATTCATGAACTTGTGCGAGATGCTGTTTTGACACAGTGTTGCTGAATAATGTAAATGTGCAGTGTGTCCTCCAAGCAGAGGAGGAGAAGGGTGAGAAAGGCTGGAGAGGATGTGTGAAAAAAAAGAACTAAATGGAAGTGTGTGTGTGATATTCTTACCTTTAGTGGCTGATGGAAGCAGAGCAGGAGGATTGAAATAGACATGGAATCAGGCAGAGGGGAGGGATGTGGGGAGAGGTGAGAAACAGGGAAATAGACGTTGCTCATTACTGTGAAACAATATGATAAGAGCAGTTGTAAAAACACACACACCACACACTCACTTCTAGTCTGAGAGGAGAAGGTTAAGGTGAGTTTGGCAAAGAGCTCATTGTTTTCGAATTTCTCCTCTTTTGCCTTGGTCCAGAAACTCTTCTCAGAGAGGTCCTCGGGCCCGATCTAAGAGAGAGAAAAACACACAAAGAGACAAAGAGAGAGACATAAAATGAAGAAGAGAGCGAGATGTATTGTATCCGTTAGATAACCATATCATCAAATTGGCTCAATTTTCCAAAAATGGTCATCTGTGCACCTGGCAAACAATGAGATGAGCAGATAAAGAAGTCGGCAGAACAAAAGAAACAGCCGGGCTGTAAAAGGAAGAGGCAGGGGTATG
>JAPZEB010000026.1:15923086-15949988 GCA_029783705.1 Chaetodon striatus
ATTACCGGCATGACCCGGTAGAGGAGGAGGGGGTGGGGGGGCAGGGATGCCCGCATGGCCTGGAAGGGGTGGGGGCGGAGGTGGAGGAGGAGGTGGAGGGGGCATACCTGCATTCTGGCCAGGGAGAGGAGGGGCGGGAGGTGGAGGGGGCAAACCTGGTGTTGGCACAGGAACAGTAACTGTGACAACTTTGGTCTTGGCCTCTTCCAGATCTTTAGACAGCTTTTCATTCTGCAGGGGAGCAAGAGTACAGCATGTTATCATAATACTGACCACTGGACATACGACTGTAAGTCTTCACATCATATACAGTCATTTATCATGTTAGTATGACTCCACTGTATATTGTTGGTTGTTTATTATTTTTGAATTGACATTAATTTTGTATAGCTTTGGCAACTTCCACCATTTCCGACGAATAGCCATGCCAACAGAGTGATTAGATTTAGGAGAGAAAAAAAGGCAGAACAAAAGAGGGGAAAGAGCGACATAGAGAGGGATTAAAGCCTGGGCAGGATTGAGTTTGGGGGAGAGATGGGGAAAGAATGGAGGACAAGGCGCTGAGAGAAAAACATAACAGGGGGGAATTAAGTCCACAGAGGAATTCAAAAGAAAAAGTTTTAAAGAGGAGGACAAACTTCTAAATTAGATTGGGGGGGGTGAAATCAATTTTTTATTTCAACAGTGAAATACTAATTTCAGTATTTACATCAGTGAGGCGACAGTTCTTGAGAAAGTAAGCCAGCAAATACTGGCCTATGAGAGAGGACTGGGCTTTGAATGGCAACATCCTATATGCGCTTTAAAGTATAGAGAAGTTTATTTACTCTATGTGTTCTTAGTTGTGATTAAAGTGTTAACAGTGTGCATGTGAAAGAGTGTCTGCGTACGCAGCATAACTAATTGTTTGTGTCGTTTTCTCGGACTTTGAAGAGAAGACAGTAACAGACATAAAGGGCCTCCGAGGCAAGCTTTCTTAGTGAGGCAGCAGATGAAGAGTTGGGCACAGCATCACACGGAGGGACAGTGAGAGATCTCTACATGTGAAGAAATCTTCGATGGGCAGTGCCTCAAACACAGAGAAAGTGAGCCATCTTGGTATGAGAAGCTTGTCTGATGCCTGGCTGGTGATGCTGTTGATGCGTTGGACAACTGTGTGTGCATATGCGTGTTTGGGCTTTCGCGTGGTGAGACGATGACTCTGCTGGCATCAGCCACTTTGGATGAAGCTCATTTTGGAAGCTGTGTACTTCTCTTACTGACAGACGCGCGCGCGCACACAGACACACGCTGAGGAACATCTTCATGTGGCTATGAGCACACATGCACAGAGGCAGACTGTTCTGGGTCACTTGGTGTGTTTGTGAGTTTGGGTGTCACTGTGAGGCAGAGTCCAGCTGGTGTGGCAGCAGGACACTGACAGCTAAACAATTCTCATCTTTGCCTCCCTACTGTATGAGTGTACACTCACGCACACACACACAGATACAGACACACACACATACACATACACACAAACAACACCCTGCATGTGTATCTTGGCCTTAAAAATTCTGTTTGTCCCATCTCCATCCTTCCCCTTTCTTCTCCTTTCTTCTCCCTTTAGTCACTCTTTATACTCCCATTTCCCCACTATCCACGTTTTTATTGAGTTTCTTAATCTCTAAAGGATTTGGCTTCTTCTCACGATATCCTTTTAGTTTTTTTTCCCCCTCTTTTCATGCCATGCTAGCAGTTGGCTAAATCATTTAAGGCCAGGAGGCTTCTGTGTTTGTGTGGGTGTGCATAGATGTTGGACAACTTTTTGGTGCTTAGACTTCTGCAATATTGTATTTCGCTAAGCCTCAAAATATTTTTCCTTCTTGCAGCTTTAGAAACAGAAACTTCTGTTTTGTGTATTTGTGTTTCCAGGACATTAAACAAGAGTGATTCGGTTATCTGACTCAAACTTTATTGATTCAGTCCTAATGTTCTGGCTCTCTTATATTGACAAAGGCATCAGGCAATGATGGCAATACTGTATGAAGTCTGTTTGAGCTGATCAACTTGCCACAAAGATTTTTGGAAGTGTCATAATGGGTTCAACTCATTTTCAACTCATGTTCCACTCAGTGATTTTAAGCGTTTACTTAAAGATTAATTCACATTCATTCAAAAATGTATTCAGAGAAGTTGTCACATTTATGTTTTTTGACCCAATACTTCACACACACAAAAATTTAAACAGCTCCAATTTAGATTTTAAAGTTATTTAAATTAAAAAGGCATTGAGCCCCCCACACACACAGGTGGGTGGGTGGGTGTATGTGTTTGTGTATACCTGCTGTTGCAGAGTGCTTAGCTGTTGCTGTAGTCCCTGGTTCTCCTTTTCTCGCTCCAGCTTAGAAGTGGCCAGCTGTTCCTTCTCTTGGCTCAGGTCCTGCAGCTTCTGCTCATAGTCGCCCTCCAGTTTCTTCAGCTCCACCTGCAACTCGTGGCGTGCTGTCAACTCTGCATCCAGCTAATACACATGTAGAGGGTGACAGGGAGTTAGTTACAGTCGGTTTCAGTATCCTAAAATGTGCTAGGCAGACATTTTGTGTTGTGGTTAACTTCAAGGAGTGTTATCTTGAGGGAAGTAAACAATACTTTCTCAGATTTTACTCAGGCTCTAACTAACTGTCCCACTGGTATCAGGACTGCACAGATACTGCACCACTGCTGTGAAAATGTTCCTGATATGTTTTTGTGATGAATATTCAGGCAATCGTGTGCAGCACTTTTAACACAGTGCAGCCTAATTCACCTTGCAAACAAACAAACCTCTTTCCCTGGACGGGAGGAACAGACTGAGTTGGCAATTATTTAGTACCATGTGTACAGTAATATTATACTGATATAATATGAGAAAAAACAACAACAAACTTTATTTTTTAATACCATTTTAAAAATTAAATACAGAATAATATTAATGTCCTGAATTACCATAGAAATATCTTAAGGGTTTACTGTGTAGGAATTAGGGGGATCTATTGGCAGAAACTGTGTTTAATATTCATAAAAACACGACACAACGCGCTCACTCAGGATTAAAGCTTTAAGACTGGTTGCATGATCCTTAATGTAAGTGATAATAAAATAAAGATCATGACAGCACTCCAATTTGCATTTTTAATATTGCCACACAGATGTTTCAGGCAAGATGCCCTTCTTCAGATTGTATTTTGGCAATGTCCAGAATACACACTGAAGAAGGGCGTCCTGCCCGAAACGTCCATGTGTTGATATTAAAATGCAAATTGGAGTTCTCTCCTGATCTTTACTTAATTTTATTACATGCATAACAATGTTTTCATTAGTTTGGAATCACCTAAAACTAAGAATCCTGTTTTTGTTACCTTACAGCCAAAAACAAGGGGGGCGAACGCGACGTGTCACGTAGACAGGGCGGGGCAGCGTTTCTTACCTGCTACACAGACTGTTTCTGTAATGTGTGGTTGCTGCCAGCTTCATTGTGTGCATATTGAGTTTTGCCAGGTCATAATGCAGTTCTTTATGCAGGGTTTGGAATTGTGGGCTATATAAGGAGGTACTGAATTTATTAACTGACTGGTGAAATGTAAAAAACACCCACAAGGTTGCTCTGAATTGCCTCTGGTTCTATGAGGTATTGCTTTGAGTTATTTTTAAATAAACTGTTCATGTTTTTACACAGTTTTATGTAGTTTTTTTTTTTTACCTGTTGTGGGGCCACAGAGCCACACGCACAAATGAAAAAATAGTGCAGCCAGAAAAAAATGGACAAGAGCCGCACCCCGTGGTCAGTATACCAGCTTCACTTGATTATAATGGACACAATATACTGGAGTCATGCTGGGTCCATGTCCCATGTACTTCAGCTGTTAGATTGAGTCATCTCTTTCTAGATACGGAGTGGTTCCTCTTCCATGGAGTTCACCATGTTGTTCTACAGTAGCTGCAAACGGACAACACTGGGTCTAGATAAGGCCATTCACGTATGAGCGTCGGCCACTGTAATTCTCCTACATGCTTGGTACATGGGAGGAAGGTTTAGTTCTGCAACCTCACTGCTAGATACCACTAAATCCTACACACTAGACATTAAAAATATTCTTAAGCATTCGTTTTATAAAATGAAAGCTGTGTAAAATGACCACAGAATGGATATGGTTTTGTTGCAATTCAGAGCCGCACTACTACTGTATTAACGTTGAGCGCTTCAAAGGATAAATCACTTTATAAACAATCTCCTTTAACAAATGATTAAAAAGAAGTAAAATAATTTGAAATACACCACATAAATATCATCCCCGGAGCTACCAAAACACCAGGGTTCTCCAATCAAACATGTGAGTAAAGTGTGTCTGCGTGCACAAGCTTTTAGCCTCCCTCTTGAAGCTGCAGCAGTTTCCGTATCTCAAAGACCAGCAGAAGCCATTTCCTGCAGTCTAGTGCTTTCAGTTTCATTGTATAATTTACACTGCAAATTAGTGTCAATTATTGAGTTAGGATGCTTCAGTGCACTTGTATGAGCTCACTTCTCACTTCCATTTTAAAGCCTTCACATCCATAAAAAAAAAAGAAACATTTTACCCCCAATTTTAATTTTCTCACTTTCATACATTTTCAAGGATTTTTCTTCTAGGACACTTGACAAACAGGATAAGAGCATTCAAACACATGACTACATGAACACACAGACACACATGGCCATTTAATTTGCAGACAGCAGATCCGTTACTCTTGCTGTCAGAGTCCTGACAGCCTCATCCCTAATTCTTGCCAAAGAGACTGCCTGCAATTACCCCATCATAGACAACTAGCAATATGGTGTGTGTGTGTGGTCAACGAAAATGAATCCAAGTGCGTTCATGTAATGCATGCTTGTGTGGATGCGCGTGCATTCAATGGATATGATCCCATGTGAGTATGTGTGTCTTTATGTGTGCCTGAATGAAGGCTAGTTTCAGCTCCCTCTTCGCAATTATCCTGTCACTGGGACAGAAACATCAGGGCAGCAGCACACCACAATCAAGGCATTTACCCCCTTGTGTGAATGTGTGTGTGCTGCGTGTGGTTTTTGCAAGCCTATAAGAGTATTTGTCTGTCGGGTGGCTGTCAGACACGTGTATGCTCATTCACTTAGACACCCTCTGTCCCTCCCTTTTTTCATTTGCCATCCCATGTCAGACAAAAACTGGTCAGACAGAATTTCATTACAGTCCCAATGTGTCCGTGTGTGAGTGGAAAATGTTAGCTTTTACAACGAATGATTTTCTTTTGTGTCTAAATGATTGTAATAGCCTGTGCGCTGCTGGGATGACATGTAAATGTCCGTGTGTATGCCTTACTGTTGTGTGTGTGAGTGTGAATTTATGATTTTCAATGTGAGTTCATTATTTGTGTGCATTTCACCTTCTTCCCCAGCTCAGTTGCTTTGGCTTCGCTGGTCTCCACCTTGGTCTGGTCCACCATGTTGTCTGTGGCCAAAAAGAGAGGGCAGAAGAAAGGAAAAGAGAAAAAGTTAAAAAAAAAAAAGGTGGTGGATAAGATAAGGGTTTCAGACAACGCACCTGCACACGTCTGAGCGTGAAGACGTCGCACCCTTCAGTCTGGCACATGCTGTGCACCCACATACATTCACAAACAGATGCGTACACACAGAGCAAGCATCCGATCTGTGTCCCTATTTTTTCCCTTATCACACTACTCAAAGTCAAGATCCGTGAGAAGATTGTGGAGGCATCTCATTACAACAGGATGCCATCTGTTGCATGCTGCTTCTACACATCATTACCTTTTAAGCCTCCAATACACACACCTTTGTCTGACTGTGTGTGTATGTGTGAGAGAGGTGGGAGCACACTAATTTCCCTCTTCGGGAAACACATCTCACACTATTTCATATCAAATTCTTATATTCAAAATGAAAGCCCATATAACAGTCTGGAAGTAATCCATTATCAGGAGGTTCTGCTTGGCAGAGGACAAGGTGAGAAGGACACAGGCTGACCAACGGGGTACTTTTACTGAATAATTGCAGGGCCTACAGGTGGTTCAGTGCCCAGGGGCTTAGCGAGCATGTGCAGTAAAAGAACTAATTAGCATGAAGATGAATGCCACAAAGTCACTGGATCAAAGACAGCTAATCATGATGCCCAGGAGAGGGATCAAACAGATAGATAGCAGAGATAGAAGAGCTGCGAAAAGCTAAAACAGAAAATGAAGAAACTGCATAGACATATAGAGAGACAATTACAGACTGGGAAGAGATAAAGTTTGAGTCTTCAGTTGCAATGAAAATATAGCTGGTGGAAAACGGAGTTAAAACTATGCAGGATTCCTTATATCTAGATAAGCTAGTAAGCAAGGCAGAGCAAAATGAGAAGTCTATTTTGTGAAAGAGAAGATTTTGCTGGATGAAAGAACTTCACAATAATATGCCAACCCACATACAATTTCAGAGTGTGCATTTGTGTATGAGTTTACATGGTTATTGGATGTGTAATGGAAGAGGGAGGGGGGGGTTACTTCTGTCATGGTGGCTAGGCTAAATGGGACAAACTTCGAATAGAGCACTAAGGGAGCCAGAATGTAGGGGAAAAAAACTGTGCTGAATTTCAGAGTTCAAAGAAAAACACTAAATAATGCATGCAGGGCAGAATTGGGCTGCTTTCCACCGATAATAACTCTGGCAGCCTTAAAGGAGGCCAGCCAGCCTGTGTGTGTGTCAGGACGCATTTAGAAGCAGTGCAATTAGAGCCTCCTGCGGTGAGCAACGGAGACCTGCCATAAAGGAGTATTGAACTCTTGAGACATGGCCTGCACCTCCATTATGCTCTGGTTTAGTTTACTATAGTCAGCAGGTGTTTCCTAGTCAACATTTAGTGCTGTCACTCAAGTCCACAATTCCACATGCACCTACACAAGAATGCACCGCTTTTCATCAAAATTCAGCATTTCATGTTTGCATACAAATGAGAGTGACATGAAATGACACAGAACAATGGCAATCAGAATACTTTCATGATCCCGCTCAAAAGTCTGTGTTTCCCATGTAGCTGGTTTAGAGTTGTTGTCTTGCTTACAGTCACTTAAACAATAGGTTTACAAACATTTAAATCTGTCTTAAAACTATAGTCAGGTACCCACGTATGTGTCCAAATAGTTTTTGCTTGCTGTAATTATTCATCTTTTTCATACTAGCCATTAAAAGATCCTTTCCTAATGTGTTTCCAATGGAAATGATGGGGAAAAAAATCTATAGTCCTCATTCTCTGCAAAAATGTATTCCAAAGTTTTATGGGAGGCTAATGTGTGGCTTCAGCAGTCTGAGTTAATCAAATCAAATAGTATCCTCCAAAGTCTTTATCTGTTTTCCCAGACACTGTTTTCTAGCTGAGCTGCCGTGGAGGCATCGTAACACAAAGAGGAAACGTTGTGCTGAAAAGAGTAACTTCGAAAGGTACTCAACTTGATTTGATTAACTCAAACCGCTGAAGCCACATATTAGCTTCAGACTAACTCTGGAAGGTATTTTTGCACAGACCTAGGACTGAGGATTTAGTTCTCCATCACTCCCACTGGTAGCACTTCAGGAAAAGGATCTTTAAATGGTCCGTATGAAAATAAGGAAACAATCACAGCAAGCAAAAACAGTTTCAGTGACTCTGTTTACATGCACAAAAACTCAGTTTTTGTGCCATTATTCCAAAAAAGACAATATCCCTACTAAGCTGTTTACATGGCTAATGAATATGAATGTTCCACTAATATTCCCATTTATATGCAGCCGTGCATACTCCAATTAACGTGCCCTACCTTGCTGTTTATCATGTCAAAATACGAAAAAGTGAAATGGCTGGAGTTGCTTGTGCCATTTTGCATCAAAGTAGGATTTCTTTTAAGTTTGCCAACGGGGGCAGACTTGTTCAACTGTGCGAACTTAGCCTTCGTCTTTTATTCCCTCAGCCAACTTCTTGAAAAGGTCGGTGTTGTGAAATTTGCGCATATCAAAAAACCTGTTGATATCCGAGTCTCTTATAATTAAAAGTAGGTGTACTTCTCCTTCCGACCAGAATTATGGGCTTTTCTTTTGGGCATGCATCCCAGTTGAGACAGATATTCCTTATGCACTGTATATACGTCAAAGAATGCTCCTAAAAACTAAATATTACCGGAATACCCATTATTCAGATTATGCAAATGAATGGGCTGATGTGATTTTATGTGAGCTACTGGATACAAGATTTTCCCATGGGGATGAATAAAGTATCTATCTATCTATCTATCTATCTATCTATCTATCTATCTATCTATCTATCTATCTTCCAAATCAAATTCAGAATATTGTCATATTCTTAATAACAGTGGAATATTAGTGTGCATATCAACGCAGTCAATGTTTATAGGGGCATCTGACTTTTCCTTTAAGACAGACCTGAAAAATTGTGACCTTATCCTTTGCTTGCAGACTGGGCACTGCTGACTTTGGTTATTTTAACACATTCACCAATAGTGCCTGAGAGTTACTATCTAACCAATCTACCATTGCTTGTCAGGGATCAAACATTGGAGGAGGACAAAGAAACCTCACCTACAACATTGTAGAATCAGACTCTGGGATTGCTTGGTTTGAGATAAAGCTTTTATCCTCTTGATAAAATTCACTTTATACCACTGACCTACGACTGTAAAACCTGTGGCACAATTCAGCCCACACTGCCACACGTTCCCTCTCTGGCTCCACCCTGTGGTGTGTCTTGGCCAATACACATTTTGTCAACCATGTAGACACGCAATGTAGTATGTGTTAAGACCAAATTAAGGTTAAATGACATAGGGCAGATATAATGACATTGACAGCAGTGATTGGAGTGGGGTAGGGTGAGTTAAATTTGGCTGAATGTTAATACCACAAAGCACTGCACCACAGTGTTTGACTTTTCTGACCCTGTGTTGATTTGGTAAATGTGTAAAAATGCATGAATATAGATCTAAATTTTAGGGGCGTCGGTTGATGTGCACAAGGTCCCATGAACACTTGGACAGAGGGCGTTCTGGTCTGAAAACTCACCTATCAAGCCTTCAACATTGAGGCTGAGGTTACGGCATTTGAAGTCAGGGTCCGCTCCATTTCTGTGAAGCACGATCTGAGCGATACACTCGTCTATCAACTTGTAGTACTGAGGCCTGCAGGAAGGAGGGAGTGACAGATTTACAGAGAGATGGATTAGAAGACAGAGAGAAAAAGAAGTGGAGAGAAATGGGAGGAAGATAAGATGAGAAGGATGGAAAGAGGGTAACAATAGGGAGGGAGAGTCAATATGTGGTGCTGGAGGGGGAAACAGAAAACGTGTCACTCTATAACACACTTTGCATGTTGTGTCCACAGTGTCCATTATTATAGCAAATGTATATGTTGTGCAATAACAGTGCAGTCTGCATTAATAAAAAGTCTGGCACATACGTGAGCAGAGGACGGGACTGACAAAGAGCAAGTGGGTTCATTTGTTCAGACAAATGTGTGAACACACATGCTTTGTCACTTTGTCTTTGTCTGCGACTGAGATTGGCTGTCTGTGTGAGCATGACAGTTTGAGTTTCTTGTCACAAAGATTGATTGTGTGCAACTGTGTTCCTGAGAGTGTGTTGGTGTATGTCCAGCGCCCCGTGTCTGATCAAGCCAGCTTCACACAGACACTCAATTTTGGAGGTGTCTTATTCCCTGACCCCATTAGATGCTGCCAGAGTCACAAACTCAATACTTTATTTATTCTGTCTCCCTCCCTCCCTTGTCTCTCTTAGTCACTCTGCCTTTGTCTAACACTTATTCCACTCCTTCACTATACTTCAAGGTTTGTTTGTTTTTTTTCTACAGCTCAGATTTATCCGTGGAGCGAGAGAGACATCTAGTGTCATTCTGGAAAACGGAGTCAAAGTGGAAATAGATTTGTATTTGGCTACATTTTAAATCTGGCATTCTTTATGAGCCTGAACATATTAAATTTAGACACCAGGTATATCAAGGAAAAGGTGGTTAGAAGTCCTAAGGCTATATACAGTTTGATTAATCCTTAAATTCATGTGTCATTGGATTTGTTAAAGTACATCTACTAAGCCTGTACAGTCTGTGTACATGCACAGTAGGTGCATGTCTCAAACGTATGACCATTCACAGACTGCATTTCTGTATTGCAATAAATTACTAGGCCTCCACCTCCACTTGAGACTGAAACACAGTGACACCAAAAATTATAAATAGACCAAAGCAGCAGGTACTCTTTCGTTCATTCCCACACAAATGCCAACCCTTCCATTCCCTGTACTTCCCTCCTTCATTCTCTCAACATCTATCTAGCAATTTACCTCCACTCTCAATTTCATCTCCATTATTGTTTAGCCCTCCACCTCCCTTCTCTCTTCATCTCTATAATTATCAAGCTGTATTTTCTGCCACTCTTCAGTTCTCCCTCCCACCCTCACTTCCTGTCTCTCTGTGGAGTCCATTACAGACCACCTCTATTGTGTTTCACTGGTTCACCTGGATGGAGAAAGCAGGTTAGGAAGGAGGGAGGGCAGGTAAAAAAGACCTCAGCTGGGACTATTTGTTTGAGCCAACCTACCTTTTCCATTCTCACAATTTATTCCCAAAACAGTGTTAAAAATAAACCATAATATCCTGCCTGTCTGATGCCTTTAAGGCAACACCAACCAAAAACACAACTGACTCAACTCAAATGTGTGCATGCCTGCATGCTCTGTTGTGTGTTTGGCCTGTAATATTAAGTAAAGTAAAGCATTCCTCCCTTTTTGTTGCTGAGTGTGGAAGTGGACATGCATGTGTAGATGTGCACATAGTGTGGCGTACAACTCTTGACTTGTCCTCAACATTATTCTACCCCCGTCTTGTCATTCAATTATTCACTCCTCCTTTCTCCTCTGTTTCCCTAGCTAAACCCCCAAGGGCTTTGGGAGACACAGGGAGAGACATTAGCATATTTCTGGTGATAAGAGGTGATGGCGTTCATTTCTATTAAAATGGAATTGGACTTCTTTGCATGTATTAATTTCTCAGCCTTTGAACGGTGCTCTAGAAAACAAACAGCAAATGGAGGACAGGACTGTGAGGATGGAGAGGAGAATGAAGAGAGGGAATTGAAGAAAAGGGAGAACTATTCCTTCTTAAGTTTTCCTTTTGTCTGGGTTATTTGGGCTTTTTTGCATTGGTACTGGAAAAAAAATTCCCAGTGCCAGTTATATAAGTACTTCCCTGTACATATATGACATGGCTGTGTGATGCTGCAATAAGGAGTCTGAGTTCTGCCTCCTAATTCTAATTCTAGAGTGCACCTCTGCATATTTGCCTTGTGCTACATGCAGCTATTATCTGCTCATCAATCATTCAGAACATTTTAACAATTAGCCTTCCTCTAGTTTTTCTTACCCATCAAGGACAATTGATGTGTCACATTAATAGAACAGCAGTGATATGTAAATCTTAGATGATACAGTATCTAGTTACTTGTCACAAAACAATACCGTACCAACATATCAGCTCTAATATGTGAATGTGTGAGCAGGCGTATGAGTGAGAGAGTATCAACATGTATGAGTGTGTCAATATTCATGTGCTACCTGGCCAAATAGTCATTACGGATCAGCAGCAGGTGCTGCATCAGGGACAGGAAGTGGGTTTCGGCCTTGGAGTCCTTCACAGTGTTGACTACGATCTCGAACACTTCCCTGACATCAGTGAAGCAAAAGCAGTTAAGGCTTAATTAACACAATGTAAAAATAGATACCAAAATCTCAATACACAGTTGTCATTTGTGCACTTCAGAATTAAAGTGAGATGTAAGTGAAACGGAGACAAGACTCAACAGTCCATCTGATTTTCTTTGTTTTGTGGGGACAGTGTGATATAATTTCAACATGTCCTGTAACATTATCACAATTAGTTTTATCACACAGGTACGTTTATGATTTCAGAATTCATTTGACCTCAGTGTTGCAGTGAGGAAGGCAGACTGTGTTTACACTGTTTTGGTTCCTTGGAGACACCTGGTGTTGAAAATTATAACTGCATGTGAAAAGCAGAATTACAGCAGTTAGTTAAATTCCTTTCTAAGCTGTTTTTAAAAGTACACTGTTACAGTCAGGGGGACTTCCTCCTTATGAAAATCTTGTCCAACCTAGATGTCACACTTAGTCAAAGAGCCAAAAACAGGACTTGTGTGATAAAGGTTAAACAACGTATGCATATTATGCATAAATTGTGCTATATAAATAGTTATTATTATTATTATTGTTTTTATTAACTGACATTCTGGCAGTCCCCCACCTATGTGTGATTTACGATTTATTTTATTTTTTTATTTATTTTTACCCTTGACCCTCCTAGCGTAAGGGGCAGTCTCCTGTTTTGCAAATACTGCTGCCAATTGAAAGCTTTGGACAGGGGTTCTAATATCAATCCCGTCTTATGTGTGTTTGTTTAATATGAAAAAAGCAAAAAATAAAATAATTAAAAAGAAGCGTAGTTAAGTGAACCATCAAGTCCACATATAACAAAAGAAACTGACACTTAACCACATAGTTTCTGTTGTTGTGTAGTTAATTGGACTGACTCCTATCTGATAACAAAAACAGATACTTTGGAGTCAAAGTCCACCAGTGGCTGGACGTTTGATGTTCTGCTGTTCTTTACTGCACTGCAGATGAGCAGCAGATGTCTGTGACATGCTAATTGGCAAAGACGGATTTTGAATGTTAAAAAAAAAAGCTCACACAGGGTTACAATGTCCCTGGAGCCTAAAAGATTATGCTTATCAGTATGAAAATATTCATTTTGCATCCGTCTTAGAAGAAAGCGAGTGGTCAGGCTGATAACTGGGAAGAAAAGGAGCGATCTGATTTTATGTCAATTCATTCATTAATTTTTATAATGACGGGAATAAATGCATATAGTTCTACATCTTATCTGTGTGAATCACAGACATTCTTTTTATTATAAAGAAACATTATAAAATATATTTCTTTCACCCAGTAAACTAGCAAAGTAACAAAACCACGAGTGTGCAAAGTTATGTTGTAACCAGGTAGATAGATTTTCAAGGTCAAAAAGCAGACCCCGACAATTTCTACAGAGGGGCAATTTTGCTCAGTGAAAGGATATTCCATCTCAATGCGGATGTCATCAAGACGTGCTTTGAGGTCCTCAGAGTCATCTTCAGCCTGCTCATCAAACACCGTGAGTTGCACCCTCAGCTCTTCGTTTTCTATCATCCGCACCTCCTGCAGGGAGAGTGATGGGATGTAGGCGGAGGGATGAAAAGGCAAGGGGGAAAATGACAGGAAGAGTGTGACAAACATTGAGTTTGGACAGTTGAGAGAAAGTTTTCACAGCATATGAGCGTGTCTCAGCCAGTCAGCAAGACAGAGGCATCAAGAGTGAGAGAGACACGAAGAGTAAGGATTTGCAAATGTGTGTTGTTAGAGACGCTTTGAGAGAAGATCAAAAGAGAGTGTTTTCTGTACCGTCAGCAGGTCTCTGAGTCCCAATCTTAGCAGTTCAGAGCGAATATGGATCCTAAAGTCCAACTCTTCTCCCCGGCTGATCAAGGCGTTGATTAGCTGCATGCAGCCACCCTGCCAAACGAAACACATCAAGAAGTCAGCCATATGATTTAGACTAACTGGACTACAAGACTAACTGTAGTACAAGACACAATATTTGTAAACCAAGTAATACTTTTACAATGCAGATTGCATCTAGTAGTTCTGCCTATCAAATGCCACTGGGTCATGTCATTTGTTAACAAGAACAAACATGGGGATACAAAAGTGTTAACATATGTGTGTGCATGTGCACCTTAAGAGCAATGTTGTGGTTTTTCATGCCGGCAAGCAGAGGCTGGAACCTCTCGATGTCCCGTCTCTCTGCCTCCTCTGTAATGGCCTCCAGAACACGCTCATGACTGCAAAAACAGACCATTATACACATCATAAAAAATGTTACCATAAATACAAAAAATGCAGAATTAAAAAGCAAATTCTGTCGCTTTATTTGACAGCTACAGGTAAAAAAGGAAAAAACATATAATATGCAGTTGTTCAATCACTGATGCCAATGCCAGGTTGCTAGTAGCTGCCAATAGAGCAGTCCAAGAATATAACTTTGTGTAACACTGCATATTAGACTTATGCTCCAGACTTTAACTGTGTGGAAGAATTGGCTGCCCAAGGCCATAATTGCTGTGTGTTCAACTGGTGTCAGCATTTTACTAATGCTTACAGGTTCTCAGGATGTTCCAAAATTGAAATGGCAGAGAGCAGCTTGACAGCATCCACCATCATATGAGGCACCCTAGGGTTGATGGCTTTGACCAGCAGAGGAATTCCCTCATCTGACTCCAGCATGGATTTTAGACCATACTAAAGGGGAGAGAGAGAAAATAGGAAGAGAGAAAGCAAAATGAGGTAAAGTCCATTAAGGTTTATTTTCTGCAGCAAGCAAAGCCCCGGTTTTCATGGTTCACATTTTAGAGTGAACGTCAAAAGACTCAAAATCAATAAGTCTCTTGCAGGCACCACACCAATTATGCTAAATTGCTGATGTGTAATAATTAAGACAGATTCTGAAAACATTTATACTAATTACCTAGGGTTTCACTGCACTAAAAACTTAAAGCACTCTCAAAGATTAGCGTTGACAGCATTTATTGTAATGAACTGACCAGAGTTTGTCACATTATTCATAATGCCCTCTAGAGGAAGAATTGCTACACTACAACAAGGACATAAGATGTATATATATTATTTTATTACTCATTCTATTACTTACAACTACATGCAACAATTATGTGTAATCACATCAAAGAAATCATATTTTGATGCACATAAAAAAAGTCAGTTTTCTTACCTTGTTGTTCATAAAGGCTTTTAGACAGCGAATGATCTCGTGTTGACATTTCACTCCCATCATTCTAGTTGGGGAATGAGAGAGAAGACAGAAAAAGAAGGACATTAAAAACACATTACTAAAGAGTAAAACTGCCTATTATGTGGTTTAAATTACTCACGGGAACTCGTCTTTGTCCTCCTGCAGTCTTCTAAGCAGATTCAGCAGCAGGGCCAATCCCTCATCTCCAAAGTTCTGCACCCAACTGGAAGTGACACACCATGATTAGTCCACTGTGCATTAGACTTTTGAACATTTTATCACCTACTTTTTTCACTTTGCTCTTCTCTTAGAATATTTTATGTACAATGTAATTTCCCTCTCACTTTGAATTCTTTTTTTTTCTTGGTACATCTTTTAACTTATTGATTAAGAGGTATGCACTTCACTGTTGACAATGGCTACATGGTTCAATGACATTCTGCATACAGCCTAACTAACAAGCTATGTTTTATTCCTAGAGGACTAGCATCACCTACTTGTAGTTCTGGTGTTCAAATAAGTTTCACAATGTTGAAAAAAATCCAAAAATTCAGTTCACCATCCCAAACCGAATTACATGTATTTTGGAAAACAGACTACCACCAGATGACTAAACATAAATTATGTACGTTTTCTGATGATGTAACATTTGAAATAAAGTAGTAACCGTCCAATGTGTTCATTTCCAACAGTCAAGAAACACCTCTTTTATCTGAAGGTCAAACTCTGGAACCTATATGGTGAAAAAACTACTGAGTGAGCCTGTTAACGGCAAAAGTGCCAAATGCAATCAGTGGTCAAGTGTGGACTGTATTTCGAAGTCACATAATACAGTAGACTGAATGGAGATCACCTGTGTGCAGGACTGCATTAGAATTCTTCTCCATTTGGTTAGTAATCCATAGAAGCTTTTCTAGCAGTAATTGAAGCATATTTGAATAGGTCTATATCACCTTTGCAGATCAGGACACTGCTGTGTTTGAAATGTTTCTTTGCAAAATGGCTTAAGCTTTGTTACATGGTGATCATGAAAGATCAATCTCTGAAAAGTCCAGCTCAGACCGAAGATTTTGAGACTACCTGCAATGCGCCCAACTGCAACGCTCTGAAATCCTGACAGTTTACATTAACGCAACTGGACAATACGTTGACTCTGTGTTTCCTTTGAGTACTGTATGTGTGTGACATGTGCACATACAACCAGCAGCAGCAGCAGCTACCCACCATATGACATCAACTAACCATGAGGACGGAAACCAAGGTACATGACAGCCGCAGGGATGTAAATAACATAGACTCAGATGGATGGAGGGCTGTTGTCAGAGAATGCCACAGCAAGCCAACAGGCCATCTGCTGACAGTTTGTACCTGACTTAACCAGCTGACTTTGTTACAAGCTGATTGGCTATGTAAACAAATGACGCAGCTTATGTCCTTAAACCAGACACTGGCGACTTGACAAGCTGAGTCGCAAGTGACATCATCAGCCAGCTTGAGCTTAACTGAGACAGGCCGGTTCACACCGCTGCAACTTGTCACTGCTAATTCTAAAATGGTTTTGTCTTGCTGTGAATCTTTGGTCTGAACTGGGCTTAAAAAGCCTCACCACAAAGTCCCAGTTGGATTGAGGTCTGGACTCCACACCAGGAGGTTCAAACATTTCATTTAGAGCAAATTTTGAGTTTATCAGGTGTTAAGATTTTTTTTCATAGCCACTGTATGTATTAGGGCTGTAATAGTTAGTATATTCATGCCAAAGTGTCACAGCACAGGGGTCAAGGTTCAGTGCATGCATCCACACACAGAATACACAGTATTTAGATTGATGCACGTAATATACAACCAAAGTAACCTTTCGACACGAAAGCAGAACAGTATGATACAATTACTTAGGCTATTGGCATTTACACTGGCATACAGCCAAGGTGGAACTTATTGAAACACTCCTCCTAATGTACAAGTTATATTTTTTATTATTCTATTTACTTTGTTTTTCAATTTAATAGCACAGGAGCTGCTTTTCAGTTTTATAGCCTATTGTGACCTGTTGCACTTTGGTTCAGTGTTTGTACAGTGTCATACAGAAATGTTTGACATGTTGCCAATTTATATGATAAAAATGATTTACTAAAGTTGTCTTGGTGCTAACTGTTACCTCAGTTCCCAGCATGAGGATATTGTCTGTCTTGCACTAATGTCTGTTTAAATTAAATGAAAAGCAACATATGCACATGTTTTTTCCACACTGCACCAAACTGTGACTCCTAAAGCGGGGTATGAAGCAAACTGTGACCTCTCTGCACCATTACACCCATTACCTGTATGTAACTATATGTGTGTATTACCTGACAGGGTTGTTGTTGAGTGAGACTCGCAGAGATTCCAGACAGTTCAGCAGCGGTGTGTCTCGGTAGTCTGACTTTAACTCCTGGATGTACATCAAGGCTGATTTGGAGCTCTCCTTCTGGTTTTGACCCTAATCAACAAACCCAAACAGACAAAGTGAGCACACAAACACAGCATTGCTTTGTGTTCTGCATTTATATTTGTCTTCTTACATGCTGTAATTGGTGTTATTTCCACAAGAAAGCACAACGACAGGGCACCGAGGGAGACAGTCAAGCTTAATTTGAAATTTTGATTTGCAGAATTAAAGGCTACTGTGTGTAGGATTTTCTCTTAATAGGCTTGTTTCACAGTTAAATGAACTGTGCTAGCAACCATCTGCGCTTGGTTATGTAGGTACTTTGAGCTACTCGCTTTTATATATTTGATTATATTACACCTGCTGCTTTTATTCACCCAACTACTAGAAGGGTTGCTGGTCCTCCCAATGATGGTTGTAAAATTTCATTTACTCTACATTCACCAGTGAATACATTTGTATAACGTCTATAATGATCCAGTCTTGGCTTGAGAAAGGACACTTAAACTGCATAAAACAGCAATCCCTGAACACAGACAGTCAAGGAAAGGCCTTTGTCTGCACATTTGTATGAGCAATTACTCTAAGATAATAGTGTCACTGTGTGATGTAATCACTTTTTAAATTGGCTTTTTAAACACTTTAGTCTGGCTTCATTCAATTTGTTTTAAAAGTGAATGTATCAAAATCCATATGTACTACAGCACTTTGAGTTTAGCTTACTAGACAATATGGCATGTAAAGAACAAAACACTTTGTAGCTTGTGCTGATTTTAGCCAGTGCTGTAAAAAGGCCTTGCATGAAGCTGAAAATTCCCTGCAGCATACTGTATTAGCAACATTTATTTTGGTACTGACAGCTTTAGACGTGTGGAGGTACTGGGAGACCATCTCTCGTTTGATCATAATGTCTTTTTCCCTTAGAGGCTGCTGCTTCTCCTCGTTCAGGTTCATATCCACCTGGAGAGAGACAAGAGGAGGGAGGAAAGGAGAAACAGAGAGAAGTAGGATTAGAGGGGAAAACAAAGTGTTTTGAGACAAGGAGATAGTGCGATGAAAAAACTGTAGACTCAAGCATTAATAAACAGAGAATACACACCAATATGGAAATCATATTGTATTTATATCTGCAAAGAATTACCTTGGGATATTTCAACTAGTCTCTCCTAAATTGGAAGTAAAGCCCCCAGTGAGATGCTGACAGATGCTCAGTTTAAAAGTTTGAGCTGGAGTGGTTTTGATGTGGTTTTGACTGAGCAGAATTATTAGATAATATGACATTACTTAGAAAAACTCTTAATATAGAATTTCAAACATTGCGGTTTCAAGAGATGTGCTGTGAGGTCATTTGTCACATTTTGTCAAAGCATACATATTTGGAGTAAACACAGAGAAAGAATAAACTCTTTCACAATTGTGGTTGTTTTTTTTTTCCTTTTAAAAATGCATTGGTAATTCTACTTCAAGTGTATTTATTAATTCATTCATTCATTCGCTTTCCATAACTGCTTATCCTGTTGGGGGTCGCGAGGGGCTGGGGGCTATCCCAGCTGACACTGGGCAAGAGGCAGGGTACATCCCGGGCTGACACATAGAGACAGACAACTATTCACGCTCACATTCCCACCTATAGCCAATGTGGGGTCACCAATTAACCTGCATGTCTTTGGACTGTGGGAGGAGGCTGGAGTACCCGGAGAAAACCCACGCTGACACAGGGAGAACATGCAAACTCCCCACAGAAGGGCTCCCCCACCCCAGGGTTCAAACTCCCCACCCTGGGTCCGAACCAGGAACCCTCTTGCTGTGACGCGACAATGCTAACCACTGCACTTCACTGTGTCGCCTGTATTTAATCAGAGGCTGATTAAGTGTTTAAAGGTGGAATAAAGCTGCAACTATTAATCAATTTGCTGTCAACTATTTGTCAAATTATTCATCACCTAATTTGATAATCAATTAATCTGTTTGAGTGAAAATTTAAAAAAAAGGCAAACCCTTCTGATTCCAGCTTCTAAAAAGCGAGTATTTTCTGGTTTCTTTACTCCTCTGTGACAGTAAACTGAATATCTTTGGGTAGTGGACAAGACAAGACATTTGAAGACATCATTTTGGGCTTTATGAAACACTGCTTGACATTCTGCAGCATTTTTGGACATTTCAAAGACCAAACAACTCATCAATTATTTGAGAAAAGAACTGACAGATTATTTGACAATGAAAATAATCATTGGTTGCAGCCCTAGAGCAGAGAATACCAAGTAAGAGTTTCCATGGTTGTTTATGGGAGACACTAAACAGCTCCAAGAGCTGCATAGTTCGCTCACAACACACGCTTTTACTGTCCTTCTCACCAGCATCTGTTCGAAGAGTTCCAGGACATATTCATCGGGATGATCGTGCAGCATGGCACTCTGAGCGTTGATATCATAGCTGGCAGCTGAAGAGTGTCGCTGACCTGGCACATGGCCAGGCTTCTCCTTGTCCTTTTTCATCCTCATGCTGGTGAAACGCTCCAACTGGATTAGCAGACAATATGACACAGGTTAGAGGAAGGAGGTCAGGGAGAAAAACTGCAAAGTGTGACCATCACTGTAAGGCCACAATAAAGGTAAAAATCCCTAATCAACTCACAGTTTGAATTCAGGTCTACTTTCTTTAAAAAAAAAAAATAAATAAATAAAAAAAAAAATCAAAAGGGCTATTTTTCTCATCATTTCGGGATATCATATTTTCTACAACAGTAGAAACCTTTCAACACTGTGAGATGATGATTAGGGATTACAGACGTCAGAGGTTTTTGCCAACAAACATTGCCACACAAAGTCAACATGCAATCAACACTGGCAGGCACAGAAGATAAGACTCAGTTTTAACAAACAATAAGGGATTTCCTTCCCTCTGGTTTTGATGACTTTATGTGGCAAATTGCCAAAACTTGTGTTTTGTATCATTTACTGCCAAATAAAAAGAACATCAACTTTTGGATACATGCAATCTTGGCACATTTTGACATAGTGACCCTCCATAATGATTCAAAAATACTAATCAGTCATTATGTATGAGTCTGGCATCCTCATGTGGCAGACACATGAGGGCATCACTAGTCCATGTGCCAAGCATTTCATGCCATCAGTGTGCATCTTCAAAGCATGCACATCCAATGTGAGCACAGCACAGGACAACACACACACACTTAAAAACGTGTTATGGTGGATTAGGCTCATGTGACGGACGGTGACATGACATTTAATAGACAATGGTGAGTTGGTTTATTGAAGATCAATATGACAGAAAGTCAAATGCACAGGTGACGGTTGAAGGCAGTAACAAACCTACCTCATCAGGAATCAGGCGTTTGAGTTTCTGTAAAGGATGAATGGAAGGGAGAAAAATGGAACGGAAGGGTAGGAAAAAAATCAAACAGACGGCAGGGATCAGCGGTGACAAGAGGGGAGGCAGATGGAGGGAGAGAAAGAAAAAGAATCAATTAGGCAGAAATCATTTATGACAGGAAACGGATCCAGGAAACTGTCTATAGAGTTCATGAGTGATTTACAGCAGGAAAAAGGGGCTCACTACAAATAAATCAGTGTTATTACCCAATGTAGTCACTAACACATGTCTACACAGGACTAAAGTTAAAGGAGCTGGAATCAAAGTTGAGGTAATCAAGACACCTGGAGGGAAGAAATTACATGTGTTACCTATTAGTATCAGATCAATAGTCAAACAGTCAAAAGCAGAGAGACATCCATACATTATTAAAAGAGGGGAAAGAGGCACCAATATAAATGAAATACACTTGCATGTCTTGGCCACTAGATGTCAGGCTACATTCAATTATGTCCCCCTCAGAAAGCCATTGTTGGTAGCACCACTTTCAAACTGGACAAACACATGTCCTAACAAAGTCCATGCACAGCAAGTAACATGGTTTGCCTTGTAAATTAAAGGCAAGCTGTTTTCCATGTATTTTGATAGGGGAGCAAAAGTCACAACAACTCACAAGACATCAAGTAGCATATAACTTGAGGGTAAGGCTCAGCTGCAGGAGAGTTTGAGGGTCAAAGGGTCACAAGATCAAACACAGAATAGCTCTTCTTGAAGTCCCCTCATTAAAGGATCACACACACACAGACGGACTGAATGCACTGCTATTGACAAATGTTTCCCTTCTTCTGTGGTGCACTAGAAAATTACAAAGCAATAACAGGCTTTTCCTGCATTGCTGCATCTTCATCCCATCTATCAGCTATCTGTTGTGAACAGAGCTTCAAAAATAATACTACAGGCACACGATATGTTATCATCATGTTGTGCATGTAATATCACAAACAGCATCAAATTTAGTGCTTTTAAGGACAACTATGCACTTCTTAAAGGCCTTTTTCAAGACACGACAAAAGTTGAGAATATTTTTTCTCTTAATGCAATTACTTTTCCTTCAGGTCCATATAACTGGTTAAATGTGATTGTGAAAAACACCTTTTCAACAGCATAAAGTGACACCATCTACTCAAAAATATATCTGGTGATCACAGTACATTATTTGTACCTTGGATTTTTCATTCTGTTTTTTGTATTTCTAGAGAAAGCTCCATGTACTTGTTGACTATGAGAGTGAGCCTGTCTTTTTTTCCTGTCTCTATGACCTCCACATGTTGCTCAATGCCTCTAAGCTCTAAAACAAAATAAGTGTCAAGTGATTTACAGTTCATCTGAAATACCACAGAGCACAATAACTGTGGGACAAATAGAATTCAATTGTAATACACTGTGATAAGTTTGATTTGTCTCCTGTCGAGTGTGCTGGTGTGAATGTACATGTCTTGCCTACTAGGTGTCAGGCTACACCCAATAATACCCCCCGAGGAGACCCAGCAGCGATGCTTACAACTGCCATAAGACAAACAACATCTTCACACACATTCCCTAAAAAGTTCCAAAGGGAGCACACACTGCGACATTAAATAGTCTTTCATTAGTATAATTACAACTCACATTAGAATAATAAAGGATCCCATCAAGAAAAGGCCACTCAGTAGGTTAGACATGTTTCCCATGTCATTAATAAATCTGACAGGACAATGTAAAGACATCAAGGTTTGACACTAGAGAATGTTTTGCCTCATGATTTACAGTTCTGTGGTAGCAATCAAAATGTTAAATGCATGATGCACAATGCACACAAACACAACACCACCTCCTCAAAACCTTATATACAATAATACTGCAGCAGGACAAAGCAGTGTCAGATTGTATACTGAGTATCAGGAGATACTCATTAGCCCCTTTTCCACCGCAGGAACTTTTTTCATTTACCCGGGTAATTGAAAAGCCTCGGAGCGTTTCCACCGAAATTACCCGGGTAAAGAAAGTTCCCCCTACCCCCAAATTCCCCTGAAAAAAATACCTAGTAGTGGGGTAGGACTTTTCAGATTACCCGGAACTCTGAGGGGTGGGGCTGTGTGCTGAAGCACCGGGTCGCTACGTCTCCATCTTGTGCAGTTTATAAAAGGCTCACATGAGGCATAAAAATTGCATACAAAATACAAATACAATAAACATATAATAATTAAAAGGCATAAAACATACACAAAGTGTCAAAAAAAAAACAAAAGAGATGGGTTTTAAGAAGAGATTTAAAAACAGACAGAGAAGAGGCCTGTCTAATGTGCAGAGGCAGATCATTCCATATTTTTGGAGCTGCAACAGCGAAGGCATGGTCCCCTCTGAGCTTCTGCTTAGTTTTAAGCAGTTTTTTAAGCAGCTGATCAGCTTACATGACAGAGTGGATGGGAGTATAAGGGTGTCGGAGCTCAGAGAGGTAGGGCGGGGCAAGACCATTCAAGGATTTAAAAGCAAATAAAAGAATTTTAAAATGGATCCTAGCGTGTACGGGCAGCCAGTGGAGTGAGGCTTAAATGGGGGAAATATGCTCATGTTTACATGTGCCGGTTAAAGACGTGCGGCAGCATTCTGTACCATCTGGAGACGGGCGATGGAGAACGCACTAATCCCCACATACAGTGCATTACAATAATCCAGCCGAGTGGTGACAAAGGCATGGATTATCGTCTCAAAGTGGTGCCTTGGGAGAGTTGGCTTTATTTTGGCCAGCTGCCTCAATTGGAAAAAGCTCAATTTAACGACTGACCTGATCTGGCTATCAAGCTTAAGATCAGAGTCCACTTTAACCCCTTGGTTTTTGATGGTAGGTTTGATTAACTGGGCCAAGGAACCAAGATCTACAGGAGGGGTCCCAGAGGTGCCACCAAAAACCATCACTTCTGTCTTTTTATCATTAAAATTGAAAAAGTTCAGAGCCATGCAGGCCTTTATGTCGTCAAGACACTTCAGTAACATTTTGACAGAGTATGTGCCATTCTTTTTAAGCGGCACATAAATCTGACTGTCATCCACATAACAGTGTAAAGAAATACCATGCTTCCTAAGTATGGAACCAAGTGGGAGCAAATAGAGAGAGAAGAGAAGAGGGCCTAGAACTGAGCCCTGTGGAACCCTACACAAGAGAGGAGCAGAGGAGGATACAGAGTCACCAAGGCTGACACAGAAAGTTCGATCTGCCAAATATGACCTGAACCACTCCAGTGCTATGCCCCTAATGCCCACCCACTGCTCCAAACACAAGATCAGGATTTCATGCTCCACTGTGTCAAATGCAGCAGTTAAATCTTAAATCACAAGAATGACACATTCACCAGAGTCAGTCGCTAAAAAGATATATTTAAAAACTCTTAAAGGAGCTGATTCAGTGCTGTGCAGGGTTTAAAAACCAGGTTGGAAAACCTCGAGAATATTATGCTCTTCCAGAAAGGCCATTAATTGACTGTGGACTATTTTCTCAAGGATTTTGGAAAGAAAAGGCAGTTTGGAGATAGGCCTGAAATTAGCGAGAACTGCAGGATCTAGACCAGGTTTTTTAATCAGAGGTTGCACTACTGCATGTTTTAAATGTTCAGGGACCACACCTGAGGACAGACTGCTATTCATGACTGCAGTAAACAGATGGCCCTACACTGGGGAAAACCTCTTTAAATAGGCAAGGAGTAACAGCATCATTTGGAGAACCTGAGGGCTTCAAAGGACCAACAATTTCCTGTAAAAAGGACAGAGTCACAGGCTCAAACTGCTCAAAGACAGCAGAGCAGGTGAGAGAGATTGAGGGGTCATAAGCAGAAGGTGAAATAAGAGCCCTGGTAGACCTTATCAATAAAAAAGTGAAGAAAGTTTTCACAAACAGCAGGGGAGGCCTCCATGCAGACAGTCTGCAGGGCATTAAGAACCGAGTCAATAGTCTTAAACAAAACATGAGGCTTGTGACAGTTTGACAGAATAATATCAGTATCAGACAAGTGTTTTCTTTTAGCATCTTTTAGCATCTCTCACAGTTGTCTGATAATGACACCAGCAGTCCCTAAACATTTGAAAAGACACCTGTAGTTTGTCCTTTTACCATTTGCACTAAGCTCTATGGCACTTGTGTCTGGCAGCATGAGTCGTATCTTTTAGCCAGGACTCAGATTTAGTTTTAGGCTGCCTTGTCTTTAATGGAGCCACAGTGTCTAAAACAGTTTTGCAGGTGGAGTGAAACCATGAGCTAATCTCCTCTGTATTGCACACAGACTCAGGAATGATGCAGTTGTGACTGAAAGCAGCCGAGAACTGAACAGCAGTGGAAGGGTTAATGATGCGACAGTGCCGAGCAGCAGCGCCAAGTTTAACTGTATCACAGGCAAGAGCAACCTCAAATAATACAGGCTAATAGTCAGAAAACACTGCGTCACAAATCTCTAGATTAAGAACAGGCAGGCCATATGATAAAACAAGATCAAGTGTGTGTCCGTGTTCTTGTGTGGGACCAGACACAAACTGCACAAGATTAAAAGAGTCAATGAGGTTTAAAAAGTCCTTTGCGATTGGCTTATCAGGACAACACACATGAACATTAAAACCCCCAGCAATAAGGACACGGTCATATTTAGGCATAATTTCAGCCAGGAAATCGGAAAAGTCATTTAAGAAGTCCTTATTGAGGCTGATAGACCACAGCACACAACACTGTGTAAGAGCGACCCAGCTCAAATAAGCTCAGTTCAAAGCTGGTGAACGAGGATGAAAGCCATAGCTGTGTAAATTTATAGTGACTCTTATAGACAGTGGCTATTCCCCCTCCTTGCCCCTGACGTCTACTGCCTTAAATAATCATGAAAATAGATGCCAATTAATTCTGTTTTGTGTGCAAAAATCTTACTTTGTAAAGTGACTAGTGACTGAAGCTGTCAGAGAGATGTAAAATAGTAGAAGAAGAAAGGGGCATGAGAAGAAAAATGTAACTGAGTAAACGTATTTAGTTAAATTCCACCAGTGGGTGCAGCTTATGTTATTTTATCTTTATGAGTTGTGAGTATGGCTTGACTTTTGTTTTGCTTGACCTGAACAATGACTTGACTCTACTTGCTTGACTTATATCAGGGACTGGACTTGCCTTGCTTGATTCTTACCACAGTGACTTGGGGCATGCTTGAGACTTGAAGGTTAAGACTTGAGACTTGCTTGTGATTTGCACGTGTGACTCACCCCCACCTCTTTTAGTTAGTTTAGTGTTTTCCCTCTGCCAATTTCATTTACAGTGGCATGCAAAAGTTTGGGTACCCCTGGCCAAAATTTATTTTCCTGTGAATAGTTAAGTATGTAGAAGATTAACTGATTTCCAGGTTGCATGAAGTTAAAGATGAATTGTATGTTTCAACATTTTAATCAAGATTACTGTAATTTATTTGTTTTGTACAATTTTAGATTGAAAAAAAGGAAAGGAGCACTATGCAAAGGTTTGGACACCCCAAGCCATTTGAGCTCTCAGAAACCTTTTACCAGGGTCTCAGACCTTACTTAGCTTGTTAGGACTGTGGCTTTTTCACAGTCATCTTTAGGAAAGGCCAGGTGATGCAAATTTAAAACTCTATAAATCATCTGACTCCTGAAACCTTGTCTTGTCAATCAGCAGCCATGGGCTTCTCTAAACAGCTGCCTAGCACTCTGAAATAACTGATGTTGACAAAGCAGAAGAAGGCTATAAGAAGATAGAAAAGTGTTTTTAGGTAGCTGTTTCCTCAGTTCTCAGTTTGTAATGTAATTAGGAAATGGCGGTTAACAGGAACTGTGGAGGTCAAGTTGAGGCCTGGAAGGCAAAGTAAACATTCTGAGAGCTGCTTGTACAATTATTGAAAAGGCAAATCAAAATCCCTGTTGGACTGCAAAAGACCTGCAGGAAAATTTAGCAGACTGTGAAGTGGTGGTGCACAGTCTGCTAAATCTTCCTGCAGACTGTGCACCACTGTGGAGTGGTGGTGCACTGTTTTACTGTGCAGCAACACCTGCACAAATTTGACATTCATGGAAGAGTCATAAACAGAAAACCTTTCCTGTGTCCACACCACTAAATTGAAGGCCAGAAGTTTGCAAAGGGATATCTGAAGAAGCCTGATGCTTTTTGGAAACAAGTCCAA
>JAPZEB010000026.1:15950088-15978482 GCA_029783705.1 Chaetodon striatus
ATATGTGTGTGTGTGTGTGTGTGTGTGTGTGTGTGTGTGTGTGTGTGTGTGTGTGTGCGACTGTGCGTGCGTGTGCGTGCTTAAGCCTGACTAACCGCATTCACATCCAAATAAATCAGATCAAATGAATGAACTTGAGAGTTGAAATGAGTCGAGGCTACAGTGAGCTCCACAGCTTGCAAGCTTTTGTTCCAGTTGTGTTGCATTTTGTTTAATCTTTTAGTCACCTGCTGCTTTTACACGGAACTGAATTAGGAGTGCATGAAGCAAATACGGCTTATTGTTTCATTGTTTTACAGCTTTTCCTAGATGTTCAATGTAGATAACTGAAAAAGGTATGGAGTATTTTCTCATTAAACATTTACTGTATGGATTTTGTAACAACATTAGCGTAGTCTTAAGGACTTCCTGTGCCCTTGTCAAGGGACGTCTTAGGAACACCTACAATAACATGAGCAGCCACAAATGTGTTAATTGGACATTTTTCTGTAGCAGGACAATAAGTAAAGAGGAGGAAGAAAGAAAGACAGAGAAAAAAGGCTGTCTGATTATGGGGAGACAAGTCAAGAGAAGGATGTTTCAGCTTACACAGCTGCCATTAAATAACAGACCCTCAACCTATGCACACAGACACAGACATGGGCAAAAAACACACACACACACACACACACACATACACACACAAATGTTGTGGTGCTACTTCGCCCACAAAACGGAAACATACAGCTGACAGTAGGCAGAGTGGATTCTGGGTAATCGCACGGGAAACTGAATACACGAGTGTCAGGAAGACAGTGATAGAGATAGAGGGTGGAGGAAGAGACAAAAACCATTTGTGAATTTGCAAAGTTCCGCTTTTAACCCACAAGTACAGTTATATGCACTCATATACAAAATTAGCCACGGTGTTTGAGCAAGGATTGTCTTTAAGGGGGTGAAATGGGCCTATAAGTACTCTTTCTGTCTGAGGGGAACCATAAAGGCAACAGTGAACCGCTTCTGAACCACTTTCTGCTTGGAGTACCAACAAAGCCTCTGTTAAATGAATGAGACAGTGCCAGCTATGATCCAAGTCCTAATTGGTTATTCACACAGCTGGGAGATATAGCTGAAATTAATACCAAAATACTATACAAATATTTTTCAGATACACAGCATATCACAATATGGCAATGAATGCAAAATTATGTATCAAATAACCTAATTGTTATTCAGTGCAATCAACTGTTTTTCATTGTTAAGCATTGCACAAGACAAAACTCTTTAAACTCTTAAAATTAAATTGCTTTAGTGTTATCTTTTAATTACAATCAGCCAAGAATCATTACGTTAAACAAAGGTTTTGTAAAATGGTACGTGATATAATCATATGATCTTCTGACAGTCCATACACTACAACACAGAATTGTTCCCAAGCCTTGGTTATGCATGCTATTCTCAGAAGTATAACGCCAACATAAAAATCTGCATGAATGTGCGTGTCGGCTACACCGATCTTGAAACAACACTGAAAAATAATCTACTCAGCCTGTGGTGCGAAGGGCCATGCCTCGACAAACTGATGCTATTAAAATTGACAGAAAGAACTGAGTAACCTTTGTAGCAGTGTACCAGCACACTTGTGAATGACAAGGAGAAAACTAGTCCCACAAGTGGAACACAAGTACATAATCTAACTATGATAAATAAAAATAAAAAGTAAATGTCACTAATTTAGGCAATTAATCAGATGATACAGATGACCACATTTGTCACAGCAGGAGTGGAATCAATTTTAATCCAACTCTAAAATAAATAGCTAATCAATTAATTGAATAATGACTGGCGATCGGCCACAAAATTAATCACAACTACTTTGATGATGAATTAAATCATTTAGCAAGAAAAACTGCCGACCATGTGCTTTTCCCTGCTTCTCAAAAACATCTCTTTGAGATCTGTAAAACTGCGACGGGCTTTTTTTTTTTTTTTTTTTTTTTTTACCATTCTGAGACACCTTTTAGACCTAATGATTACATAATTATTACGTAAAAGTATTCGACATAATTGAATAATGAGAGCTCCCTCCTCTTGGGCTCTGAAAGTTTTTCGCTGACTTTGTCCAAATACCAAACCCAAAAGCTCCTCAATTATAATGCAGAGGACTCCACAAGAACAAGCTGCCAGCTGAATGAGCCGATTCATCTAATCAGCCACAATGAGCTGATTAGATGAAGTGGTGCATGCGACAGGCTCCCTCTCACTACAGTTTGGGTGAGCATCAAGCCACCAACACCTCACCAGAGTAAGCAACTTTCACATAGTGCCCATAGGTGGGTTGAGACAGCAGCAGGCTTGTAACTGTAGCTAGGTTCAGCCAAATGGCTGTGTCACAGCATCCAAAGTTACTAAAAGAGATGGAGTTTAATCCACCACCACTGGGGCCTTGGAGCATTAGAGTTTTGTTTTTAATTCAATGTTATCATTATTTTCAGGATAGGCATGTTCAAATATATTGTATTGTCTATAGGCTTGTCCAATATTACTTGGGTTTCCCACAGGAAACTGGTAATTGGAGGTCTAAATCCCAACAAACGCTTCCCCAACATTAAGCTGGTTAACTTGTAATATGCATGATCGTTTTAATAAGGGCTAAAAGGTTTAAACGAAAATTAAAACTGCACAATTGCAAATGAGGTTTACAAAAGTAAGAAATCAAGAGCGGTGCACTGATTGCTGCTTTGTAATTTTCTGTGTGGGAAAAACCCCCTCCAGTGTCCCAATGCAAAGCCCTTTACAAAACACCCACACAAACAGCCGCACATACAATACATGTAAACACTCCAAAGAGAGCATTATAACACAGCCTTGAAAGCAGCACCAAAATAAGGAGGATAGGAAATGGGCTCTGTCTGTCTTCTCTGTCTGTCTCTACAACTAGACAGCTGAAGAGACCGCAAAATCAGCAGATGCATTTGGCTTGTGACAGCGATATAATGAGACAGTCACACAGCGTTGCTGATGTTTCTCTCTGTGTGTGTGCGCACCTGCACCTGTCTGTGCATACATATTTAAGAAGCAGGTCCTGAGAGTGGTGTGAGATTATGTAAATCAGAGCAAGAATAAAAACTAAGTAAATGCAGACTGGCAGAAAGCAGAGTGGCCACTTTCACAGGCAAATGAGTGAAGCACCGACAGCTCTGTCAGATGAGCATTTGATTGATGCACACTAAGGTAATGGCTTGGCTGCACGTTAGGGGGGGGAATACAGTTTTTCTGACAGATACTGCAAATGTGATAAGGATGTGACATATTCTGTATTTGTCTTTGGGCTAGACTTACAAATTAAGTGAATAACATCCCATCATTATTGTGTTATGTCAATCTTATATAGGCTCTGACAGTATAGATTTTTCTCTCTCACAGCAGGGAAAAAACAACACATCACCTCATTATGGCAGTTCACAGTATAAGAGATTGCGATGTTTACTGAAACTTAAGTAATATCTGCTGTCTTAAGTTCGACACATAGGTCCAAGTCCGCTCACTCACCAGAGCAGCTCCACCTGTGGCACGGCAGCCATCAGTGTTGACAGGCTATTGCCCGTGATGTGTAACCAATCAGATAGTGCTGTGGGAGGGGCACTGAGGGAGGCTACAGAGTGCTGAATGCAGACAGTGGGGCTGCATCAGAGCCAAAGTAGCACATTTTTTTTAATTAACTTATTATTTCAGCTCAAAAACAAACAAAAAAAAAAAGAATACAGTGATGATGGTGATGACCTCATTGCGGTAACGTCAGATGACCCTAGCACTGAGGTGATTTGGTTATCATCACAGCCCTAATCTCATACCCTGTATTATCTCCATTCCTGAGAGATACCAACACAGGTGTGTCCACAGATATTTGTATATTTGAATGTTCATCATCGCAAAAAAAAATATATAACAATGTTTTATGGTATATAACAATGCAAGGCAAGTTTGTTTGAGTTCTGAATACATCCAGTAAGCTTTATATTAATCATATAGGCCAATACAGCCATGGCTTGAACAAACTAAACTGTATGGTCATGCCAGCACAGGAAGGGTGAGATCAGCTATGATGCTGACCAATTAAAGTCTGTAAGGCACTAGTAGAGTTGGGAGAATTTACATTTTCTATCAAAGTCGGATTATAGCTACCAGATGGTAAACTACCCTGGAAGTACTGAAGCACTAGGAAAAGGCCTGAGCAATCGACCATGTTCAAATGAAAGGACCGGAGGTTTTAAAAGTAAAACTTAAGCTGGATTTCCATATATGTTTGTTTGTCAGCATTAGTCACTTATCAAAGATCTCCAGGCAAGAATTAGTGTCAAGCCCTGTCTATTACTGTACCACATTTGAATGGTTCTGATTGTTTCTCAGCCTTGCGTGTAGTTTCACTTGGTTGTCATTTGGTCTTACTCTTTAGCTTCACACACATAAACATCCATTGTCCAGTACTTTCAAAGAAATCCTGAGTATCAGCTGGGGACTGGCTTCTTTTGCTTTGCTAAAAGAAGATGAACTGCAACATGACAGAAATGTAGTTAAGAAAGAAACGCAATAAAAAGGTAATTGCCAATCTGTCGATGCTTTTAACGGTTTATATAAAGGCTCTAACAAAACTTAAAACCTTTTGTCTCCTCCTATCAAATGTATAAAGCATAAAATAATAACATAGAAACCACTATAATCTTATGCCTTCACAGAATATTCATAGAAATACAAAGAAAACAAATGACCTGTCTGTTAAGATGGATGTGGGGTTACTGCACTCTTAATTGTGTTAGTGTTCTCTTATTTGTAATGGGTTACATACGGCATTGGGGTTGTAACATTTATGGATATTAATACCATGTGAATAGGTCTGGGAGACAGAGTTAGGTGGGTGTGGGTAGTATAGGTGAAAGAGAGGGATATGATGCGGACATGACTGTGTGGAGGGGGCAGATGAGGTGCTGAGTGTATGGTGTGTTATGGTGTGTGGCAATGGAGGGAAAATAAGGTGAAGATGGAGGGTAATGGAATTGTGAAAGACTGCATATCATGCCTACTGTGCATGTTTTGAAGAAAGATGGGTGCAATATCAAGACCTTATATATGAAAACCTCTGAACACTGAATATTAAAAGTTGTGGAGTCACAGAGCAGTGTGCTTGTCATTGTTTTGCTTACAATGTTGCCATGGTTACACACAGAGTGTACTCATGATATCGCACAGGGGGAAGCAGTACATGGGCCGGCACACCCAGCCACAGCTGAAAAGTTTCCTATGAATAGAGCTTGAGCAGGAAATGACCAACCACCCTGACGTAATGCACACACACAAAGCTGTGTGGTGAACAGGGTTCTTAAGTTAAAAAAATACCTTCCCTCCCATTTTTAGGGAGTTTACATTGCCTTGAGCTGAAAAGCAAAACATTCAGAAAAAAATTAGATGATCTTTTTTGATCCATCACAGATGCTCATTTGAGCATTTAACTGTAAGAGCTGGGTGTAACAGTGTTGTCGTCACTTTTTCAGAGGAACCCTGCCTGTTGACACATGCCAGCTTAGTTACTACTTCCAAGCAACCTGCGACAAGGAAAAACGCAAACACTCACATAAAGAGGATGAAAGAGTATAGTTAAGAAAGAGCAAGAGTCCCCAAAATAGTACACGCAATATTTAACCAAGACTGTGAGTTCTAACCCTCAGAGGTCAGCCTCTAGTCTCCACTACCCCACACTGATTTGGAAATCTTCCAGTTCTCTCACACCCAATCTTCTCTCTGCTGCACTTTGTAAGCTCCTACACGCCTCACTGACCTACTGACTCAAGGTGTATTTGAGTGCACTGACTGTCTATGTGTGAGAGACATTATGATTGTATGTCAGTCCAAGTGGGGCATGTTTGCTGCATGACTGCTCCTCATCCTTGGTCTACTGTTGTTAGTGGAGAGACAAAACCCAACCACCCCCACCCCCCTCTGCTTAAAACAAGAGAGGGCCTGTTGCCATGTCTCTAATTTTGCATCCCTGTCTGTCTGTCTTCTAAAACTGAATAAACTTTAATGAAAGGTCAAATGAATAACATTCAATTAATAAACCCAGGTCCCAGATTGGTTGTTGTGTTCACAATAGAATAGCAATTGTCTCCTCAGGAAAAAGCTGATTTAACTGAAAACATCTCCTCCCATGGTTCCACAGACTAATTTTGATGGTCCAATTTAATTAACTGATTGTTAACACAACCAGTAATGCATCAAGCCGCATGTGCAACACCTTTAAAATGCCAATTATATCATATAAAAGGCCACTTGTGTGGTACCAATATCTCAACAACTCATAGCTGCCCCCAGCGCAGATATCCCAACCACATTAAGGAAATTAAACAGTGGTCGAAATTTACAGATTACTTTCTTGAAAATGTTTGGTTAGCATTAGTTAAAACTGCCATGTGAAAAAAATCAATTTCATTGCACCTTTCAAATTATTATGATGCCCTAAGTTTTTATTTGTTGAGAAAATAAGACTAGTTAGGTTAAAGTTGGCGCAGTTTATATTAGAGGTTGACCAATATTGGATTTTTAAAAGCCAAAATAATAACAAAAGCTTGAATGGGGGGAAAAGCCAATAGCTGAATAATCTACAGTATATAGACCTCAGTCTATATTTAGCTTACAGATAATTCAAGCAGTACAATATAACTATTCAAAAAAGTAAAAAAATAAATTGGCACTTGGTCGCTATGTGTCTGTCACAAAGACGGAAGTCGAGACGTTTCCTGATGCATCGCAGACACTCCCCAGATATCTGGCATGCCATGTATTTGGACTTGTCAAGGACTTTGTTGGCAAACTAAAGCCAAATAGAATGCATGGCACTAGTTGAAGACAGAGACAAGAGGCCCTACGATGCTTTCCAAGGTGTAGTTGAGACAGAGAGAAACAAAATGACAGAGAAGGGAAGAGAAGGTGGAAGGTGGACTACTAACTTATTCAGAATGCTGCCTTGTCACTTATTGACAATGATTATTTCCTGTAAGCATCCCCCCCAACACCAGGCTGTGGATCCCTACGCAGGAGAAAGATTTTGAAGTGCAACCACTGTCGCAGGTCAGTCATGTTGTGTGAAAACCACAACGACCTCAAGACTCCCGATTACAAGATGGGTTGTGTAATGTGAAAAGTTTAGAGATCTAAGGACTCAACACGTAGTGTGACCTTAACATAAGCCACCCCCCACCAACGTCCTGCCCCACTTCCTAACTACAATTGGCCACTAAAGAAGCTCAATGTGTAAATGCAATGATTCCAATACCAATACAATACAACGAGATACATAACAACTTCAACATAAGCATGTCCTTAAAAATATCTCAGCTGCATACCCAGACATTACAAAATAAACAAATACAATAATGACCTATACCACGAAACATTACTTAAAGAACATAGCTAACTCTCTCTCTCTTTTATTAATTTTCACAATTGAATGCCAGATTGTTTTTATTTAATTAGCTAGGACCTGTGTCCGCATAGCATTCTTTTTTCTCAGCACTGGTGTCTTTTTTTCAATGGCTCCTAATGAGGAGAGCGTGTAGAGAACACACCACCTTTTTTGTGCAGCCACTCCGAGTGGTTGCTGGTGAGTGTTGTGTTTTTATCACTGTACCGTTGTAAGGTTTTTGTTAACTGTGTAATCAACCCTCTGTTAACGCAGCGTCACCTTAGCTACCTAGCAAACATTAATGTCAAAAAATTGTTGTCATAGAAACAAAATCCACACACAACGCACCATTAAAAAAGGGACTGGGAAAGCTATTTTATGAAGCGCTGGGATAAAGCACTCCACAGCACGCTGCAATCCCTTTTTGCTGCTGAAGAAAAACGCTATGTGAACACAGGCCCTTTGTCTTACATATCACTTTTTTTATTTTTAAATAATCTAAGCAACCAACGCCACAACAACAGATGCGATGTGAACTAATTTTATGCATACTGAATGGCAACAGGTTCTGAACCTGTAAAACACAAAGGTCCCCAGTACCTAACCAGAGATTCAGTGGCCGTTGCTATGACAGACACAAGCTACAGCTTTAGCCAGTTTAGAAAGCACCATAGTGAGCAGTAAAACTGCTGGATGTATTTACAGAATTCTAACAAGTCTTGTTGTACTGATGAGTTTTTATGCCTATCCAAGCCATGGAAGTGATCAAACAGCTGGACACAAAATATTGTTGAAGAGGGAAAATGAAGAGGGATTTTACTTCCAGGCCCCTTGACAATCACACATTTCACAATTTCTCACTGTATGGGGATTACCAGTAAGTAATACCAAGTCACAAATATATTGCCTAAAACAAAATTGTACAGCAGGTGTCATTAAAATTGGACCAAACAGCACACACATGCACATACAGTCACAGATAGAACATGTGTGCGGTGTGTGACCTCTTAACTTCCACCATGTATGAACTTCACTGCCTTAAATAATCACTATAAAAGTATACATTACTGGTTCTCCACCCTCGGGAATTATGCAATTATAATCATAAAGCCTTTCACTGCATTTCAATCACATTCTGCTTATATAATGGGAAAACTAGAATTACTAGAATTACCACCTTGCAGTTGTATGCCTCTGCTAACCTGCCAAATAGCAGTTACTATTTACATTCATGTCTGTGAAAACACAGATGCCTCAGACACATCTTCCCCTACGCAGCACAGAAGATCTATAGCATTACCACAGTTTCAAGGTGGGCAACTAAGATTAGTGTCACCAATTCAGTATCTGACCAAATGTCTTCCCTTCTGTTCCTGAGTTATGACGTTGAATAATGGCCAGAAAAGTGTTTTGGCAGAATACTGTGATGTCATAGTAAAGCTGAAATTTGACCTTTGGATATAAAATGTCATGAATTCCTGAGTTATGGCAACAAACATGTTTTGTGAGGGCACAGTGACCTTGACTTTTGACCACCAAATTCTAATGAGTTCATCACTGACAACCCAAAAATTTAACGCCTCCAGCCAAGGCGTTCAAAACCGCATACGCATAAAAAATATACTTAGACCTATATCCATAGATATACTATATGATAATAAACAACATAAATTTAACTTTAAGGTAATACCACTCACTGTGGGAGAGCAAAACTAAGGAGCCCATCAAACAAACACAGCAACAACAAATTTGACACACCACACAAAAAAACTGTACAAATCTGTGTGTAGGAAATAAAAGGGGGGAGGGACATTACACAACACAAGTCCTAAGATTAAGCCTATAAATTGGAGAAGAGCAGGATTTTACAAATGGATTTTACAGAGCACTCATAGAGATGTTTAAAGGAAGCCCTATTAATCACTAATACTAATAGTACACAATTCAATTATGCCCACAGATGGCAAAAGAGAAAGGGAGTTATGGAGGTTTTTATTGGACTTTAATAGTTGTAACCCACAGAAGACAATCCACAAATGTGTCCACAAATATCTGATTATCCACATTTTATTTGTGCTGTGTTAAGTCATATTCACAAACATAGATAACACTTTGCAAATATGCATAATTTCTTCTGGAAACACACATTTTAATTTCACATAGAAATGTTTCACCACAACGAATACATATAAACTCATATTTACGCACTTGTGGATGACTCACCCATATGTTTATATGGGTCAGGAAAAATCAACACTAAAATAATACAGTCAACCCACAACTACCACCTCCATCCCTCTGCAATATCAACACCACAGTTCATGTTAGTTTATCATCACCAACAACAAAGCTTGTAGAAGGTTGTTTAATCCTTGTCATTCACAAGTAATCAAACCGTAACATCAGTAATCAACAATGCCAACTACAAAACATTTAATAACATCTAATATTTCAAAGTCACAGACAATCATGATGTAAAAAGCACTTTCTAAGCAATGTCTTGCCATAGTTGCAACACCAGAGTTTAACAGGACAACTTTACACATCCACTTTAAATGTCACCGCAAAATACAAAAGGATGAAGCTATCAGTACAAGTTGACTGGGTGCAGTTACTCTTTAAGTTTCCTTTTAATTTGTGGCACTACTGCATCATGCCACAGCCATTTTTATATTTCTTGATAGTGTCATTTCTGTTTGAGCATTAATAAAGTTTTCCCCTGATTCACTGCCAGTACTGTCACCTAGCCTGACGCTGTAACGCCTCCAAACAAACTTTACCTTTGTAAGCCATCTTGTTTCATGACTGCATGCTTCACAGAGCTCAGCTTACTCTGCACTTCTAACAGTCATCGCAATACAGATAAAAAAAAAAAAAACTGGTAGTGGGGTGTTGGGCCTTCAGAGTCATTTAAATAACGGCTGTATCCTGAAGCCTAGAGTCTTAAAAGTGATGTGGCTGCCACACAGCACATCTAAACTCTTCCACCTACACACATCGCCTGCTCACAAGTGAAGTGGAGCATCCATCAGAGTGCTTTGCAGTAACATCCCTCACACACAAACACAAGTTCACATACTGTATATAAACCTCAAACTTTCACCTACATATTACCACAAGAACTGATAAGTGTTTCCACACACACACATTCTCACTACCTCCCTCGTACCCTCACATACTAAGTCCACTGTAACAGCACACAGAGACTTGGCTGATAGCGTGCATCATCAACTGCTCCTACGGATGACTGCAGCCTTCTGAATCAACAGAGACAGAGGCAGGGTTTGTTCCTACGGTGGCTTAGAGGCCCAACAGCAACTAGCTCGTTACATACCATTACCTAAGACAGGCTTACACCACAAGTAATGAAAACTGCCTAAAAAAGAAACTGCACAAAGCAAAGGAGGAAGAGCAAAGGAAGGCTCTTTTTCTCTCTTTACATGTTTTGGTGTGTCCCTGTCTATTGCTGTGTGTAAGGCCACAATATAAACTCAGGCAGAAGCTTAACACTTTGAATCACAGGCTTGCGTGCGTAGCTGATTAAAATAGATGTGAGTATACTGTTAACTATTAATAAATATAAGTCATAACCTAAAAAACAACAGAGGCTGTGAAGTGACAACCTGGGTTAAAAAAAGGAAGGTAGTAACAAAATAACTACCTGTACCTACATCACATTAGCTCTCATAGCAATGTACAATGTAATTTCAACACCATTAAATACATTTTAAATGTTTCTTTTTTAAAGAAGTATTTCACAGCTGGAAAAAATCATCTTTTCACAAAACTAGTCTGTCTATGCAGTAGAAGATTCCAGTATTTTATAAATTGGTGATATATGACCGGAGAAAACAGAGAAAAAGGGCTGTGGCATTATTTTTGCTCAAATGACAGAAAACCTACAATGACCAGAATGCACTGCGCTGCACTAAACTGTTCCTGCTGGTGGATGATGTAATGCAACACATTAACAGAATCTTCGTTCACATTTTGTTAGCACTTAGCTTTACCGTTTGATCTCAATATTTTATGGCCCTGTTTTCACAATACAGGAAACAGTATGATGCCACTTCCTGTTCACAAACTCTCTTATTACAGAATCTTAGTTTTTATTTGATCAGCGCTGCCTCGTATTATTATTTGATAGGCTCTTGATAGGCTTCTTTACCCTTTGTGTGTGTAATGGCGGCCGGTGTACAAAACTTAGGAAGTGCTGTAGTTCAAGCATCAGCCCAAGAGTGTCCCCACACGTCATACAGCAGATTTTTGCTGGCAAATGAGCAGGGAGAGCTGGGCGCTGACAGATTGAGGGAAAGTTTCACATAGTTCATTTACACATATTACCCACATGATACAAAGCTGGGTGAAATTCAGCAAAGTCTCCCTTTAACAACTGTTGCTTCATCTGTACAGTGTATTGTCTTGGATATGTTTCGTGTTGAGGAAAATGTCAAAACACTTGGTGACTTAAAATCGATTCAAATTACCACATTATTCTGAGTCACTGGAAATGCATTTCCTTTAACATTTTGGTATTTACCACAAAGATACTCAAAAATTAGCTTTAGTCAGTATTCCACTTTTTTGTATAATTTGGACATTTCCCATCAGTTGTTGTTGACAGATTTTAAAAGATGTACGTGAGTAAATGATTGGGAAAAGCCTCTGCTATACATCAGCTCACATAGTGATTATAATGTGAAGTAATGACAGATTTCAGGTTAAGCTTAGTTTACTACACCCCTAGCCAAGACACCGCAGGGTGTGCATGTGTGTCCAGCAGCTCAATTTCTCCCACAGCCTTCAATGTGTTAACGTCTAGCTCTGCTCCTACAGAAATAGACTGCTGCCCTCCAGACACAATGTTGTGAGAGCGAAACGTAGACCCATGCTGTTTACAGTCACAGTGTTGAGATACACAGAGCAGTCTGAGATTAACTGTAATCTGTCAAGGGGAGACTGGGGAGAGTCACAGAGGAGGACTGACACTGTAATCCTAACTAAGCCCCCCATACACAGCATAGGAAACACAGTCAAGAGCATTCATATCTGTGAAGATTAGTCTACAGGTCTGTCTATCCACCTCTCTGCTTACAGGTGAACACCTTGTTAAAAAGACAGACAGGGCACGAGTGCATATATACTAGGAAATTCTCGTCACAACACTGCCCTCTGTCACTAACTGGCTGGCTGACTGACTGCAGAAAGATTACCAGAAGAGAAGCATCACTATGAATGAGCTTACCTATCTACATGCTGAGGAGGAGACCATGATTTGTGTGACTGTATGTCTTTTTAAAGACGCCATCATTTATCACGCTGCACATTTATAGGGGTGAGTATAAATGGAATTATTATTTGGTGAACTGAAAATCTCTCTTGTAAGATTAATCGCTGATAGAAAAAATCCTCGATCAAAATTTAGAGGGTTTCTCAACTAAATAGCAGACTACTCACTTCTGTTTGGCTGCTATGTTTTAATACAGTGGACAGTCTTATAAGGTTACAAGGTTGTAGCCCCCCCCAATAATCCGACGCTGGACAAGGATTGGGGGAGGGGTTTCCGAAGCTATTCAACCATCCAACAAGCACTTCTGAAGAGGCATACTGGCAGCTCAAGAAGCAACATATCTTAGCCAGCTCAGTCAGCCTTATTTTACGGCATGAATACAAAACTTCAGTTGGACACACACAGAAACATAGGTAAACTGCTGACCGACCAACTGACTGGTCTAGTAATCATGAAACTAGAGACAAAATGTAAAAAGCTTGAAAGGTGTAGTGAAGATAGCATGTTTTAGAGGGTTTTTAACATGAAATAAGAAAAACACCCTGACTCACTCAGGAAGAATAAGAACGATAAAAAGCAATATGTTATAATGACGATACAATGATAAAGTCATAGCCATTAAGCCGAAACAAAAGTTAACCATATGCTGTTTCAGCAGTTCTTTCTTTCACAAGCAGCACAGTAGAGAGCTAATCAGAGATGCTGCAGTTAGAAAGCACAAAGAAAAGTCTGCTGCAGGCTTCAACATTAAAAATGGGGAATCAAACTTTAGTGTGTCCAGTCAGTGGGGTGCAAATCCCTAATGAAGCAGGGTTAAGAATAGATAATTAGCTTTTTTTTTAATTATTTTTCATCATTGTTGTCTTTATTGGAGAGTTGACAGTGAGGAGGCAGAAAGTAAATGGGGGAGAGAGGGGAGGGTATGACAACAAACATCCCTGTATGGAATCGAACCAGCAACATTGTAGTAACGCTGTATGCACTGTAACCATTCAGCCACCAAGGCACTCCAGCCTGTGACTTTGTGTTATTTTTAGCTTTTATTTTTCATATACAATAGTGAACTTGTGATGGACGGTTTCCCATATTTTTTGACATTTTGTTGACCAGCATAATCATAACAGAAGTGGAAGTTCAACTCAGAGCTGAGGTCACTACACAAGAACGGAGACCACCATCATGGTTCCTGTTTCATCTGAGGCTTTAAGGGTGCCATCTGAGATTTCTGCCACTACCCTATTACAGTAGAGGTGAATGGAATTTAATTTGTGTTGTTCAAAGTGTAAAACTATAATTACTGTCCCACTGTTGTATGCCTTTGCACACTAGTCAACTTTTTCTTACAATTGACATCCATGTCTGTAAAAATATGGATGCTTCACAGACATCTTCACTTAGCAACACAGAAGATTTATACAATCAACACAGCCTCAAGGTGGAAACCCAAGATTACTGTCGCCAAGTCAGTGTCAGACAAATGTCTCTGCTTCTGTTCCTGAGCTATGATGTAAAAAAAAATGGCCAGAAAAGTGTCTTATGTAGAACATTATGTCACAGTAAAGTTGACCTTTGACCTTTTGGATATGACATGTCATCTCTTCATCATTTTATCCTATTAGACATTTGTGTGTTTTTGTCATAATTAGCATAAGAATTATTGAGTTATAGCCAAAAACACATTCTGTGAGGTAACACTGACCTTGACCTTAGGCCTTCAACAGCCAAATTCTCATCAGTTTCTTTTTTAGCCCAAGTGCTCGTTTGTGCCAAATTTTAAGAAATTTCCTCAAGGTGTCCGTGAGATAGCACATTTACGCGAATGGGACAAATGCAAGGTCACAGTGACCTTGACCTTTGAGCATCAAAATCAAATCTTTGACCT
Source organism: Chaetodon striatus (assembly GCA_029783705.1). Lineage (NCBI taxonomy): Eukaryota > Metazoa > Chordata > Actinopteri > Chaetodontiformes > Chaetodontidae > Chaetodon > Chaetodon striatus. The sequence continues at coordinate 15,964,696 of JAPZEB010000026.1, forward strand.
TTGATCTGTGACCACCACAATCTAACCAGTTCATTATTGGGTCCAAATGGTGGGTTGCCAACTTTGAAAATAAAATTCCCTCAAGGCGTTCTTGAGATATCTCGTTCAGGAGAATGAGACAGACAGATGAACAAACTGAAAACATAATGCCTCCAGCTACAGCTATTGCCGGCGCAGAGGCATAAAAATCAATTTAAAAAGGTCAACAACAGAAACAGTGTCCTGATTTATTCAGGAGAGAACAGATGTGTTATCCATCTCCAGCCTGGAATGTTTCAACCCAGTCCATTAGGCTCCAATGATACAACCCTGCTGTATACTTTAACATCAACCTGACCTCCAAGGATTTGAGAACAGGATGTATGTAAACATATTTAGTAGACCACTGGTACGTCATTGCACAATGGATGGAAAGGAGGTAAGGAAAGAGATAAGGGTAAGCAATAATGGGGACGAATAAGGAAGCCTACTGTTCGTTATTTTTGCACAACTTCCTGTCACAGCCCTCAGAATTTGAGAAATAATAACAGGGTGGAAGCGCTGACATATCTGTGTGAGCGTGTGTGTGTGTGTTTGTGTGTGCACACGCACGCATGTACATGTACACAAATGCAACTAGAAAAAGTAAGAAGGAGAAGTAAGATTTAACAGCTGACAAAATGAGCATGTGAACAATAGGTGAACACCCAGGAGGTCAGAGTAGTTTGAACATAAAATTAATATGGTGCTTCATATTTCTTTTATATCTTCCCACTGAGGAACAGACAAACCCTGCTGAAAAGGGGAGCCACATTTCTTTAACGCTGCCATAAAGTGCCAGAAATACACAGAGGTGGCAGCTAATTTTAAGTCAAAGACCCGAGAGTGAACAAAACAGATGAAACACCACTGTCTGGACTAGACTTTAAATCCTTTTAACTGAGCGGACTTTACACCTAGTGAAGGCCTGACAAACATCTGAGCGGGTGAAACTGACTGTGGTTAACATTTGGCTCCAGGCAACACATCCACATAGGCACTTGCTGAAATCTCAGCTGAGTAGGAGTAAATGAGCATGACAAAGAATGACGTGCAGAAAAACAGAATGCTGTTTCCTCTTCAGCCTCCCTGTAACACACTAAACACATGCATGACCCGATATGACCCGATATGACCCACTACTACATAAACACAAACTGCAAGGCATTATTTTATGCACAAACAACCCAAAAGTAACACAAAAATAGTCAGTTGCACCATCTGATAAGGAGAGTTTCAACACTGGCAGTTTTTCAGAGTATAAGTTAGCTGTCAACTGGCCTAACTCTTCTCTTACCATCTCTTCAACAATCATTCATCATTCCTGTCTGTTCCATGTCTTGCCCTGTCACTGTGGGACTTAACTTTGCACAGCTGCCTAAAAATATCATCTGATCAGTTATCTTATTTAGTGACAGTATGACAGCGGCCAGAAAAAAAATAACATTACCTCCTTAAGCATGCAGAATGTTGTTACAGTGGTTCGGACTAATTAGACAGCAACACCAACTCTGCCCTCATGAATTGTTCATGATGACATGAAACAGAAAAGTAACTGAATGGCTGCTCCTTTAGACAGTCAGTTAGTTAGTGATTCAGGAGCACAGCTGGGCGATATGGATTAAGTCCTCAATCACAAAATATAGAATTTTACAAGGGCTCTGCCTGATAATTATTTTCATCATAGATTAAAAGTACAATGACTGAATTTTTCTGTCTATTTAAAAATCTATTAGGCTTAATCATCTTAGCCCTAAATTTTACATTGCAATATAGATATATGTATTGTGACATTTTTCTGGAATTTCCTTAAAAAAACTGTTTATAAATAAAATATCACACGTAAATGCCCTTCAGCAGAATGATATACCTGAAGTTTACATCAGGACCTGAATTTCAGTACAGAATTTGGGGTGCTGGACATATTTTTAATGAGTCCCACAAATAAATATATATATAAAATGCAGGATATTTCAGCACATATTTAAAGTGATGTAAAATGAATTTCAGCTGACATAATTGCACCAGTGCAGTAAGACCAGTCTGCCAGAAATGCTGCATCTGACAGACCAACTTGCTCTGCCTGGACAACACACCTAGTGCGCTCTCTCTTCCTATTTCTACAAGGCTATGAGCCCTCTCTGCTGTAGCAGCATCTCTAACTAGCATTTACTGACAGGTTTCAGTGATCTGAAGTTGACGGCATGCAAGCATGATGTACCACTGGGCACTCACAGAGCCTGAAAGGACCTGTGCAAATGGCAGTGCCAGTGAGGTCAGTGTTAACAACATTAATCCTCAGGATCCTCAAACATGTAGGCCTAACGGTAACGTTACTAAGCCAATATAGCAGTCCAAAGACAAGTCTCAGGCTAACTGACTCATTTTACATATGCAGCTTGAACTTATCATTGGTGAAATGAGCTGCTCCATTAGTAAAATGTACTGTGTACTGCGCCTTTTACCAGCCGACGTTACAAAACATCAACTTAAAGTCACCACTCAGATAGCGTTTCTCATACAGCAAGGAAAGTAAAAAGAAGAGACAAAGGACATAGGGAGCCACCAAAAAATGACTAAGGACCATGATGAAGCTCAAAGAGATGGCCCCTAGAGAGGAGGAGAAAGAGAGGAGAAATTACAGCAATGTATATACTTCAGAGAATCTTGAGAAAGGCAAATAAAGGCAATGAAATGTAATATGAGGAAGAATAGGACAAAGTGGTCCTAGCGCCCCAACCCTTCAAAAAAAGTATAAACCCCTCATAAGTTATGCATTTAAGGGAGGACTTCACTCCCTATTTTGAAAAATGAATTCCAGGCACTGTATATGTATATAGAGAGAGATTATTGGTCTCAGTTTATACACACATTAGCTCCATAGTACAACTTCAATCTAAAAAATGGGATATAAAGTCACATTTCTTAAAAAAAAGCAGCAAGGTTAATGTCTTTAGCCATCTGTAAGTCTATAGAGGTGGATAATTTGTAAAAGTCTTCTTACTAGGAAATCCCCAGTTTGTGTTTGCAGTTGTGGAGGGAGAATATGGACACATTGTTACCTGAAGCAACTTGCTAGGACCACCACTATTACAGGGACCTTGTGACTACCCATCTGTGAGATGTCTCAACACAGCCACAGGCATATGATGCATTATAATCAGGAGACACAGGTTCAAAAAGTCAATTGTGATGTCTAATATAACACAAAAAACACATCTGAATGAAACAAACACCCAGGTGAACGTGAGATTCCATTCTAAGTTTGGTATTTCAGCAGTGCAGTGACTCTGCATTCCTCTGTGTGCCTGCACAGCACTTTTATTACACAACTCCACTATTACATCCAGTCAGAACAAGCTTCAGAGCAATCAAAAGTCAGTGCTCAGCTGAGCCAACAGCTGTACCTTTTCAAAATATAAGCACAGCGTAGATAAAGCAAACAGAGACTACTATGCACGTTAATCATTATGCTCATCCGTAGCAGATTATTCCAACAAGTGCCTTTATTCCATCTATTCAGTGATGTCTGAGCAGCATATTAGCCTAACTTGAGAGTGAATAACAACAGCTGTGAGCTGGGTATTTAAAACTGCCACCAGAAATCAATTCCGAAGTATCCAAGAAGACAGCCTCTGCATGTTAATCTAGCATCCGTCTCTTTAACAGTTTATATGACTACAGTGAATCGCAATGGCAGACTTTCACTCATGCTGCACTTCTGTTCACATCTCATCAGATATGTCATAACATGATTGTTGTCTTTGACAACAGGCTTCAATGATTCAACCACAGAAATGTACGCATTAACTGTGTTTTTAGAATCAATTCAGTTATTCTAGCTTTCCATACCCATCACACCACCTGTAACTTGCTATTATCGTTTACTGCACTCCCACTCGAGCACATTTACCTTTCTTAATCTCCTTACCTGCATTTCTACTTTTCTAGTTTTTTTCTCACTTTTTTGCTGCTGCCACACTCCCCTCTTTTCTCCCCCTCCCTCTCCGTCTTCCCCTAGTCGTTGCTCACTGAGGGCTCACTTGCTTTCCTTTGCTTAGCCTTGCTCTCTAAAATACTCCCGTTCACTCTGAGCCAAGAGGCCCCTACCACTAGCCGTCCATTAACCACTCCAGTTTCACGCTGGCACTCAGTCATCCTATTCTTCAGCTCACAGTATGCTCTTCTTCCCCTGAGATGCAGAGAACAGGAAACTGTGTGTCTGTGTGTGCCTAGGTGTTTTTGTGTGTTGGAGGACTAGTACAGACACATAAGAAGAAAGAGGGCAAAAGAGACCAACTGTGCACCAAAGCAAATTTTTAACTTCTCTACTTGACTCAGACTTCTTGAGTCAGACTGTGACTGAAGAGTTGTGACCCGACTGGCTTAATTCATGGCCTTAAATTAAGCATTTGCTGAGGTAGTTCCCCCAGGAAGTAGGTGCACTGCTGCACAGAGGCACTTGCACGCACAAGATTTTATGCTTGAAGGAAGGTGCACTTAACCTTGCTATTAATCATGATAAACACCAACACTTTAACCTGTGTTCAACACCTAAACACGTGCCCACTGGCAACGACTTGGGCACCATCCCCAGACACAAGGCTGCATATAAGTCAGACAAACACAGAGAGAAAAAACTGCCACACAATTTGAGTTTTTTTGGTGCTCTTGTTGTGACTGATATTGCTAGAGTGTATTGTGGTTTTCCTCAGAAGCTGCAACACAAATGCATTGCTTCAGTTGAGCTGTGAGACAAATGATCAATACAGCAATATACTGTGATAGGTTTTGTATCAAGACACCCATCTGGGAATCTCACTTGACAATTTGATTTACATTCAGGGTGCTACAATCTAATTATAAAGCAATTCTTAATGCGTTTAAGTCCACATTCACAATATACACATCATTACTGTCACAGAAAAGTCAAATGACTTTAATTTAATCTTTACTCACTTAACATGACATAAGTAATCCAACTGGCAGGTTGAGGTCGCATGCATGAGCAAGTTAGCATATTTTCCAACTCTGTGAATATTCAACTACAGAGGAAAGTATGTGCTCCTTCAATACTTGCTTCAGGGTTCTCTGTTTGACATCAACTATATCAATTACAACTGGTCTTCTTCAAGTTCCAGGAAGAAGTTTAATGTGCATCTGCATGCTTGTTTTCTAAAGATTATTTTTTGGCATTTCTGCCTTTTATTAGAAAGCAAAGTCTGGTGTGAAAAGGGGAGGGAGAGAGGGGATGACATGCAGCAAAGGGCCAGAGTTGGAGTCAAACCCATAGCTGCTGCAGCAAGAACATAGCCTTTGTACATGGGGAGCGCACTCTATGAGGTGAACTAGTGGGCACCCCTGCATGCATGTTTGTTTTATGTTGAGTTATAAGTTATAGAAGAAGTTACAAATTACACACTGTAAGATTATGATTATAGTTTTTCAAATGATCAAAATTGGCAATATTCTTTCCAATTGGATTGCAATTTTATGCAATGCAAACCATTCTCTGACACAACCTCAAATCTCTGATTGTAATTCTGGCTACTGAACCAGCAACCAATGAAGATCAGGACCTAAAGTCGACTTGCGCTTTAGAGAATTCAGCAAACCTTTCACCTAAAAAAAAAGATAACCTGCCAAGCTCAACAAGATGTCCCAGAGCCTAAATCTGTGATCTACAACTCACCTTGTATCCCAAACAACTGTCCAAGGCAGTGATCCCTGGCTAATCCACACTGCGGCTGCCTGCTGGGTTGAGCCAGCCTGTTTATGTCAACAGCATTCATGGATGCTGATCCTTTCTCTCTGGGCCTGAAGAACACAGATAGCGCTTCAGGGAGCACAGCTAAAATGACCTGCTTTTGGCTTTAAACAAAACACATGGATCATGCTCAGTTGCAGGGTACCTGTAAGCAGGGCGAATCCTGTTAGGCATTCCTGTGAAGGTTACATGTGTCAAAGAAAAAAAAAAAACAGTGTGTGAACTGGGACAGACACACGGACTCACATGTGCTCAGGGCAAGCTTACAGACATGCTTACACAGAGCAGGGGGATATTACATCAATAAAGTATGGTTTTGTGGAGTAGAACTGTAGTAAACATTACAGGGGTTGATGCTTGGTTAGGCAACATTTGATGCACTGAATGGCGATTGGGCAGCTGAGCATAAAGCCATGTATTTGATTATTGAAAACAAAAGTACAAAAATGTCCATCTATCCCAAAAGCTTCATGCTGCAATCAACCATAGCATTTTTATTCATGTAAAACCTAGCTGATGTCAGTGGCATTATTCCAACAACACACTGTAGAAAAAAAAAAAAAAATCAACAATCCCATCTCAGAGTTGTCCAAAAATAGTGAACGTGTCTAGAAAAAGAGATGATGACTTAAACTGGATAACCCACCCACACTGCTTCATTCAGTCCCAGACAGCACAACAGAGAGACATTCACACAAGAATGACTCTGAATTGGTAGACCGAATACCAGGCTAGCTGGAGACAATACAGATCATAGTCATATATCTCATCATGTTATTATCACTTGTATGTCTGAGAAGAAAAAAAAGCAGAGATTGATGAAGTCATAGATGATTTAATGCCACAGACAAGAAAAGTTAATTCCACAGACAAGGTAGTTGAGACTTGAGAGAGGCAATGTCACACTGTGGAACAAGTACATCACAAATAATTCTACACCACTTAACCTCTTTCTGAACCCTCACTGTGGTGTAATAAAAAATCCTGCCAGAATGGGTTCGAATTTCAGAGCTAGCAGTGAACTGAAGTCAAGGGCACAGCTCTTTCTAAGGTGGGCAGTCTGGCCGCACACACAGGCATGCACTCACACCATCTGGTTGAATGACGTTCCAACACAAACTCGTGTATGCAGCGTTATCTCAGGACATTGCACAATTGATTTCTGTCTCTGGCTAATATTTACTTATAGCCCTACCTAAACCTGTGCGTGCAATAGCTCTACTGCAAAAATATGCCATTTATCAAATACTTTCTTTATTTTCATTCACCTCTATCTCTCTGTTTTCAAAGGCTAAAAAAAACAACAGCATACATTTATGGTACTCTACTTTACTGGCTGTGTCTTAGGGCTGCGCAATTAATCCAAATATTATCAAAATCGCAATCTGGTCAAGTGCGATACCAAGTCACAGGAGCTGCAATTTTTTGATGTAGCAAAATGTGTCACAAAAAGTCATTATAAATGAAGCATTGTGGTGCTACAGAGATGCCACTGCCTTAAAAATCATATTCCAGATAAGGGTAAATGCTTGTTTAGTAAAGACCCCAGCAAAAATCACATCATCTTTTTTTTAGTGAAAATAAAGTGCAAAATTCCAATTAAAACATATCTCATATCGCAATCACAATATTTGTCAGTAACAAAGACCACCTACTAGTGTTGTCACTATACTAAAATTTCTTACTTTGATACAATACTTTGAAAAAATATCAATGTTTGTTGCTGTTTTTGATTCCACAAGGAAAATTGACATTGAGGGTATAAATCTAATTTTTATTATTAAATGATAGCTATAACAACAGCTTTTCTTTTCTTGGTTATTAGCACAGAACAGAAAGCGTAGCTGGTTCCGGTGTGTCGATACTGTGGTAAATGAGGATTAAAACGGTTTCAAATATTCAGAGTCAATATGAATCGATAAATCCATAACAACACTAATGAATACATTTTCAAAGGCTGAAAGAGCCAGGACAGTTTTTATACTACTACTATCAGTCTACTCCACTGACTGTGTCTTGTCATCAAAACCATGCTGGTAACAAAGACCCACCTACTACCTCCTACCGCTACTGCTTGGCATACATGCCACTGGGCTCATGAAAAAATGTTCAACAAAAGGCCTGAACAAAGTGTTTTCTATGTAAATGTGTGTTGTAAGAAACGGTTTGTGTTCATTCCTGTCAGCAGGACATAAAATATCTTGCGGGTTAGACAAGGGGGGAACCACGAGAGGACCTGAAAACACTGTGACAGTAAGTGTGTTTTGTGTGTGTGTGAGTGTGTACAAACTGTTTACATAGTGACCAGATGTGTCTTCTGTTCTGTGCATCCTCTATGGTTACCGTTTGTCAGTGTGTACAATATCAGTTTTCACCTGCTGCTAGACAGGGCCAAGGGGTAATGTTACGCAAGAGTTTGTAGTGGCTGATGACAAGCATGACTACTGGTGACTCTTACTGCTCTGCTCCCATCAAGACACCACATTGACTCACACACGCTGCAGACACAGCCAGGTATACACCACATGATGTCATCACAATGAAGTCACCTTGAGAAAACTCAGTGTGCCAATGCCACACCTTACCGTAAAAAGTTAGGTTGCTCATTTGACACAATTCTAATATAGTGTACAGTCTTCTCTGTACATATTACAATCATAACTGAGCATGTGTATAAATAGATGTGTCTTTATGGTTTCATCAAATGTTGGGAAATACTAAAATCTGTGAGTCATTTGTTGACATGTTGCAATGTGTGAGGACTGCATTACTTAAGGTTTGTTGCACAGTACAAGTCTTCAAAGTTGGAGAGCCACCTACTTCCTCATAAGCTGACACTTACTTTGACCTAAATCATAAACTCAAACTTTTCAAGCTCTGTTGACAGCTGATGCACAACACTGAATCAAAGTGAATATAGGTATGGAGGCAGTTTGTTTCTTTGTAGCATCACTTGAAACTAAAAAATCAAATGTTATCATCTAAGAAGTTAGAGGCAAGATCATAAAGGTGCAACAAGTTCAACCTGTGTGATACTCACAAATTTCTTTTTCCCATCTCCATCCTCAATGCTCTTCTTTGCTTTCTTGTCCTTCTTGGGACCAGCAGCTGAGGCAGAGTTCCCCGTGTGTGGATCCATATTTATAGCGTAATCCGTTCTCGTGAATGGGGTGCCAAAATAAACCCGTGTGTCTTTAATCTCCCAACACTAAAACGTGAAAAACAAAGCAAATGTTTCTCCCGACGGTGTTTCTTGACTTTGCGAAAAAGCAAACAGTTAATTCCCCTGGGCCTATGCTGGTACCCTGGCTAAGTTAGGCACAATTAGCACAACGGTGCTAATGATTTGGTAGGAAGCCAACTGTTACACGGAGCGAGCCCCTAGCTAAGCCGCCTGTCTGTATCACTGAAGGAGGGAAATTCAAAGCACAGCCCCAAGTCCTCGAGTCGAAAAGTACGAAAGCAACCTGTTGCGTTTACAAAACACAAATGACGATTTATTCTACGAGTATCCACATGTTACACAAGCCGAAGATTTAAACAATGTGAATTTCAAGTCCCGAAACTATGCTGTACTAACTGAGCTAACCGTTAGCTTGCTAGGCTAGCTCGTCTGACTACAGTAGGTAAAGTCTGAGGAAAGAAAAAAAACTCCGCTCTTCCCACTTCCACGAGTTGTTTCGGCGACTACAACACGGGCGAAGAGTTGGTATTACGGATGACTTGGCCCGACCGTGTATCCCAAATTAGTTTCCATGACTGCTTACAAGTTTGGTTAACTTTTTAACCCCTGAATGACAGGGGGAAGCGACTAACGTCTCTAGCGCTGGAGGAGTCTTCCTGTTCTTCTGACAGTCCGGTCAGAGCTGGTTGGGGAGGAGCCTGCGCTCTGCTGCTACACCTGAGAGCCTGAGAGGATTTAGCTGCCACTTTTTCCATGACTCCACGGAGCTGTGGGACCAGGGATCAAACAAATAAATGTAATATATCGCAATGTAATATAAGCTACTTGCTCACTTATGCTCTAGAGGTTGTCCAGTCTGTGTTTCTATGGCATCACCATTCGTGACATGTGTTTAGAACAGCACAGGAAATGATGTAACAATGTACTGTGTCATAATTGTGTCTTAATCTACAATCTAAAACCCACAAAGTAGAAAAAAGCTCACCGACGGTCAGTTCAAAATCAAATGAGCAATGTAGTAGAATAACCCACCACCAGCAGGCAGCACAGGCCAGTTTACCTGAATATTAAAACAGCTTGTTTCCAAGTATGACAACAACTGCTAGGTACCATCATGGATGGATTACTGAATGGGCCTACTGGGCACACATCCAGGGGCCCAAAGCATAAGGGCCCCACTGGCCTTCACCTGCAAAATGTCACTCAAACACGTACTGACCAGGAAGAGACTCAAAAAGACCACAAAGAGACACAAAATAACCAAAAAAAAAAGGCACAAAATGTCCATAAAGAGACACAAAATGATGATAAACTTTTAAACTTAACTTAAGAATGACGCTGCTAGGGTCCTGACAAAAACAAGGAACTATGACCACATTACTCCACTTATAAAATCCTTACACTGGCTACCTGTCACTTAGATAATTGATTTTAAAATCTTGCTGCTTGTGTATAAATCATTTTGTAGCTCAGCGCCAAAATATATCTCTGACATGCTTGTGACATATGAATCTTCTAGGGCCCTTAAAGCATCTGGGGCTGACCTACTGACCATCCTAAACGTTAGAACAAAACATGGTGAGGCAGCGTTTTGTTACCTTGCAGCACAAACCTGGAATAACCACTTTTATGTCAAAGCTAAAAACATCCCTTTTTTAGACCGACTACACCCTGTAATGACTGCAAACTTATTTTTAAACTCAATTTTACATCATTTTAAATCATCTTTTTTTTTTTTATCTTTGCGCCCCTTGTCTGCTTTTCGCTATTGTGTTTTCTAATTGTAAATAATTTAGTAATTATTTTACCTTTTATATCTTTTCTCTTTACTCTTTTATTGTGAATCTGTTTCTTTTATTATGTTTTATTTTTTATTGCTCAGTGAAGCGCTTTGAGTTGCCCTGGTGTATAAAATGTGCTATAAAAATAAAGCTGAGACACAAAATGACAACAAAGAGACAGAAAACAATCAAAAAAAGAAACAAAATGACCACATAGAGACACAGAACCACAAAAAAAATGCATAAAGACTACAGAGATAAATAAGAGGCAAAACCATCACACAGTCTGTGTGTCTTGCTTGTTTGGTGATGGGGCACTGTGCATATCTCTGCCCGGGGACCCACTGTCTCATAATCCACTCATGTGTGCCACTGCACTGTGGAGTTATCAAGTTAACAACTTATATCACAGATGTTTGAGCTCAGCAGTAACCTCTGACATCCCACTGAACTTTAACCAATAGTTCATACAGGAAATAGTAGCTTTACAGTTCTGCAATAAATCAGTTTGAGTTTGGGTTTCATCTGGCAATTTAAAGAATATTATTTTTTCCCTGTTACTTTATTCAGGTCATATAGAGCCAGATCTCTATAAGAGAGAATGTATTGCCTGTAGTTAAAGACCCCTGGAGTGTGAGCTCTCCTTCAGCCCTCACCAGTGTATCTGTTGTAACCTTACCACATTACAAAAGTCATCTCTTTCTCTGTGACACAAATGTGTGTCTCCTTGACTCTTAAGTTAAGATGTAAGATTAATCGAAAAACCTCTATTCAGACATCTAAGGTTGCCCTCACCTCGATATCACACAGGCAATTATTCTTATCTCACATATCTGCAAAGGAATTCAGCTGATGTAGCTGAGCAAGATCTCACTGGTGCAAATGTTACAGTGATTATTAGTATATAAAGAAGGTCACCATTAGTAACCTTTCCTTTCTTATGGATCTAATAATACCAGGGATGTTGCTTCATTTCAGTTAGTTGTTGTAAAGGTGAGGTTTCAACATGTGTGGCTTTGGCACTGTGCCATTTTGTACTGTAAACATATTGTGCAAACAAATAATCGGACTTGGGGCGCCACCAAGTGGTGACAGGAGCTGCAGTGTCACCAGTGTTACAACAGCGTGTACAGCAAAGTTAATGTGCCACTTGGAGGCAATTGTAGTGCAGTAGCCCAGTTTATACTGTTCTCTAAAATGATTTCTGTGTATTCACAGATGCAATTTGCGCTGGGTGGAGGAACATTAGAGGCAATTGCAGCAAATGATTGACCCAGGAAGGCATGTATTGTTCTGAATATGCTGACTAAATCGACCCAATTCTCGGCTGATTGTCTTCCAAAATCCGCATGGAGGCTAGTTGGTCGGTCACTGCGAGTTCAGCACTTCAGGCAGGTGGCCTTCTGCCCCCCGTTTGCACTTCATTATATCAGCGCGTCTCAGAGTCAAATAAGATTATGATTACGCACGGCAGTAATCACCGCGTTTTTGTATAATGTCTAACACCTGGAATGCAGTGTGTCTCTTACCTCTCTGACGTACACAAACCTGTGCGCACACACGACCACACACACATACACACACACACACACAGGCACAGGATTACAGAGATAGGCTCATCTATCTGTCTTGGTATGTGAGAGGTGTTTTCTACCAACAAGATTGGAGAGGATTTGCGCATCACCGGTGGCACTGAAACCGACAACAGTGTGGTTTATCGCACAGGTCTCGTCATAAACTTCAGCCCCAAGTCTTCATTCTCCGGGATATTGGCGCTATAAATTGCGGGGGAGAGGTTAATTAAAAGTGAAAGTGCACGATAAGGCTAGCAGCCCTATGGCACTCGTGAAAACACCTCTACGGACGTATTAAATGATTAACAGTCAGCCCTTCACGTCAGCAGCTGCAGCATCATCTTCAGCCATTCATAAACAGATGCACAGACGAAGAGACTGCCACTTCAAAGTACATTTGAATATCTTTATGTGACGATATAGGCCTACGGTTTGTAATTTAATCAGCATTTTTACAATGGACAAAAGGATGGAAAGTGTGTGCTGATTGCATCATTTTCACAAGACAAGACAGTTAAGTTACAGTCATACAAAATATGTTATATACAATCTACTGTAGACTCTTTCTATGTTACCATAAGCCACGTTTCCATGAGGAAAAAAACAGATTAATCTTGTCAGGGCCAGTGTGAAATACAGTTAATTTGGACCTAAATTGCAGGCTCCAGGTCAAATTTGTAAGCAGCTAGATGAATTAGTACAAGCTTGGGAGTATACTGTAAAGGAATGAACAATTTGTTTCCAAAGTGCAGCGCGGGGACCACAGGGGGGTTGCAGGGGATGATGGATGGTTTCACATCTTATTCATTCATTACCAGAAAATACATGAGTCACTAATTTGACCAGGAGTTATACAGTTATCTTTTCCCACCTGCAGTTGGCCCATACACGCCATTCATCTTCTTAATGGTACCCCATGGTCTGAAGTGCTATTTTGGGGGGATGGGGCTGTGAGCCTTAGAGTGAAACATGTGGGCAACATTTGGTCTAATCGGGGCCCTGACTACTCATGGTAGGTGTTGTTGGGGATTCCAGGTTATTTAGGCCTTCTAATGTGTCCAAGGCAACAACTTTGTGAGTCCAGTGCGTGCAGCAGCAGTTCAGGGGTGACCAGATAGTCCTTAAAGGGACAGTCCACACCAAATCACCAATACATGTTTTTGCTCTTACCTGTAGTGCTTTTTATCAGTCTAGATTGTTTTAGTGTGAGTTGTAGAGTGTTGGCGATATCGGTCGTAGAGACGTCTGCCTTCTCTCCAATATAATGAAACTAGATGGCACTCAGCTTGTGGTGCGCAATGCACCAAAAAACACATTTGAGAAAACTCAACAGTAGCGCCTTTTTCCAGAAATCAGGACCTGGTTACTCAAGATAATCCACAGACCTTGATGCGAGCAGTTTCATGTAGGAACTTTTTTCTTTCTAAATGACTACACCTGCCGACCAAATCACTGCTCAGATG
>JAPZEB010000026.1:15983634-15996704 GCA_029783705.1 Chaetodon striatus
CTACTTGTTGGCAAAAATGGCACCAAATGTTGAACATTTTTGTTTAAGTGGCTCGATTTTATTTTATTATTGTCTCTTATTCCTCAAAAATAAAACTTTTCTAGGGCCCCCCCACAGAGACCAGGGGTCCCCTTAGTAACTGCCTCTATCGCTCAAGGCTGGCTCTGCGCAAACAGATGGGAACACAGCATAAACTCTGTATATAACTAGCTGTTTTTTCAGTCTTTCACCTTTAGCATTCCTTTTGAGTCGTCTCTGCTTCCTTAATTCCCTAATATCTCTTTTCTATTTCTCTATCGTGTGGTCCATTTCTCCCACTTTTCTTCATGTCTCTTTCTTGCCTCCTACTTCTCTCTCTCTCTACGCCCCTTTCTCCATCCCTTTCTGTTTCTTAATCCTTTTAATCCATAAAAAAGAGGAAAAAAGACAACTCATCCATGAAGCAGAGCTCAAAATGTAGATAAACAAGAAAACTAAAAGTTGTGGGATTTCGTTTTCTGGAGTTTAATAATGTTATTTTAAAGGATGAAAAAAAAGAAATGGAGAAGTGCTTTAAAGAAGCTTAATGTTCCTGCTGATGAGACATAACCAAAGCAAAATGGCAGGCCATGCAAGTCAACAGGGATTAAGTGTATGTAGCCTACACACACCAGCCACTCTCTCTGTCTCTCATTAACACACATACGCCCTGATAAAACACACACAATGATACACACTCCTCTGCACTGTCAGCTAACTGGAGAATTGGCTCTGCTCAAGGGTTGTTATTTCATTACTCTTATTTTTCATTATTTCCAGGAGGGAAGGGATCAACATTTTGAAAATCTTCCCTAAGAGCCTTCTGCCATTGTTTTACACCATTAAGTTCCAGTCACCTCAAATTACGCCATGTCAAGTGAGGGTGAAGTAAAGAGCACAAACAAAAGCTATGGTAATTTGCACTCACAGCAGTGCTTTTCTCAGCCATTATTGCTAATCCTTTTGAGCCAAATTGCTCGAGTCTACTGAGTTTTGTTTATTTTTGCTTCATGAAAGAGTAATATTGTTTTGTTGCTTTCCTCAGCATGAGCTCCACAGTGCAGTGGAGTCATTCGCCGCACTGGCAGGAGTCCAGCAGCCACCCAAATATACTGTCTATAGAGTCTATCCATCTCTGCTTTTCACTGCTTCACTTGCAGACAGCCTAAAAAAAACACTGACGCTACCAAGGCTCCAAAATCATTAATGATGAATATTTTTAAATAATAAAACTGTCCCACTTGCTTGCTAAGACAAATGCACACAAAAGTAGAATCTGATAACAGCAATATTCCCAGACAGACTCTCTAGACTAAAACACAAAAAACTGAGAGAGACAGATCATGGGACCACCGCTCCTGCAGGTGCACACACATAAACACACTCACAGGAGACATTTAACATGTATAAACCACAAGCAGCCATACACACTGCCACACTTACATAAGCAGAGACAGAGAAGGAGAGAGAACACATGCAGTCACACATACACACATACACACACAATACACTCCAACACAAGCTAACACATGCCCCTAATCAGTTCAAAACACACACACAAATCACACAACACAGACAATACAATCACTAATGGCTACACAAGCAGCTTGGACTCCTTTATCTCTAATGTCAATACAATTCCATTTTCTGTCCGACTGATTTTTCAACATGAATCGTCAACAAACAAAGAAATGTGACACACAAACGTCTCCCCTCTCTCATTTTCTGTAATTGTGTTCATTCTCTTCAAACCATCTCCTCTTTAACCTCCGTGGAAAAATCAGCCGGCAAAATAGGATTTCTTCCTGCCAGTGCATCAAACGCCCCCATTGGCAGAAATCAGACGCTCCACAATTAGTCACTTGATTATCTCGCCAGAACACCAAATGCATCTCCTCATCTCAGGGGGGAATTAAAGGAAAGGCATTTACTTAATCTCGCAGTAAAAATGAGAAATGGATAGTGAGCAAGAGCTGTCATGTAATCACTGAAACACACACAAGTACACAGAACTGCCACTATACAGTTGAAATTACATTCATTTAAATTATATTTTGAGGGCCAAAACATATTTGACAAAAAATATATACCCAGAAAAATGTCTTTTGCACATTTGACACATTTTGTAAATCTTAATTTTTAATTCAGAGGTGGGACCAAGTCATTGTTTTGCAAGTGATTCTCAAGTCTTTGCACGCAAGCACCAAGTCAAGATTGACTTAATCCTGACTAAATCCTAATGCACTCCTTGCCAAATGTCAACGGTTAAAACAACAGAGTAATGATATATTACATTACAAAAATCAAAAATGATTTTAAAAATTATTTGTTTTTATTTGTTAATAGGTTACTTAGGCCCTTGCTGTCAAGCTAAGCATTAGCCTTGACTTACTGTTCTTTGTGCAACTTCAAATGTCAGAGTTGAAAGTTGATGCACTTTTTGACTCACATGTTTTGCATACTGCTATTCATTACGCTCAGTTGCGTAATTTCAGTTCTTTATGGTTCTTGATTGGATGCTGTTGGATTGGTTCAAACAAAGTAGGTCTAGGGAAGTGTGGACTTGCTGAGAATAAATTGTGTTAAAGTTAGTTGATTTGGGAAATGATTTATGGCACACTTTTTAGATAACATACTTTTTAATCTTTGGGTTTGGGGGAAGGTGTCAAGTATTTTCAAGTCAAAAGGCTCAAGTCCAAGTGAAGTCAGGAGTCCTTGGTGTTTAAGTCCAAGTCAAGTTGTGAGGCTATTTTGATGTTGCCAAGTTGAGTCTAAAGCAGGATTTATACTTGTGCATCAGCTCTATACAGAGCCTACGCTGTAGCCTACGCACGTGGCCTACGCCACTGAGAGCATTGATACTTGTGCATGGTGTGTCTGTGTCAATCTACAGTTACACCTTCAAAACACAAGTTGGCATCAAGGTTTCTGTGAAGCGCTGTAAAGAAAAAACACACATTAAACATGGCTTAATAGAGACAATTGCAAACACAAGTACACAAATCAGCTTCACTATAACTCACAGCTTTCACAGACAAATCACATGTCTTTTGCTGGACACATTTTCCCCACAAATACAACATGCTAATATTTTTAGCACAAGCCTATGACATTTTACATTGTATAAATTAGCCTAGTGGTTAGCAGACACAATTTAAAACTCACAACGACTCTTTACAATTCACAAGGTTCACTGACAAAACAACTGTCTTACACTAGACATGTTTGTCAAACAAATATATATATATGTTTTTAGAACAAGCTTATGGTATTTTACATTGTATGCATTAGCCTAGTGACAACCAGAGATTTCCTCTACTCATGTGAAGCCAGGATAAATCACACACAAGACTGACAATGTTATTTTGTGGGGGATTTATTTTCCTCACAACTTATTGTTTCTTATCTGTGAAATCAAAGTAAATAAAAACTTCCTTTCCACTGAAGGAAATGGTTTCACCTTACAAAAATAGACAAGCTTAAGTCATCAAATACATGACTTGAGTCTGACTCGATTCCAGGTCATGTGACTCAAGTCCACACATCTGTTTCTATTTATACCGTATTTTATTGCAGTAAAGGCTCAAATACACATTTTTGTTTTACTATGTACACAGCACAGTCACAGTTCTCAGTGCAGGTCAAGTGGCCTCTCAGCTCAATAGCAGACCAAGCAGACTCAGCCAGTATGGGCCACTGGGGTATTTCAGAGTGTGATCTTCAGGACAGTAAATAAACAGCAAAAGAGAAGCAGAAAATCTGAGCCTCAGCTAGCTTCTCTGTTTCCTTCTTTTTCATCTGCATTTCAAATGCGAGTCATATCGGGGATGTTGCGTTCAGGATCAGTGAAGGAGGTCTTGGGAAGGAGGGGAGCGGGTGCCCCAGGTAAACGGGTGCTTGTCTCAGTGTGGGGAGGGTCTCTGGTCCAGTAGCCATGTTATATAGCAGAGACTCACCCAAGATACCCTAAACAACAGAAAACACGAAGGAATTGATAGAGCGGGAGGGAAGAAGGAGGTAGAAGAAAGGGGGAGGGAGAAGGGAAACTAAATAGATCAAGTGGGAAATAACAGAGCCAGTGTTCCCTGTAAGACGTAGTGAAGTTCTGCTGTCTGTCGGCTCAGTCTGTGATGACGAAAAGAGGAGGAGGAGAAAAACAGAGAGAAGCTAATTACTCAGTGATATCTTTTTTTTCAGGGTCACTAAGTTCACAGCCACCTGTGATTCAGACAGAACTAGTGTGAGAAAGAGGAAGAGCCAGACAGACACGTATCACGTGAAAAGAAAAAGATGAAAACAGCAACAGGATGGAGAGAAACAAAAGTGACAGAGCAGAAAATACTGTAGTTGCTGAGACAGACAGAAACAAACAGCAGATTAAAAAAAGACAGAAACAAACAGTAAATGGGAGCGTGGGTGAAGTGAGAGAGGGTGAAGGTAAAACAAACAGAACACAGAGCAGAACAAAGGGAGAGAAAGGCAAAGTGAGTCAGAAGATGAATGGTGGTGCAACAGCTATGGCTGGCCCATAAAAGGGAAACTATGCTGTAGGTACATAAATACACTGAGGGGAAATGTTGCTGTATATGACGAGCAGCAGGGGCGGGGTTGGTATAAACATAACTTCCTCTCTGTACCTCACTTATTCTCCTCTCATACTCACACACGGCTCTCACACAGAGTGAAATGGAGAGTGTTTGCAATCCAGTAAATGTTGTAGTCGATCATCTGCAGCATATCGTATGGATTATTCACCGCTGTCAGTGATACTAAGATAAAGATTCAAAAGTGGATATGATGGGAATGCTGAGGATGACAATGGTGATTGTATTGTAGCAATGAGAATGCTGAACAGAACATGACGCCAGGGATTATAAAGATGATGAATGCTACGACACAAAGGTATATCAATGCAGAAGGCGATGATGATGATGATAATGATGATGATGATATACTGAGTCATGCCATAAAAAGTACATCCTATCAGATACCCCTCATTTTGTACAAATAGGACTGCCCACTTTACTCAGTTGGCTTCTACAGTAAAACCAGCCAACCTGGTTGTTATCAGGCCATTAAATGGCTGTCATCAGTGGTGATAAGTACCATAGATTAGGGGCCTGCATACCCACTATTAGTTTGAGGAGGCCATTATCAGACCCTGAAATGAATGTTCTAAAAAAAAGACAGGGCTTTAATGGGTCTTTCTCCATGTATGAGAAAGTCCACATGCACAGAGGTGGGGAGGGCTGCTAGATGGGTCATATACAGGACTTTCACCCAGAAGACTGGGGTTTAAGTTCCATGTGAAACCAATATCTATGTCCAACCATTATCTTTTTTGTAGAGCTAACCAAGTTGTTTTGGTGCCTAAACCTAAGGAAAGTGAAGGTGAGACCTAGCAAACTGGTAAAGGCCATTGAATGGGCCATAACGGCCTTCTGAGCCCTTCAGTAGGTGTGTAGCAAGCCCCTGCTGACCCATATCTATGAGGTTTATGACCACAAGAGTTATTTAATGGACTGATAATATACTGGTTGTGTGCTGAAATGTGCTGAATGTGCATTTTCAGTGTTTTCACATGATATAGCAACACGTCCTCACTCCCAACGTGTCAAATATCACCGTGTGGTCAATGGACTTCTACATCTACATATGATACCCTAACTACGCTAAATACCTGCATCTGTTGTTGATGTTCTGGGATGCCATGTCCGGTTGCATTTTCAAATTACACTTCTATTTTCACGGGAACAGTACAGTGTCTGCTTGTTAGATGAATACAGTCTTTTTAAAAACAAACTTAACAACAATGGTATAGCAGCTAAGTCTAAACTTGAAGCCACTGAGGGGCTACATAGACAGGCTACTTAATAATTGACGCACTTGCCTGACCTAACCGACCTCTGCTCATCAGGTAAAAACAAAGAGTCCACTTCTTCTTCTTCTTTGATGCATATTATATTTTTCCCCATTGTAATCTTGAAAAAAAAAAACTTGCAAACACCCACAAATCTGTGTCCATAAACCATTCAAAGTTAGAAATTTTCACCACTACATTGAGTAGCATACACCTGACTTGACATGGCCTGGTGATGCAGTCAAAAAAACTATCTGTGCTCCTCCGTCTGGCAACACCTGTCCCTCAGTGAATGGTTCCTACCTATACTGACAGACACCCATGACAGAAAAGTGACTCAGACAGGACCAATTAGCATCCTACACATACATTTTACACAGGATGGCTCCTGTAATTGGTAAGTCTCCTTCTATTTACATGTTTTACTTGTGCAACAAAAGCATATGGTTAGGTTTGATTTGGCTGGACATTATTACTGGACATTATTACACGAAGCAAACACTGGCCTCCTAGGTGAAAGTCCAGTGTTTGTTTGACACTTTCACCGCCCTCCTGCCCACCCTATACGAAGACTCTAGCTCCTTAAATTACATTGTTATCTAGTGGCAAATCAAACTGACACCATCCTGTAGTATTATACACTGACACCCCTCGGTGATATATCATACCGTCACAAAAGAATGTTTATGTGTCTCATTTGGAAATCACTGACCAAGCGGCAGTATTTGACAACTCTGGAATGAAAACAGATTAGATATAGCTGCGATGTAACATTTTAAAATGTTTCGCATATATGTGAAATTAACAACTGTTAAACATTTGTTACAATAGTAACTACATTCTGCTGAGGTTTTTGACCATTCACAACAGAAACTACGGCTCTTGCTGACCTGTAACTTTTCATTTTTCATTGTAAACCTTTAAAATTGAGTTACTGATTTATGAAGATTTATTATGCGTCAAAGACATTGCTTTTTATTTATATTTCTTTCAGTTGTGGCAAATTTGGAAAAATGGAGAAAACTTCAATGCCAGTGAGGAAATAAATTCTACTGGAGGAACATGAAGAAAAATTCCCTCAAACGGTCGAGGTAGAAGTTGTTCTGCAAATCAGACAGGCGTATTCACAAAGGGATTCAAATAAGTTTAATTGCCTGTTAGATTAGGTTAAACAGCAGGTCAAAGACTGCATGCTTGATTATGCTACCTTGTGCACCAAGAAGCATCAAACCTCCTAATAATCAGGCTCCATGAACTGCTCTGCAAAACACTACAACCCATAAATACATAATTTAGTGCTCAAGCTCTGAGTTCAGCTGAGTAGAAGCTATTCTATGACATCTGTTACAATACAGATTTTTTTTTGTTTTATTTTTTATTGCGCTGAAAGTGATGATGATTTTTATGGGGAAGAAAACATCCCATGAGATTGTTGCCCACCTGACACATTTATCTTGTGTGTGCAGTTTCATGCGCTGCTCTTGCCATTATGAGATCCCTTGTGGCTGCGTACACTCTCATTCCTCAGCAGAGCCTCGAGGGCCAGCTGAGCCACCTGGAGGGCCTGTCAGGGAGTTGTCATATCAATCTCTCCATCCATCTTGAACCGGTGCACTGTGGCTTTGACGAATTGGTAAACACTCAACAAGACTTTTCTTCTGAAAGCCCCCTGATATAGCCCCTTACTACTCCATTAGCCCTCTGACTGCTCCAGAAATTAGATATTGGCGTTTCGCCGATGATGGGGACTCAAGAAAGTCTCAGCACTATGGATTTGCAATTTATTTACAGGCTGTCATGTCACAGAAGAAAAACATGGGTTGTAGCAGGTTAGACGATATAATAAAGGTTGTATTCTTGGTGATGAATGGCTGTGATTGTACGATTGTGACAGCTTTATGTGCTACAATTGTCCTTTAGTTTGTTTGAGAGGTTGCTCCTGATGAGGTCCTGTCCAGAGGGCTTTCATCAAATGAGGTACTGTGATGAGAGAATGAGATGACTCAAGGGGGTGATTGATGTCTCAAAGAGGGAGCTGTATCTACGTGTGAGTGTGTACAAAAATGAGTGACACGTACTCATCTGCAAGAATTAGAGCCACAGTGGGACTTTTGAGTTTAAGCCTGCTCCTCCGTTAATGCATCCATTAACATGTGACTGTGAGCTTTTATTTGTTTGTGTACAAACAAGTTAGCATTTGCTGTTTAAATGTGAGCACTTATGACAGACAGCCTGGTATGCGAGCGTGCATGCATATGTGAGTATTCACGCCTCAGTGAGTGCGTAATGTGTGCAGATTTCTGGCAGAGAGGATGTTCGAGCCCACCTACGTGTGTGTTCAAGCTTCTAATAATATACAAGGAATGGTAAGCTGCTATGTTTGTATGTGCTTGTATGAGCAAGAAAGCATTTTTTTTCTTAATATGTGTGTCTGCTGTTAAGTTTGTCTCCTGAGGGGGCTTCCAGGCAGTAGGTGGGAGGTGCGTTGGAGAGAGGGGGTCTAATCTCTCCTCCAAATCCTTGGAATCCCTGTCTTTCAGAGGCAGGAGGTCACATCGTTCACCGCTCTGCCAGGAGAGACAGAAACAGAGAAAGACAGATGGAGGAGGCGAGAGGGATGAAGAGAGAAGGAGGATGAAGAGGAGGAGAGGGCTGGAAACACTTCCTTGGGCCTCTGGGACAAATTACACCAGTGAAGGGATGTCAGTTATACCGTTATACACACACACATACACACACACTTTCTATGCGAACAAACAGGGCAATGTCTGCTCACAGGTCATACACAATTGAGCGTGACCTGATGAACATCCACAAAACTTTATCTCGTAATTCAAACAAACATGTCTGACACACGCCTGCACAAATACACACAGACATTGACAGAGCATGTTATTGTGTAACGCCCTTAAGGTAAAAACTCATATCAAAAGTCTGCGGGAGAGCACTGAAGGAAATCAGATAATAGAATTTCCTGTGAACTTCCAAAAGCACATCTCCCTCGGACTGACTTTGTTGCTATGGAGATAGTCCAGGAAGGGTCTCGACTGCTGTTTATGTGTGCTGTACAGCATTTCGCGGGTTGGATTCAGTCTTCTTTCTTTTGAGACAGTGTTTTGGCATTTCTGCTTTACTGGCCTGTATATATGCTGCAGCGGTGAGTGATGGGGAGGAGAGAGGAAGAGCGGAGGAAACAGAGGGAGAGGATGTGACAAAGATTATAAAACAGACCCGGCAACGTGATGAGGAAAGAAAGGATGCTCTTCAGAGTGTACCCAAGCCTGTAATTGTGGTTATTATAAAGTTTCCCTTAAAGCTGCGCCTGGTGACATTTTATCTAAAAATATACCTTACAACCTGAAACACTGCGTGAGAATGCAAAAGATGAGTTTATCGACTCAGGAAATTCTGTGCATGGTCGCTGTTGAGAAGTCTTCACCGTGAACTGAAACTTAAGTGCAAAATCCAAAACTTTACTTTTGAACAGCTGCATTTCATGAGCGAGCACTGGATCCAGAGAAAGTTTGACTCTCTGATGAAGGTCGGACCTAATGTAAGAAACATTTCCTTCCCAGCACCCCCATTTTCAACACTCACTAAAAAAGAAGAAAAGGACAAGGTCTGCAGTTTAAAGGGTCGCAGTACATGATTAAAAGTTCACAATACTAATATTTGTCTACAGCTGTTACATGAATGGATAAATTTGTCTATTATGGGTTTAACACTAAAAAGACATCAATGGAAAGCAGTTTTTAATCAAAACTTCTCAGCTCTGGAAATTAATCTCTGCATACCAGTGTTGCTTTCAGCCCAGTTGCCAGAGGAAAATCTATGTTTCTGCAAACACTGAAAATGTTACATTTGCATGTTTCATATGAATCAAATCAAATATTTCCTAAATTAGCATAATATATGAGGTGACTTCATCTGGAGGTGGAGTTTATGGTGGATGGTGCGACCACTGTTCGAGACCAACAAATCCTGTTATGATTTAACGAGTCATTAGGCTCCCTCAAGATGAGCCAGGCCTGCGCAGATTCGATCACTGGCGATCGCCGCACAATGCATGCCTGTTTGTTTTGTGTCCCACTTCATCTGACTTGCTCTGACGTCATACAAGAGTGGACAGCGATAATCTTGTGAGAGCGAGGCAGACGCAGGTTTTAGAGCCAGGTGCTGCAGTTGCTCTCCACTGACTCTAAGACCCAGAGCATGATGGGAAACGCCTGGCTCTCACCTGATCTAACGGCTGATTGGTTTAGATGTTAACTCAACAAGATGACGTTTTAGATAAAGTTTTCATTCTTTTCAAGTGCGACTGAGGGTGAAGTTTAGTCGTTAGAGACTAAATACATTCACTATAAACTATAAGTAGTACACTGCATATTAACATTGGATTGTTTTGATTATTGAAGTATTTAGCATTTTAGACTTGTGGTCAGTTGGATGTAAGGATTCTTGAAATAACATCTGTACAGATGTGAAGACATCACTGCTTTTCCTGCCTGGATCGTGGCACAAAAAGCGATTGTATTTATTGAGACATTGCTGCTTTTCCAGCTGGGATTGTGCCACCCAAACTGGATATTTTCATCCAAAATGAAAATATATCCACACCTTAACCGCAGCATTATTGAAACATAACGTTTCAATGTATCTACTAGATATAATAAACTGCAAATGTAATGTGATTTGCAGAAACTTACAATGCCAACGTTTTTCCTGGAGTTTGGGTTAGTTGCTTCAATAAAATTGTCACATACAGAAATTGCACTGAAAGCAAAGACACCCACAATCTGTCGACCGTTGTCATATGTACCCTGAAAGATGACCATGTAAGGAACGTTTTTGTGACAACTTTACAGAGTTCGTTGGCTTTATGAGCACAGACTAGACAATAAAAGGAAGTATTTCAGTGACAGCCTGAAGCAATGCAGAGAAAGTGGTGGATATATGGTATGGAGAAAGTGAGGTCTGATAAACATCTGGACATATGTTGGAGCACAGTGTTTACAGTGCTGCTTTAGAGGGCAGCTCTCAGGATGTCTCTCACACGCCAAGGTCAACAGACACAGGTGCATGACTCAGCTGAACACACACACACAGGGAAAAAAAATTCCCAGTCACAAAGCCGTTCTATGGCTTTTAGGACCCTCTTGAGTCAATGGCCCTCTAAAACACACTGTATGATGAGTGTGCAGTAACCTCATGTGATGCTTTTACAGTAGAGTGGTCCTCCCAGCTGCTCAAATGTTTGTTTCAAGAGCATTTGTTCTGAATGTGTACATTTGTCTGTGCCTGTGTCTGTGTGTGTGTGCATACCGTCGTTGGAGTGCAGAGCAACACTACAGCCACATGTTTGGTTTTGCTCCAGCGCCTGTCATCAACTGAGGGCTATCGTTGGGGACAAACACTGAATATTTAGACTCATTAAATATCATCAGTCTGCCCCTATCAGCACAAACACACAGTGATTCAATGATTAAACAACCAGTTTAGAGCATACTCTCTTTAATTCAAGGATCAAAAATATGACAATATACAGTACAAGATTTTGCTTTAATCAATAGTTCTTGCGTACAAGTGAAAAATACAGTATTTGGGGTCATTTTTGATTTTGAGGCGGTGAAAGTCATATAACCTTCTCTGGGAGTCTTGTCATTATGAGTCTGAATCTGCACACAAACAATAGTTAGCTGCTCTCTCACTCTCTGACACATACAGTACAAATAAATAAAGACACAAGTCACACCACTTATTTAAAGAATAACTGGACTCTAAACAACATTTGTGTATCTGAAACAAAAGTCGGTCACTATAGGTTGAAAAGTTAATATCTCTACAAACCTTTTTAATTATGTTTAATGCCTTCTGATAAAAAGTGTGCTGTGAGTTACCGCACCTACTAGTGAGCTCAGGCTTTTAACCTCAAAGCTGTAAAAACTACCTGTAAGCATTCAAATATAGATACATTTGTCATGGCAATAACTCTCATAGTCCTGCAAGATTAAGTTTTACTATAATGTTTAATGATATTATGAACAAGGTCTGATTTTTTTCCCACAAAAACAAGTGATGTATAATGACAGCCCTCTTAATGTGTTAATATGTGCAGTATGCACCCTGCTGATCTCTACCAATCAACACATTCTCACTCCAACCTCCTCACATATCCCTCATGCAACCACACAATAGTCGAGTAATAAAATCGTGGCATCTTAGCTTGATTATTTTATTTCTGATGTTATCAAATTTGATTTGAAAGGGATGGAGGGGGTTATATGGTGTATTTTAATCACACAATCAAAACACAAGGATAAATGTTGGCATTGTACGTTTCTGCAAACCATGGATATGTTACATTTGTACATTTTACATGTAGTGGATATGTTGAAAATTGTGTTTGTTTTCAATTTTAAATTTTATGTTGGGTGACAACACTGTGGTTATCTTGTGGTTAGGTTAAACAACTTGGTTGGGGTTAGACTAATATGTTTTGGCCTAAAATACCCAGTTTAGTTACTACTAACATGGGCGGACATGTCCCAAACTGCAGTAAAAACATGCCTGCTTTTGTCGTGACAAATACAGCTGGAAATGTCTCAAATTCACATTGAAAACACCTGCTTTTGTCGCTACAAACACGGTGTCCTAAACTGTTGTTAAAAAATGCTCACATTTGTCATTACAAACATTGCTGGCAATGTTCTGAATTGTTGTTAAAAACACTCACTTTTATTGCTGCATACACATCTGGACATGTCCCCAACTGTCATTAAAAAACTCCTGCTTTTATAGTTACAAACAAGGCTGGAAATGTCTCAAAATTGTTGTTAAAAACACTTGCTTTTGTCTTTACAAACGCTTCTGGACATGTCCTGGACAAATGTTAAAGATTGCCCGCTTTTGTTGCTACAAACACAGCTGGAGATGTCTCAAATTTTTGTTTAAAAAAATGCCTGCCTCTATTGCTACAAACACAGCTGGACATGTCCCAAACTGCAGTTAAAACATGCAAGCTTTTGTCACGACAAATACGACTGGAATTGTCCCAAATTGTTGTTACACTCACTTTTATCGCTACATACATGTCTGGACATTTCCCCAACTGTCGCTAAAAATGCCTGCTTTTGTCGCTACAAACATGGCTGGAAATGTCTCAAACTGTTGTTAAAATCATTTGCTTTTGTCT
>JAPZEB010000026.1:16025149-16035221 GCA_029783705.1 Chaetodon striatus
GTGTGATGGTTAGACACGGCTAATGAAAGATTGAGTAGCATTTGATTTGAGATCTTAGGTGACATGTTTTGCAATCAAAAGGTGCTTATGGAAAAGTTCTGGCTCACTGATACAAACACAAATAACACTGCTGCATTTGAATGTTTATGAAGTGGATCTATAAGAGACGTGTGATATGAGGAGAATTGTAATGTGTGAGAGATCATTATACCTATAATGATTCCACTCACATCGAGTTCCACAATCTGTCTTCAACTCACAACCTCAACATTCATGTTGTCAGAGTTTTCCTAAATTTATGCTTGGAAACAGGCTCACACACATAAGCCAGACCGTCAGCAGCATGAATCCAAGAGGAAGGTACAAAAACCGTGGACACGGCACCTTTACTGCATGCACTAATTGACAAATTCCTGCACAGTATACCTTTAAACTCATTCAAAATCTAATCATAGCCAGTCTCTTAGCCAGGCATAACTCACGTGGTGAAGGCAGGATTGTACTTGGCTCCCAGGTAGTACGAGTACAAGTTGAACATGCCAATCATGAAGGCCACAAACACCATGATGAAGATGACCATGAACTTGAAGATATCCTTGACTGTGCGCCCCAGTGAGATCTGCAGTGGGCCGAAGCTCTCGTTGGCTGGCAGGATGTAAGCGATGCGTGAGAAGCTCAGCACCACAGCGATGGCGTACAGGCCTTCTGAGATGATCTGGGGGTCTGAGGGGCGCCACTTGTTCCTGGCTGGAGGAGAAGAAAGGAAAAGACAAGCAGCTGAGTATGCTGTTACCTTATCACCTGATACGCTACTGCAGATCTAACAGGATCATACGTACTTTTATCTCTTGTATTTAACAGTAATTACACAAAACCCACTGATTACAGTTTATTTTTGAATGTACGCATAAACTCCAGAGTTTGGGAGAGGAGCTGGAGTGGGCTGTGAAATTAAAATGGAGGTCCTGTTTCCTTATTTATTTGTCAGAATAAACAGAGGTCAACCGTGTCACAGTGTCTTTTCTATCTACCCAATACAATTCAGAGGTCCACAGGTTATGCTGAGTCAAACCAGAGATCATTTAATTGTTTTATTTTGAAGGACACCTGTTATTGGACAATTTGGATAGTAAAAAAGGTCCAAGGCTCAGGGACGGTTTGCACAAAACACCTTACGATATCTCCTTAAGTATGACACTTAGGGCTCAATTTCTCCCCAGCTGAGAGACTTACACAGTTGCGTAGAATCCCTTAAAAGGTTTCCTTAGTTGAGGAAAAAAATTAACTCATTTTCTGCATTAAAAGAGATTTTACAGCAGTTTGTTTGCTCAAACTCATGCTTGTGATGGCTGTTTTCGTCTCACAGAGTTGGCTTATACACTGATCAGCCACAACATTAAAACCACTGACAGGCGAAGAGAACAACATTGATCACCTTGTTACAGTGCGATGTTCCGTGGGGAAACCTTTGGTTTCTGACATTCATGTGGATGCTACTTGACACGTTCCATCCAGCTAAACACCAATGCAGACCAGGTACCCTCCCTCATGGCAGCGGCAGTCCCCAGTAGCAGTGGCCCCGTAGCAGGACAGTGCACCATGCCACACCGGAAAAACTGCTCAGGAATAGCCTTAGTAATATGACAAAGAGCTCAAGGTGTCGACCTGGCTTCCAAATTTGCCAGATTCCAATGTGATCAAACATCTATGGGACATGATGGTACCCAAACTCACATCCCACAGGACTCAAAAGATCTTAAGCTAATGCCCTGGTGCCAGATACCTATTGCTATTTGCTATTCAACAGTGGATTCACCACCCTCCCTAAATTAAATCACATCGATAGGGTCTAATCACAGACTTTTCACATTTTTCATTCCAGTGTGCTCATAAATGAGTCTCTCCTGATTGAAATACAATCATAGAAAGCACATACTACAAAGTAAATCTAATCCCCAGATACCAGAAAACAGAAAATGATTGTAGGACGAAAATTAATTGAGTCAAACCAAAAGCAAAATATTTATTGGGTTCTCCTGGTCACAGAACACTCTTCTAAGAGTGTGTTAGTTTTTTCCATTTATCACCATAAACTCTGTCATGTGAGTCAGAAGGACCCTAATTTTTTTTTTTTACCCTTGCTTTGGTTGGTCTTTTGTGTAATGCTCTAGGGATTCCTTAAGTATAAGACCAAGATAAGGAGAAAACCTAAATACCTAAGTGAACATTTTAAGGAAATTTTAAGGAGAAGACTTAAGGGTGTTTTATGCAACCAATTTTGTTTTAAAGGAAATCTTAACTTAGACATTAAGGAAAATCTTAACTTAAAGTGTTTTATGCAACCAGCTCCAGATTTTACCCATCTAACATTTCCACACTGAATAAAACTTGATGCATCAGGTATGCAAGTATAGATCCATAATTAATGTAATTGACATCTACAGGACATTTTTAATCAACTATAATCCTCCACAGCTGCATTTATGGATTTAGAATTTAAATAATTATATTATATCAGACTGAAAGGACTGGTCTGAGAATGATTAACCATCAGTCTCTGCCACTGTGGAGTTATCTTTGACCTCAGCGTCTTGCTCCTGCCCAGTGTCATTCACATCAAAACAGCCTTCTCATGCCTCTGTCACACTGGCTGCCTCACTCTCACCTACTGCTGCAGAGACATTCATGCACTTGTAACATCAAGGCTTGACTACTGCAACTGTATCCTCTATGGTACCACAAGCAACGCCCTTCATAAACTCCAGAATGTACAGAGCTCTGCTGCCCGCCTCCTTACTTGTACCCGCTCACATGAGCACATCACCACAGTCCTCTACAACCTCCACTGGCTGCGGGTTAAACACAGGATAAATCTCAAGACTGTACTCACCACCTACAAGGCCCAACCTGGCACCCCCATATCTCTCTCACCTCCTCCACCAGCGCGCCCCCTCCCAGTGCTTCCAGTCCGTGTATATATTCCTTTGTCGATTCAATGTGTTTTTTTGTTGTTGTTGTTGTTTTTACATATATACTCTTCACTATGTAAAGCGCCTTTGAGGAATTTAAAAAGCACTACATAAGTCAGATATGCTATTATTATCATCTATATCATAAAAGCTGTTATGCAAATTCTGAACTCCCCTGGCTTGATGTTGAACTCAGCCGCCAGCTGCGCATAACTGTTTTTCATTTTTTTATATCTGGATGTGTACAAAGCAAACTTTTGGTTACAGTGGGATCCACATATTTGCAGGAGATGTTCCTAAATCTTGGCTTTTAGGAACATGTGCTTGTTGGAGGAGAAGGTACAGCAAGAGGATGGATTAAGTGAGGATAGAGGAGGATGAGTGAGGAGGGAAGGCGGCGAGTAAGACACGAGTGGCCGGCACAGAGAGGGGATAAAGGGATAGAGTGTCCAAGGAGAAGTAAGGACACAGACAGAGGACAGCAGGGAGGGACAGAAAAAGAGGCCCAGTCAGACAGACATCACTGAGCTGGATGGAAAAATAGGATATTAAGAAGATAGATTAAGTGAAGATCACAAACACACAAATATAAAGTTTTTTTTTTAAATTCACTATTTTGCTGTTTAATTGTGACTGTCTGGGACAAGGAGTAAATATTTCATACACATGTGTGCACTTCTCATTGCAGAGATGGAGAACAGAGATAATATATGATAGAGGACAATTATAAAGAGATAATAACTGACACTCCTGTAATATATATTTTTATGTATTTATTAGATGTGTCATGACAGAGTCAGACCACCAGATGACAGCACTGATGAAGGTTCCCTTCGTTGGCCACCAAGATGTGTACAGTCCAGTAGCCTGCAGCCTGAGGCAGGTTTTAATGCTGTAGAAGAGTTTAAGTTCTGTCACTAAAAGTTTTTCTGATCTTTAAGGGTTTCCAATTAGTTTAATATTCTGAAATGAATCAAGTGGAAACACAGACCCAAGCACAGGCAGGTGTATGTTTCCAGTAAACTCAGACAGAGTAGGGAAGGTAGATATTATTAGTGTCTGAGGCAGGTTTTTAATCTTAATGCCCCTCTTGTCATTCTGGCCTTAAATATATTTTCAAATTCTCAATGTAACTGTCGGCTGTGTTTATTCCGTCTGCCTGTGTGTACTCTTAACGCTTGTTGCATTCACTTAAACCTGAGCGTGTGCATATGCATGTGCTGACTGAATATGTTGTGCTGCCATCAAGCATAATTCAAACATAATTTTTTATCTAAATGACAAATGCACTCTTATCTTCTAGTGCCCCAGCTCAGGTTTTGAGTTATTCGTGACATTTTTACACAAGCACTCATCTGATTTGCTGCTCCTCATCTGATGCAGCACAACAATGATTCAAGCACCTCATGAAAGCTTTTACGTTTTATCATGTGGTGTCGACTTGGCCTTTCCTAGGGGGAAACTGTATGGTAGATAAGAAGAGAGGCAGTGTGACATTTTGTGGAGCTGCAACAAAATTATGTTTTTCAGATTAAATATCATAAGAATTGTGAAGTTATCTTGAATAGTGGCAGTCACAATGGCTACGAAAACAAAGCAAAGAGTGTCACATACAAGGAGTCAGACTAATCTCCAGAAAACACCAGAGACATTAGTAAACTAAATGAACTCCTAGACATCTTTAAAACCGTTCATTATAAATCAGGGTTCCTACAGCTTAAGGCAAGTTAGACTTTTTTAATGCTACTTTTAATAAAATTTAAGACAAACAACAACAACAACAACAACAGAACCAGCATCAATAACTTAGGGTTTGGGTACATTTTGCTCAAACTGTGACATAAAACATGACTTTTTTGTCTTTTTTTTTTGGCATTCTAGACAGTTTTGTCTTCTTCTCTCTTTGCCTCCGTTACCATTGTGTCAAGTTTGAAAAACTTTTTGCATGAGATACACTTAGCCTCGTATGCATTGCCTTTTACCGGTCTCAGCCATGCCTACAAAATCTTGGTTAAAGAGACAGTTTTCGATAAGTTTGCACTTCCCCATGTTGTCCAGGGCACAGTGCTAGCTAGCAGACAGTGGATCCTCTGCATCTCAGCTGGAGACAAAATATGAATTTTGTTGGTTTCGCTGTACTGATCTGTGTGACATCAATGCCAGAGGCATTCGGTAAAATAGATGTTAGTACTTACTATTAGATTTTAAATGCAATGGCAGAGAAAAACGATCCATAAATTCCTACTTCCTGTGTCTTATCATTTTTAAGACTTATGAAAGATTGATTGAAGACATGTTAATACCAATTAATTATTTTTAGATTAACGGATTCAGTGCATTTAAAGACTTTTTAAGCATAAACAGGAGCCTACCGTAAGTAAAGTAGGCGATTTCATCAGGCAGCGAGGCGTTACTGAGGTCTTCGTCTGGAACGTGCATGTCCACGTACTGCTGGGCTTTGGACGCCTTGAGGAACGCCATGAAGCGTGCTGTGAAGGATGCCACAAAGATGGACAACATGCCAAAGTCCAGGACGTTCCACAGGTGCATGATGTACTCTCTTGGCCCGTCGGTCCAGATCTCCTTACACTCTGACCAAATCATACCTGAGGATGGCAACACAAATAACACAGTGTCGAAAGACGGGAAATACACACAAGACAGATACAAATAAACAAGGGGAAGAGTTTCCATGCATTTTTACAGATGAATTTTGTAAACTTTTCCATAATGTTTAACCCCATTTCTATTACTGTATTTAGGTAGTTTAAAATGGGAAGGCCTATTTAGTGATAAAGCCATACACTGTGGTGTAGTGGAGGGTATACCTACTTCTTTTTCTGGCCATTTACAGTAAATACACCAGCCAAAAAGCCATTGTAGTACATGGGACAGTAAACCCACCTTCTCCTCAGTAACCTACCCATCTACCTTGCAGTACACCCATCTTATGAACTACCATTACACCACAGGCCATACATTATGAAACAAACACTTGCAGGCATTAAGCAAACTGCTAGCCCTTGCTAACTTGCTAACTAACTCATTAGATGTTCCCGCTGCCAAACATCAGCCGATCCTGTAGATGTCAATGCAATTTGATGTATGTTTGCATTATAATTTTGCCCAGTTTTTATTCATTTATTTCTTACTAAACAAACATTTCTTTTATGGACATATCTATAATTATTTTGCGACCTTGCTTTAATCTGAGTGGAAGCAAATTAGGGCTGACCGTGTCCCTTCAGTCTTTCCTCCCATCTAAGTGGATGAATGACCCAACACAGTAGTCTGACACTGCTTATCCAGACATCAATACATGTCTAGGTGTCCAGATCAAAACACCTGGTGATTCAAATTTGATTATAACTGTCACTAGCATCATGTAGCAGTTTGCCGCACTGACAGCAAATATTCAGTATCTGATGTGCCTCAGATCCGTGTGAAATGGTTAACTCGCTACACAACAGCTTTTTAGCATTTTCCTGTTTCTCTCCTTATGAGACAGCATGTGTCCTTCCCCCCAAAGGGGGCGTGGCCTTAGCAAAGACACAATGCCAGTCTGATCTATGTGTATCACATGATACTACTGATGTTTCAGCACTCACGCAGAGCAGCTCTAGATTTTAAATTAGCAATACAAGGAATGTATTTAGCGCAACATGTTTTGGGATTTTTAAGAACACATTTTAAACAATACATAAATATAATGCCAAACTATTGCTAGGACTGAAAAACAGTTTTTCAAAATTCATAACTTTTCTAGGAACTGCATGACAGTGCTGGTTGGACGAGGCTCCAAGATGTAAAAGAAGTTTATACATGCACAGAAAAACATGTACATAGACAGATGTTGACAACAAAGTCTATACTCTTTACTCTACACACACACGCACACACACACATACAAACACTCAATGGAAAACCTAATTCCTCCTACGCAACCTCTCTGTCATTCTCTATTTGGAACCGAAACAAGAAGAAAATTGCTTACTGAAATGGCGCCCTGATCAGTATCATCTCTGTAACAATTACCGGGCCTTCAGAGCATGCTGCTGGAATTACAATTACCCTGCTCCACCTAAGCCTCCACTCACTTCACACACATATACTCGCACACATAGAGAAACACACACCAAAGCACCTGCTGCCAAAAATTACCCCGGATGGGCAAATAATGGTGCCATTACACGTAAACAAATAAAAACACAAGCGCATGTGCACCAACATACACAAAGCACTCACATAATGTTGTTAGATGTGTGTCTTTGTAGATGAAAGGAAGAACATCGGCAGATGGGAAGCAGCTGAGGTCTGACAGATATTGCCACGGGCTATTTATCTGTTGAGTTTGTCTTTGTGTCACCCCCGTCTATCTGCCTGTTTCTTCCTGCCTGTCTTCTTGTGTGGCACACACTCCACCCCTCCCTTTACTTTCATCCATCTCCCTCAACAGCTCTCATCTCTCATCCACTTCTCTTTCTCTCTATCCCTCCATCTCATGTGTGGCATGCTCCATCGTCTCAGTCATGTTAAACCTGAAACACGTTTGAGTTTTATATACTGTTGAAAAGAGAGAGTCTTAGCTTTCTAATAATATCAGCTTTGTTTTTGTACACATATTAAGCAAAACATGTGACATTACATAAAGACTGTCACTGATGCATGATTTTGAGACAAAGGGCTTTAAAGTTTGTTGTGTTGTGCCCCCAAAGTTAGATGACAGAGGACAAAGCCCACTGGCCTTCCAAACTGGGAGTGCATGCTGTACTTTGGGGCTGTCCCAGGGTGAAAAATACACAGAAAAGCTGGGAGACATTTTTTTCTGTAGCCAGCAAGATAACAAAAACAAGTATACTCAACAACACTGTGCAGGAAGATGAGAAAATATTGTTTATGTTGGAGGAACTGTGATCTGTTTGATGAACAAAGTCAGCAGTGGACTTTACATGACAATATTTACAACTAGATTCATTTCATGAAAATCCTTTGGATTCTTTTAATCAGTGGATGCCTATGGACTAAAGAAACACACACACACACACATATATACATATATATATATAAAATCAAGGAACAAACACATATTCTGACTTAAGGAAAGCTTCATCCCTCTTGTTTACCATGATGCGCAAGCTTAAAGAATTATATTTTGGTGATCATGGATTCCATAAAATGAACTGGAGAATCTGACCAAGCCAACAATATGTAGCATGTCCATATTGACAACAGTTTAAACAGTTAGCGTTTATTTTGCTGCGCAATGCTAAGCTGCTTAGAACAATGTGAGCTCAAGCGGGTTGCCGGTCGCAATCCGGTGGGTTTAAAGAGGTTTTAATATTCTAAAAGCAAAGACTTTGTCTGTTTGAAATCACATGAAAAGCCACTATCCTGGACACTGCCTTGTGACTATGTAATTAAGCCTTTCATTCATAATTTTAGGGAAACATAGAGGGAGGGAGATAGGTGCTGTGTAGGACCAGAGTGCAGTTAACAAGTGTTCGCTGCTAGCTTGTCATCATGCCTTTACAAGCTTCAAATCTCTATTGATCATATGAATTTTGCAATAAGAGTTTCATATCCCTAAAGCCAACTTCAAACAAAACCTCAAAATGACCAAAAACCAACATGTTGATATATATACATGATTATCTAGAAATTAGATTTTGACAGAACACACCACATATTTCCTCAGCACCACCTTTTGGGCCCTCGAGCTTATCCTTGGGACTCAGCATGGCCACTGTGCTACTTCAGCTAGTTTGGCCTGTGCTGCATCCAACCAGGAAACTTCTATTTGATCTTTGAAAGATAAAAGAGAATGAATTTTTGTATTGCCATGGCCTTGGCTTTCATCCAGTTGGTTGGTATGGTGCTGTATTAATCTTTAACTCTGTCTCATATCAACATTGGGCAACAAGGTTCACAGACTCTTTGCAGGAACTTTACTGATTTCAGTACTTTTGATTAGCATCAAAAACTTTCAAAACTTGGGTATCAAAATGGCCATGAACCTCTATGCTCGCATGCCGATAAAGTACATCCATACTGATTAAAAAATACATTTCATAAAGAAAATCCATCATGAAACGTTTTGCCTCGACTCTCTTATATGCTGTATCAAGGTTATCTCTTATCATGACGGGGAATCTGCCTCGACAGTGACTATCTTACATCTATTTGCATTTTAATTGGCTGCAACTGTGCAGAATTTCAAACACTGACACAGTGTGTGTGCGCACCATGTGTGTGTGAGAAGGTGACTCACCCAACACCCACTTCATAATCAACATCTCTGTCCAGGAGAACTGGGTGGTCTTGACCCTGAACACTTGTCGCGGGTGGTCTGTGATGGTCTCGTTGGGCAGGTTCTTGACACCCTCAAAGCGGTCGGACGCATTGACGACCAGCAGACCCAAGAAGATGGTGAAGGAGACAGCGTGGGCCACGAACTTCATGAAGGGGCTTCGCAGGATCTGACCAAGCTGGTTGTGAGAAGATTGAGGATATAATGAGATAAATATTGCATTGTGTGTCCGTTGTTTCCAAATACTAGCCAAGAACCAACTATTGAATGAAGGTTAAAGATTATGCAATGTTTTCCTCCAAAACAATGTATAGAGTCATATAAATGCAATCACTCAGTCATCAGATGTGTGTGGAGGTGTAGTTACCAGCTGAGACTCTGCACTCTGCCTGTATTTTTTTTTCTTAATATTTTAAAACTGTAGATTCATGACTAAAACTGTGTACACACAAAGATAGAAATGTGCATACCCATTACGCACGGCTGTATTTGTAGCAGTACCACAAATTCATCACATTTCTGCAAACCATCGTTGCGGTAAAATCTCAATCAGCATCAGGAGTACGATCAACGATTCATTCATAGCATTGAAACTGACTTTACCAAGCGCTTCACAATTCAAGATAAAATCAATGCTCATTAACAGGAAAATGATGGTACAAACGTAAATAAAATATATTGAAGAAATTCATCACTCACATATAATACAAATTAAGTTTAAAAATGTGTCTTTGATTGACATTTTACAGAGCACCCTGCAGTCTGCAAAATTAATAACAAAATCAGTGAACTTGGC
>JAPZEB010000026.1:16035321-16054473 GCA_029783705.1 Chaetodon striatus
TCATAGCATTGAAACTGACTTTACCAAGTGCTTCACAATTCAAGATAAAATCAATGCTCATTAACAGGAAAATGATGGTACAAATGTAAATAAAAAATATTGAAGAAATTCATCACTCACATATAATACAAATTAAGTTTAAAAATGTGTCTTTGATTGACATTTTACATAGCACCCTGCAGTCTGCAAAATTAATAACAAAATCAGTGAACTTGGCAAACAACAATTTACAAATTAATCTTGTTCCTATTATATCACCTGCAGCTATCTCAGCTAAAACTGTGCACACACCTGGTCTGAAGAATGGGTGAGGTGCATACATTGTCATTACACGTTCTTCCTTTCTAAATACCAGTTTATGTGTGAGAAAAAGTGTACACATGGTTTTTGTGCATATGTATTGTGTATGAATCTGGATCCAGACAGTAGCAGCATGCATCCAAGAGGAAGCTATGAAAAACATGAACACGGCGCAGAAAAAAAAAGTATAGCAAATATAGCAAGGCGAAAAACCATGGGGACAATGTTTGTTCCAAAAGGAGAGTGAATTTGGGGCTGGCTTTTACTTTCACTTTTGTTGGCAAGCAGTGAAGGAGTGGATGGGGATAAAGAGCAAAGTTGGCCTGTTTTCTGTTGGGTAGTTAGGTGCCGGTGAATAGCTTAGTTCAGCGGTTCCCAACTAGTCGAGCCATGGGGTCCATATTTGTCTTTTGTCATTAGCTCAAAGCATTCACAGTTTAAAATATTCAGCATCATGCTTGTGTTTGCCCATGCCATTGAGCTACTCTGTCAGCTAGTTGTCTGTTATTCACTCACTCTAACACAGGAAATGGCACTTCAAAATAAAAGTTCTGTGCCAGAAATTCACTGTACTTCAAAATAAAGTGTGTTTTTTTCCCTACATTAGTACAGATACTTGCAGTTTATGTACAAGCAGTGTAGGGAGGAGGGGCCAAGTCTGAATGTTATGTTTACACACAGTAACTGACAATTCCTGCATAGTACACCTTTAAGGACAGATTACCTGTAAGAAGAGAGAAGGAATTTCTTTTAAAATGCACATTAAGAGGCAGCACAACAAGATGTAAACACAGGAGTGACATCATCGCCTCACAAAGTTGATTTGAATATATCAGTGAACAGTGTCATGGACATGGAGCAACATTTGCATTCCAATGTGCACCTGAACTGTACACGGTAATCTCTCTCCTTATACCTCTGCTTTGGTCTCCACCAACTGCCCTCCCAAAAACAAACAAAAAAACAAACATTATTAGCTTCATTGTGGCAACCAGATAATGGCTAACTCTGTTTTTTGGACGAGACATTGTGTGATTTATTAAGCTTTACAAATGTGCTGAAGGTTTTTTCTTTTCAAGAAAAATTTGCAAAGCTGATTATTTTTTCAAACACTTTGAATCTTGCTTTGTTTACAACCATGTTGTCTTGGCTAGCAGTCTTCTTCTTCTTCCCTGCCATTGCTTGCTGTTTTCTGTGTTTCTTGGCGCTTTACAACCCCCTGTAGCTCAGTGGAATAATGTAAAAGCATTGGCAGGAGCGTGTGGGGACCCATTGATTTGTATGGTTTTGTGTTTACTTCAAAATTTGTTTTTGTGTCAGGGAATCAGGCTGTTGATACATGCTTCACTCGTATCTTCTTGGAACAGTTAAAAAAGTGATTATACAAAAGAGTCAAATTTAAGCCAAACATAACATCAGTTTTTATTTACTGAGATAAATTAGTGTTCATGCCTTTTTCAGAGCTCTGCAGTTTTTGCCCCTTGGAGATCAAAATCAGAACAGCATCACTAAACAATCATCTTAGCAGGCAAACAGCAGCTGTTGTAATTCATGAATGTGCAACACAATGCCAGAGTAACTAGATGCCAACAATCGGCACAGTTTGTGGAAATGCACCATATGGGGAGATCGTAATGCAAGCGTTAAACATGCCACCACACAGAGGGACATTTTTTATAATTGCACAAAATATGCCAAGATAAACAAATGCGCATCCGTGTGCACACACACACTTATTTGACATGCCAACATTCGCCACTCTCTAAACCTGCTGTGTTCAATATTAACTACCCACAGGCTTTCTCCTCTCTCTGCATGCACAGTGACACATCAGATTCAGTAGCTGTCCTCATGCCACACACACACTACTAAACCCTGTGGGAAGAGGTTGCCTGGTGAATCTTAACCCTGCAAACCCTCCTCCTGCCACTGGGATGGCTCTGCCTCTGTGGTGATAAGGCTGATCCATTTCACCCCTCAGCTTAAATGAGATGGTCATCCTAGATCAGCTCTACTGCTGTGTGAGGACTGCAAACCCCATGGGTTGCTTTTTTTATCAGCGTGATGGTGACAAGAGCTGATCCACTCTCCTCCAAAGAAATGGTGGCCGCTGGCAGCAAGCGCATGGAGACTACATAAAAGAGATTCGGTGAGAAATAGGAATCTCAAAAGGCCAGAGTAGAGCTACTGTGGCCTTTATTATTCCCTAAGACATGTTCACCTGGGAGAAGCAGGCCCGACGTTGACTGTGTACTGACAGGCGTCCATACTGAATAATTTATCATCTGTATATGAGCACAGAGCCTCTTCCATACTGTAGATATATTGTGTGTACATTTTCATACATGTTCAAGTGTGTGTTCTTGTTCTCATTCTTTCTGTAACTCATACAGACACACAATCCAATCTACTGATGTTTTCTCACGAAGTCTATTTTGTAGGTGATAAAAATTGGGGTTCTGCTCAATTATTTCCAGTCACTGCATCAATGATAAATTCATTTTGTATTGGGATTCTTTTCTGCATGTATCAGTTGGACTTTTCTTCTTACAGTGACCTGAATTTCCCAACAGACTGGAGAGGAAAGAATAAAGACCAAGACAAGGATCAAGATCCAGAGCAGGAAAACCACAATAAAATAATCAAAAAGTTTGTTTCCATCTTTTTTGTCCTTGTTTGCTTTCCATGTTTGTCTTTCTTTCTTTCTCCCTCTGTCTTTCATTTGGTTTACTGTATTTTGTTCTTTCTATACTTCCTTTCCTTTTTACTTTCCTCATTTTCTTTATTGCTTAGTTTCCTTTCCTTTTTCAGTTCTGTCTTCCCCCCAGTTGTCTACTTTTGTTACCTTGTTTCCTTCCTTCATTTCCTTGATTCTGTTTCTGTCTCTGATTCTGTTGTTTTTCTCTTTTCTCTCTATATACTTCCTGTCCTTCTGTTGCTCTCTTTCTTTCTTTGTTTCTTTCTCTCTCTCTATACTTACTGTGCTTCTGCCTTTTCCTTTTTTTGTGTGTTGTTTTTTTGTTTTCTTCTTCTTTCTTTCTTCATTTCTGTCTTTCTCTCTATACTTCCTATCCTTCTGTTATTTCCTTTTTTGGTTTTCTTTCTTTCCTTCTTTCTTTCTCTCTCTTCATACTTACTGTCCTTCTGTCATTTCCTTTTTTGTGTTCTGTTTTCTTCTTCTTTCATTCTTCCCTTCTTCCTTCCTTCATTCCTTTCTTTCTCTATATACTCCCTAGTTTTTTTCTTTCTCCCTCTTTCTTTCTCCCTTTCTTTCTTTCTCCCTTGCTTTCTTACTGTCTTTCCTTCTTTCTTTCTTTCTCTCTCTATACATGTCCTTCTGTCATTTCATATTTCTGTGTGTTTTCTTTCTCTCATTTCCTTCCTTCTTTCCTTCTTTTACCTTCTTTCCTCCTCTCCTTCCCTTGTGCCCCTGTTTCCTGTGTGTCCTACTTTCTTTCTGTCCCTCTGTCTTTTCAGTATTCCATTCCTTCTTTCTTTTGTCTTTTCTTATTTTCTTGCCTTGTTTTTCCCCTTTTCAGTGCACATTAAAAGGATGACAGGTTGCAGGACAGTAATTCTAGAAGAATGATTCTCTAATGTGGGAGAGTGGGAGCAGCACATGGCATTTATAAATGTCAGCGTATCATTGTCAAATTGATTGTGATAGCTGCTGTAATTAGCATAAATAAAGAGCTGGTGTGTCTCAGGATTAGGACTATACAGTTTTTGTATTGTGAGTTACAGAATGTATTTGGATTCAGTGGAGGATTTTTTAAGTGGAGGTGTACTTTAATAAAAGAAAAAAAAAGTTAAGTCCTTCTTCTCACGTCAAAGTCAAGTCTCAAGTCATAAATACCAAGTCAAAGTCATGTTGAGTCTTTTGGCAGTGTTAGTCAAGCAAGTTCCAAGTCCTCAAAATTTGCAACTCGAGTAAAGTCATGTGACTCTAGTCTGCCACCTCTGGCCTTCAGTTGTCCTGCCTCGCACATATCATGTCTGCAATGTCTCATTCTGAATCTGAACTGAGGAATAAAAGTCTTCACAGCAATAGTTCATCAATAATAAAATGCTACAAGTTGACCCCTCCAGTGAAGCTCTACGCTGTGCTGCATAAATGTAATCAAATATTGAGACAGAGCTCCTTAACAAAAGCATGAAGCTTGCTCTGGGCCTTTGCAGGCAATTTTTTATCAGTCACTTGTTTTTTTATCTTATTCTATGTCTCATCTCTTTTCTGTCACTCAGGGAGGACTGGAAAGTGGTTGCTGTGTGCTTCTCTCGATACGTGTCCCATCACTCGCTTCATGTTTTCCCCATTTTTTTCCACCCTTTTCAATCAATGAGAAACATCCAGTATCAAAACACGCATCTGTTTCCCATCACCTTCAAAGCATATCTCGTATGTTTCTCTTAAGGGAGATTTCTAAAGCAATTATATCCACGTGTTCTGTGTCTGCCTTCGATGATTTATTACTTATTTTTGAGCAGCAAAAATATTAATATCCTCTTCATCTCCCCCCACTGATATGAAATGTAATATGGTTTGAGGTTCTGATAATGGTGTGTTGTTGTGCCATAAAAACTGAGAACATTATGAGCTGTAAGAGATGAGCAATTGTTGATATGAGCAGAGCAAAATGACATGATTAGTGCCAGGTGTAGGTGAACACATGATGCACAACCAGCCAGAACACATCAAATCTTTCCCTCTGGTATTCTCTATTTATTTTACTATCAGATCCATTAATATATCTTTTTGTCTCTGTTGAGCTGCCGTCACATTAATAGGTGTGCATGAACATCCATTTTGTTTCTCAGTTCAACTTGTTTTTATTATCCCACTCTCTGTTTATGATTCTGTTTGTGATATTCATGAAAAGGATCTCAAGGCACAGCCGGGTGGGGGGGGGGATGGTGTCCGCTTTTTGCAGATGATGTGGTTCTGTTGGCTTCATCACACCGTGATCTCCAGCATGCACTGGAGAGGTTTGCAGCTGAGTGTAAAGCGGTCGGAATGAGAGTCAGCACCTCCAAGTCCAAGGCCATGGTCCTCTGTCGGAAAATGATGGATTGCCCCCTCCAGGTTGGGAGTGGGTTACTGCCTGAAGCAAAGGAGCTCAAGTATCTCTGGGTCTTGTTTACGAGTGAGGGTAGAATGGAGCGTGAGATGGATCGGTGGTTTGGCACGGCATCTGCAGTGATGTGGGCGCTGTGCCAGACCTATGTCCCAACCTTCACCTATGGTCATGAGCTATGGCTAATGACTGAAAGAATGAGCAGCCAAAATGACTTTCCTCCGAAGGGTGGCTGGACTCAGCCTTACAGATAGAGTAAAGAGCTTGGATGTCCCGAGGGAGCTTGGACTGGAGCCACTGCTCCTTTGCATCCAAAGGGGTCAGTTGTGGTGGTACTAGCATCTGATGAGGATGCCTCCTGGGCGCCTCCCGTTGGAGGTACTCCAGGCACGTTCCACTGGTGGGAGGCCCTGGGGCAGACTCAGAACACGCTGGAGGGTTTACATATATTGTCTGGCCTGGGAACGCCTCGGGGTTACCCAGGAGGAGCTGGAAAGCGATGCTGGGGAGAGGGGTGTCTGGAATACTTTGCTAAGCCTGCTGCTCCTGTGACCTGGCTTCAAATAAGTGGTTGACAATGGATGGACGGATGGACGGATGGATGGATGGATGGATGGATGGATGGATGGATGGATGGATGGACTGACTGTCTGTAGTTCTACTTTTTCAACATCCCAAAGGTTTACTTTCATAATTCAACTGTACTTTTAGAAACATGTTATAATAGTTAATTGATGATATTAATAGTATGCAGTAACAAGGTGCTTTGCATCCTACATTAATTTGGTATTAATTATGCTGCTACTTTTTCCCTGCTCTCTTAGCTGCGTAAGAAAATGGCAGACTGTAACACACAGGTTCATCGGTTTGTTTTATGATTCATAATCAAACATTAGACCCCCGTGCACTCACATTAACACACACACAGGTGTTTTTCGTGAAACATTGATCAGAAGCAGCTAGTGTCTCATGATTAAATCCACATCTCGCTGGTGGAGCCTCTCTCACTTGACATCCGCTGCTCTCTCTCACTCTGAGTCTACAAAATGACTAATTCATCAGTCACACCGAACAGGAACCACTCAGAGGTCCTCAACATTGTTTTTGAATCCACCTTAATGCACACATGCACTCACACAGTCACACACACACCACTCGATGATGAAGTAAAGGATTATCCAGGTTAATGAACAGATTTGCATAACCACTCGCTCAACTACTGTGTGTGTGTGTGTGTGTGTGTGTGTGTGTGGCCTTTGTCATATTTTGTCACTTTACAGATTATAATTTGCTTGATGGAGTATTAACAAAATGTGTTAGAGCGCCTCAGGGCCCTATAATCAAATGGTGATAGCACAGTGCTCTTTAAACCATCAGTTATGTTTTTAGCGATGCCAGTGATTTGTCTATTTGACTTTAGTTCATAGTTAAATATCTTGACAACAAGTCAATGGACTGCCGTTACATTTGGCCAGTGGCCACATATTCGTGGTCCCCTGAGAAATAATCCTAATGACTTCAATAAGCCCAAATGGTTTGTCCAAGAGGAAGTGTGAGAAACAGAAAGTGATTTTAGCAGAAATATGAATGATTTAAACATACAATCACACAGATTCACAGCTAGGAAGTGCAATACAGTATGCAGCACCAGTTTTTCCATTGTAAACCATTCAAGTTACAACTATATGAATATATATGTTCACATTTCTGCAAACCATGACTATGTAACTGTGAGCAGAGAGGGCCTACATGTAAACTCAACTAGAAACCAGAGTTTAAGTAATTGCATCATACCTATCAAATACATTAACGATAGGCTACATATGAGTGTCTTTGACTTTTTGAAACAGTAAAGTTTGGATGGAGTATAACTTTAGCATATAGTTGATGTCACATTAGCATGGCTAATGTTAGCATGTTCATAGGTGCTCACCAGACTGTGATGGGATGACTAGCATGTTAGCATTCAACTCAAGTACAGCTGAAGATAATAAAGCACAGCTCAGAGGAGCTGAACCATGACGTGTTAATGTCAATCTTGGAACCAATTGGCTTTCGGCTTGATGATGATAAAGCTTCTGGGAGAGAGGGCCAATGTTTCAGGCTGATTCGGTGTCACCATGGGAGAGTCCTCTTTAATTACTGTATAAAATAAGCTAATGTAAAACTACGTTCTCAGACTATAGGTGATTG
Organism: Chaetodon striatus; assembly: GCA_029783705.1. Classification (NCBI taxonomy): domain Eukaryota; kingdom Metazoa; phylum Chordata; class Actinopteri; order Chaetodontiformes; family Chaetodontidae; genus Chaetodon; species Chaetodon striatus. Next base: position 16,042,890 of record JAPZEB010000026.1, read on the forward strand.
GTTCCAAGACTGCATATTGGCCTATGTGTTCTGCGCCTCCACATGGATTGTTTACCAGCTGTTCAAATGTGATTGCTTAATACTATCCAGACTGCAAACGGACTACAAACAGGAACCAGAACACTTGTGATACCACAATCTTGTCCTGTTTCCTACAGATTCTACATTCATATGCATTTATCTATTTATAGAGATGATGTAAATGAAGAGCTCGGCCTGACAGGCTTAGCCGCGATGTCCTAAAATGGCTTTTGCACAGACGATAAATTTAGTCCACAAGGAGAATCAAAGAACAAAGAAATTGATTTTTCAACCATCAAACAATCATGTTTTCTTTGGTGTAATGAGTCTTAAAGCAGCCTTGGTCTGCTCACAGGCTATAGACTCTTAGTATTGTTGCCACAGGTATATACTGTAATATAGAGTGTTAATAGGTGCTGCAACATAAAACAACAAAACATACCTGTTTATTATTTTTAGATGATATATGGCTAAATCTGCGTTTTAAGTGCTGTGTCATTGGGTATGTAGGAATGTTTGAAACACACAAACAAAACATTTTGCAACATGGCTCTTCTCTAGTCGTTGACAAAAGGCATTCTGGGAAACAAAGTGGAGAAACCAAACAAATGCAGCACTGCAGCTTTATTTGACTTTCAATCTCAAAAAACTTCAGAGGGTTGCATGAAGGAAAAAATCCATCTATACCATTTAAACATAATTAAAGGTTTGATTTGCAAAAGTAAAAACAAAAAAAAACAAACAAAAAAAAGGTGTGTGTTTGGTTGTGTGATGAAATCTGTTTCAGATCAGTGGTGATAGTAGGGCAGGAAGCTGGAGGTCAGAGGACGGGGAGGAGTTGGTGTCTTTTGCTTGTCTGTGTGTGCACCATGTGTGTTCCTACCTTGCTACATGGCATTATCCAGTAAGAGATAGCCAGAAAGGGCAGACCGACGGTGACCCCCAGCACTGTCCAGCACTTCACCCCGATAGACTGCTGCCTGAGACCGGGCAGGTTCTCGTACCAGATAGTCAGCAGCTGCTGTTGACAGTTGGGATGAGCAACGAACTGGAAAGAAAGAGACAGGGACAAGAAATTTAAGTCAATGGAGAATGTAAGAAAGGGGAAAGAAGGAGAGGGGAATCAGAGCGAACAACTATCAATAAGATTTTCAGAAAGGCAATGCTAATTTGCTTCTCTCATATCCATAAAACATTTGGATTTTGTTTTTGATTGTTTAACAGATCGCTTGAGGGATCAGTAAAGTCTGAACAGCAGCAGCACACTGAGCAAACATCGTGCCAGAACAACACTGACAGATACATGAAATGGCCCAGTAGTCACAAAAAGGAAGAAGGTGGCTTATTTGACAGTCTGACTGCAGAGACATAGTTATCCTCAGGTTCAATTTAAAAATAAAAATATTGAGAATAAAAATGTTTTCTGGCAAACTATCTTTAAACTCTTTTACTGAATGTTTTCACACAAACATTTAGTGCTACCAAAAGGTTCATCCATCAAAAATGATCCAATAATATACAGTATATATGACACACTTACACTTGAGCTCTGCCGCTAATGCTTTTGGAATTTTCCGTACAATTTGTGAATGTAGAATTTTTACTTCATTAAAACATGTCTAGTTTAGTTAAGTTTAGTTTAGTTGCACATAAATGTATAGAAAGTACAGGAAAAACAAATTCAAAGTAAAAACATTGTGCAGGAGAGGTTAGAAGCCAAAAATGGCTTACGAAGATACCTCCCCTATTAAATAACAGCAATCATACATAAAAGGAAAAAGATGAAAACAAAGATTGCACACTTGAACAAGAGTTCCAGACTAAGAAGTAAAGCAAAATTGTTTAAGATGTATAATTTACAAAACAAATTGATCATACTAATTACAAATAAATCAATGAAGTGTTGCAAATTAGAGTCCTTTACAGATGCTCTCTAAATAACAATGGAGATGGTGATTATAGAGATGGAAGAAGGCTGTTCCAAAGAGATGGTCCTCTGTATTTCAATGAATATTGATTTCAAGAAGTCTGACAATATACATCGTTGTGTTCTCACTCTTATTAAAGCACAATTAACAATCCAAATATTTCAACCACCACTGTGTCATACTCAGGACACAACACTCCAGAGACAAGAAAATTACACCAGTGATTGTTTCAAAGTGGCCCAATCTAGAAGATGGGGTTGTGGTATATTTTTTGTTTTGTTTAAATCTGAAAATCCTTTTTGTTTTCTTGAGACAGATCAGAGGCTTATCGTGTTTTATTGTGTTTTAAAAATAGGTAGCAGATGGTGAAGGAGATGTCCTCTGTAACAGAGAGCTGGCTGGTCTATTTCTTATAAATGATGATGTTTTTATGGTCCAACCTGTATCTTTTGAACCATTTTTCCATTGATCGCATACTACCTCCACATACTGTTTGGATTTTAATGCCAAGAGCAGCAGGCTGAATTTATTTTCTCAGTTTCTTATAAGATGTATTACTATCTCTGTCATGAAAAGCATCAATCCTACACCTGGTACTTTCATTTACTTTTGAATTACATCAGTGAAACGAATTTAAACTTAATAAGGATAACAAAATATAATGTATTCATGAGGAGGGCTTCTGGTGGTCGAGATATTCCCAATAGCTGAGTGCCCAGGTCGCTTTCCCATTTACAGCACATATATTGTGTATTCATTACTGTCAAAATATATAATTTACATCACGTTTGTATCCATGGATGTCACTTGGCTTCATTTAAAATGTGACATGTAATATGAAATGAATTTAAAGGACTATTTCATCCCCCAAATGACCATTTGTTAATCAGTTACTCACCCTGTTTTATGCTAACTTTGTGAGGAAACCTTAATGAACTGAACTCATAGGTGACCATATTTAATAACAGCAAAACTCAATCAAAAACATCTGTTTAAAACTATCACACAACTGTTGAGGTACACTTTAAGTCTCATTTATCCAGTCAAATGCTTAGCACTTTCCCAACAGACAGCCCTTACTGACAGGAAGCTGACTTTAAGTAAATTTTAACTATGCTTTTATTTCAAAGCCAGACTCCATTGACAAAAACAGCAATTCTACTTTACAGAACACAGGAGCTGCTGTTCAGCTGCTGCCTCCATTGGAAGTTTGTTTGTGTTATTGTGTGACTTTGGTGAATTTGAAATAACCCTTTAAAACACCAAGGTCACAAAATAACACAAACAAACTAAATGACTGCGGCAGTGTTAGACCAGCAGCCCCCATATTTAACAAGAGAAAATTACTGTTTTTGTTAATGGACTCTGGCTGTGAAGAAAAAAGAAAAGGGCTGTGGGAAGTGCTGAGCATACGACTGGATAAATGAGTAGTTGTGTGAAAGTTAAACAGATGTTTTGATATAGTTTTACAGTTATTAAGTACTGTATGGTCCTCTTTAATTTAAATTCTTAAACAATTTTCTCAGTTTTTGGATTCTTCTTTCACCGGAGGCGAGTAATTGTTACACAAATGTAGGGAGTGAAGTATTCCTTTAATACACAGTCTGCAAAAAGAAAGCAGGCAGCAAACAAGAAGCACATAATGTTTGCATTCATTACTGAAGCATGTTTGCTTTATTAGGTGGTCTGACATTTAAGCATCTGTTAGTGACTTTACTTCAAGAAAGAAAGTGATGATCGAGAGCTACCACGGGTGTGTCGAGGAAGGAGAGGATGGATGTTTTTGTTCCAGCTGGAGGAAGGATGTGGACAACAGGGGAATCAATGCTCAGTAGGAGGTCAACTAGTGTAACAATCAAACTCTGTGTTTGTGTGTTGTTTTTCCTTAATATGTAAGATCTGAGCAACAGATGACATGTGGCCAAACCTGCTCTCTCCCTTTGTGTTCTCCCTCCATCAATCCTTCCCACCTCATCACCAATCAGCCTCAGCCATCACCATCAAGAAGCATTTATCTGAGCTGACGACTGACATCCTGAGCTCCCATCCGCCGATCGAAACGCACACACGTACAGCGCGTATGTAAACACTCAATCATATCTACATTCAGGGGGAAACCGCACACCCCCTGCGCTCTCAATCGTAGTTAACATAGTTTCCCACTGGTGTCCGGTGACCGGTCTATCAACCCAATGATCCAAGACACGAACCCTGCCTGCGTCCGGCCACATGACGCCACACACAGTCATGCTTCACCTGGTTGCCATGGCAACCTATCCCTCCCTCTTTCCGTGCTTCCTGTGTAATTAGCTCCCTGAATATTGGTCACACTCTCTTGTGCAGGATAAAAACACTGCTCCAACAGTCTGTGTGCTGCCCAACACACACAAACACACATACACTAACACACCACCATATGCACACACACACACACACACACACACACACACTCTTGGGATTTACCTGATTACAGAAAACATGCAGCACATGAAGGTCAAACAGGCGTGTGTGTGTGAGAGAGAAAGTACTGTAGTGAGAAATGGGGAAAAGGCATTTGGTTTGACATTTAGGAGAACACCTCTGCTCAGCAGGGATTAACTCTCTGAAATAGAGGCCAGTTTGATGTTTACATGGGGCCCTCTGAGGCCACGAGCACGATCATACACAAACATACTGTATGTGCACGTGCGCAAAATGGCTCACAGACACCAGCTTTCTTACACACACACACCCATGAATGCACACCTTACACAGTAAACCACTGACTGCAGTAAAACACACAAAATATTTCTAAGCACAACAGGATGTGGGCAGGAATTTTCTGATGTGATGTGACGTGATGTCTTATTCATTCACCTATGAGGTATTTATGTCTCTTGTTTCACAGGAACGTCAGCTACAGTAGCTGGTATGGATGAAATATCTTGCTCAAGGACTCCTGGCTCCAGGGTGAATATGTAGTTCTTCTAACAAGTCCTCATATCAAATCAAAACCTACAGCATCTGTATAAAGACAGTGTCACCTCTAAAGCTCGGTCTATGGTCTCAGACTCTCAACATCCCCTCCTTGTTGAGTTTGAGATGCTTCCATCAGAGCGGAGGTTTTGCCTCTCTAAATGTAGCACTGAGCGTTACATATCAACCTTCGTCCCGTCTGCTATGGCTTATTTTACCAGCAGTAACTATTTACGTCCATGATTTACCCCTGACAGTGTGTGATAGTGGATTCTGTGTGTTTCTATTGTACTGTCTGTTTTGTTGTACTCATGACTACTGTCTGTATCTCAAATTGCACCTTGGGGACATTTAAGTTTACCTTACCTTACCTTAGGAAGTGATAAGCAGAACCCAAATTCTTCTTACATGTTTTTTTTATGGGTACACAAAACTGAGAATTGGTTATTCTGTTCTAATTTAGTACCAAGTTTCCCAAACGGAGACGTTTGTACGAGATATAGGCTCCAGTGTTTTTGGATCTTGACCCTTATTAGAGACTCTAATGCGTCTGATTTATGTCTTGCAAGTCCACCAACTTTTTGAAAATGCATTACCAAATAGCTGGAGTACCCTTTTGGAGTATGCTTAAGTATAGAAAAGATCACCCTGGCCTCCTCATCCTGATAATTTGCTGCACTATAACAATTTCACACCACTTCCTGCTTTGGTATTATACATGCTAATAGGCCACTTCAAGGTGTTTGATTAAACAACCACCACTGCCTCTTCTCTCAGTCCTTTCTGCTCCTGCATTTTACTCCTTATATGTCAGGTGAATTGGTGATGGTCCTAGAAGAATAGATTCTTCCAACAAGATTGTAGGTTTTGCATGTTGTGAACAAAGTGTGAACTACAACTGAAAGTACCACTTGTTCCTTATGGTTGATTTATCCACCTTACCTTCTTGACTTCGTACTTGATGGCCAGTATGACACGGCTGAGGCAGGGTCGGTTGTAGGGGCTTGGAGTGCACTGATCCACGTCGCCGTTCAATATGGCCTCCACCTCCTCTGTGTTCCGACAAAGGTCCAACACACCCACCACAAAATCCTTACACTGCATGGACAGCTTACGGTAGTCATTCTGACAGGGAGAGGGGACAGATGGACAAGGACAAGAGGGAAGAGAAACTGAACTTTAAACACAATTTAAACATCAACTCTGAGTATATCAAGGCAGCATTCTTCAAATGTATGAATGTAAAACAAGAGGGAAGATTCATTAAATTGCGACTGTGTCCTCAGCTGCCTCCTTTGTTTGTCTTTTTTCACTGTCCCAAAGTTTGCCGTCTCTTCTTGTCTTGTTTTACATGTTCTCAAATCATTTAAGTTGTGCCTTCACCTCAAACTATCAAAACAAAAAAGTCTGAAACCGCTTCTCCTGCCTTTCATGCCTGCATGTGTGCGGGTCCTCACCTGTATGAGCTCGGACACATTTTTTTTGAGGGGTTAATGACTTGAGAAATGCCAACCTCACAGAGACATCTATCCTCATTTGCAATTTTATGGCTCTAGTGTAAAAAGACTGAAAGAATGATAATGTGATTTGGCTCATGACCTTTCCATTTTGAAATAAATCAGCATGACTTGGCATGAAAACAAAAAAAAGTCAGCAGAAGGAATGCAGAGAGGTGGGTTATCTTTATAAATAATATTTGCCTATAGAGGGAGTCCAGTTGACTTGTTTTATCTTAATAGCCAAACAAATTTAATTTAATTTTAACAAGAAACAAAGATTACCATGTCAAACAATCATTTCACAATAATCTCACATTGGAAAATATCTTTGTTACATTCCCAGTTTTTATACATTGTCGGGTTCAACAGTCATAGAGTGCACTCAAACACCACAAAAGCTAAAATAAGGAAATGGATATATACTGGAATGTGACCACTCCAGCAAAAAGGCCAAAAAGTAAAAAATGAAAAGGGCGTTTGAGAATAACACAACAAAGACGACAGCAAGGAGAAGGAAGACAGTGTGAACGCAGGAGGCTGATCCATTCATTCAGTTAACATGATTGTCTTCCTGGGAGGCAACAAAGTAATGGCATGGATTTAGCAGTAATAGAAGAGCCACTGGTGTCGTCTTGTTGCACTCTCCTAAGTATATTTGCATAACAGCAGTCGATGGAAACACTGATTTGCATCTTATATTGCCAGTGTTTTCAAAAATTGCTTCAACTTGTGTGCGTCAGTGAAATGGAAAAAGACTATGGAAAGCTGCACACTCATAACACTGATGAATTTATTTCTTATAAAGATGGACGTTACTGACTGACTGAGGGCCCGAAGGTTTTCTTTTGACTTATAAAGAATGAAAAATATCTTTGTCATTTGTCATATCACAAACTGTAAAAGCTGAAGCAAATGCATCAGAGTTATGAGTGTGTGGCTCTTTTTTATTAATGGAGTGAAAACATCACTGTTGTTGCTTTTTCAGTCCCTTTCATTGACATTCCTGATGGAGTGAAGCTAACACTAGTTAGATAACAAGTAGATCCAACCATGCAAACTGACTGGTCAACTAGATGTTTAAAATCAAATCACTACTACCTCATGATTACAAACAACTTCCAGAGTGGGACTGAAAACTAGTAACCTACAAGAGCAATACAAAATGGATTGTTTTGTTGATAAGTTCAAATTAATTCAGAGGTCTATAATTAATATCATCTCTGGTTAGAGTGCTGTTAGATCATCCCATTAATGCAGGTGTGTGCCTCGCTTGTGTGCAGCAAGCTGGGGAGCAAAACAGCTTGTGACCTTGGTGAAAAATGTTGCTTTTGAAAGACTAAACACTAACAAATATAGACTGAAGCTAAACATTTCTTTGGATAAAAACGCAGTGAATTTTGGAAATGATTACATGCATCTTTTGACTTTTAGACTTTACAACCTGGGTTGGAAATTAACTTTTTTTTGGCTGGTGAGTGAAGCACATCTAGTAGCCACTTACAGCATCTGGATGGTGGCTGGTGCTAATTTCCGACCCTGTTTACAATGCTCTGGAGTTAACAATTTTTGTAAATGTTTGGATCACATCAGCTGTATCCATGATTCTCTGACACAGGGACATCTTCAAAATTGCCTACATATGAAGTTTGCAGCTGTGGTGGCTAAATCTGTCCATAGAATTAGGTACAACAAGACTGAGCTGTGCAGTATTGTGTTTAGGTGTGTGGTATTTATTCAGTTTGGGACATCCCATCATCTCTGCAGAGCATAAATGTTAGCTCAAGTTGGCTGGCTGACTAAACAGGGACCAGAAATCGTCTCTGTTGCTAGGCTGTTGCTTAGGGTCGGCTTATTTACTGGAGTAGAAAACTAAATTTCATTACATGGGAGTCTACTGATGTGACTGGTTGTTTTCCAGTTATTAGTCAGAATCCACTGACATAATGGACGTAGCTACTGTGACGTCACCCATTGGCTTCATTTTTCAGCCCCAGATGTTGCCACTTGGTATTTCCATGGAAACACATAACACTGGCAAAAGGTATTTCATTTTAAAAATGAATTGCCCCACAATATGAATACAGTTTGATGATACCTTTAATTTTGTTCGTAACTCTTGTATAATCACAATATTACACTCATGGGTGTGCTTTACTGTTTTTATTGGCACTTCAGTGATGCATGCAGCTGCATCACTGAAGTGCCAATAATGATGCTAAAGCACACCCTTGAGTGTACTATTGCTTAAATGTAATTTGGTTTTTATTTCTGGAACTATGGTTGTTGAATATGCTGTACCTTTGCCCACTTCAATACAATGCATAATTCCTGTCAGGCCTTTTTAACTCTTTCTACCCCAGTTCATTCACTAATCATTCCAGGTTCAACGAGGGATGCACAGACTGTAGAATTCTGGGCCGATATAGATCTTGATGTTCAAAATAACAAGTTGGCCAATGACAGATACCACGATTTTTTTTATGTTGTTGTCATTTATTTCCTGTTTGTTCCTGGGAAACAACCTTTAAAATAACCTTTTACATGAAAAACATGCTTCAGAAGTCTATTCACCATATATCACAATTCCCTCTCTAGTATCTTTTTTTATTTCTGTGAAAATATTAACAAATTTCTCCTTCAAACAGCTGTAATTATTCAAGGTTCTCGCCAAAAGATACAACTACTAAAATGTTTTTAGGGATGAGAGCTTGGACTCATCATAATGTAACTCAGTGCAACCTCCAGCAGGACATAGATCCAGCCACTGGCTGCTCACAGCTAGCTTTAACTAAATCTCCTACTGCCGACGTCAACACGGATTCTATAGTGAGTTTACTGCATCCTTTTTTCCCGATAGCGTCCCAGTGAAGATCTCTGTTTGTCTCAAACACATTTTTCTATGAGACGCCTTAAGTCTTATTTGCTGATAGGCCGATGGCAGTCACCACAGCGAGTATCAGACAGTACTGATGTGTGGCTTATAAATCGCTACATCCCTAGTTTCAACCCTGTGCCTCTCTGTCTTGTAGCCCCTGCAGTTCACTTCTCACCCCTCTTTCTATCACTACCCGCGCCCTCCAGGCTTGTTTTGTTACTCAACATTTGGCCAAGCAGGTAAGCTCTGCAGTCAGCAGATTGGAGCTTCTGGCAGGTTTAGAGTCCCTACGGAGTGATTCTCATTATGCTTTCACTGCTGTGTTTGTTCTGTGTGCAATCATACCATTACAGTCTGTTGATAATGCCCACTTTCATCCAAACTTTGACAAGGCCTCTCCACCAAAATCATTAATTCAGCAATCAATTTCAATTAGCAGCTCTACTCTCACTTCCTTTTAGGGCACATTTTTGCTGTAAGCAGGTATGATAAAGTATGTACTGTAATTTATTGCACTCAGTGACCATGAAGATAATTAGCATTCCTCCAGTGTTTGACCCTTTTAGTTCAGGAGTTTCATGCTCGTATGACTCGGACAGTGTCTGTCTTGAATATAAAATGGTGTAATCAGTTTGATAAAGTCACAGCGTGTCCGTCCTTTTTAATACCAAACAGCTGCGAAAAATATCATGCAAAATCCAGCTCTTCAGGCCTGGCTTTATCACAGAAAATAAAAAATAAACTGAACAGCGTGTTAGATAAGGTTGGTCAAAAGGCTTATCGCTATCTGGAAATTAAAAAGTAAATTCTGGGTAGCAAGCATCGACTGGCCCTTTGGGGACTTGAAGGAGAAGGTGGGGATTTGTTGTATTTCAGCTTTAGGCTGCTAAGTGAAAGAAATCAATAACAATTTCATATCTGTTTACATTCAGGGAAAAGTAAGCTTCAGGGTAGTGCATGTACTAAAATGTTTTCATAATAAATCATAAGACTTCATAAGACATAACAAGAACACGTGTACAAACACCACACACATGCAGCACATGTGAAAAACCAATCACAATCCAGGGTATGTGGTTTGTGCCTTGGGGGCTGAGATAAAGGAAAGGGAACGATGTTGTGAGATTGAAGATGGAGACAGAGGAGTGTGAAGCGAAGTGAGAATGGTTACAGATGAGTGAACTGAGGGGGGACATGAGTCAAGCCTAAAATGTGGCGCGAGAGAGGTGTAAGATGGAGGGAGGAGAGGTGGAGGGGGAGAGGTCCATTTACATGGGCATTCACCATCAGTGCAGCTTCCTTTCACATTCTCTGTGGCTGTGTGTCTTAATTTAAACTAAATTAAACCAAAATTGGTATGACACAAGAACAGAATAAAATGTGATTCACAAAATCAAACGACACCTTCCTCTGCCGCCTCCCCCTCTCTCCCTCCCTCTGTCTCTCCCAAGGGTGTGTGTGTGTCTGTGTGTGTGTGTCTGTGTGTGTTTGTGTCCAGGGGCTATTGTGAAAAATTGATGGGCTGTCTTAAAAAGTAAGATGTTTGGAGATAAATGTGAGGCTGTTCGGGAGGTCCTGATATGCCTTTAGCAGTCCCACATAAGCACCAAACGTGCAACACCAGCAGCACTCTCATCTCTGCACTTTGACAGGTTGCATCAGTGAGCCACTGGGTGAGAAAGTGTTGTTTGCTTGCACTTGACTGTGTGTACATGTGTTGATTTTTTATTCTCTGTAAGCACAAGTGGATACAAGAGCTGTGTCCCATTGCAAATTCAGATGCTATACATTTAGTGTATTTATATGGTAAATTAAGAATGTAACCCTTACGAAATTAGCATGTGATGCCTCATTTCCACTGCATCATTTGGCTTGACTTGACTCGACTCAGTTTAGGTACCAGATTATTTTATCTATTTCATTTTCCGCTGCTGATAGAGCCCTCTAGTGTAGGCGGGATTCTCAGCTGATCGCCATGGCAATGGCGGACGACCGTGGTGTAACTTCATATTCAACGCGGCACTCGCTGAACAAAGGACCAAACAGAGGGTTAGGGTTAGTGTGTACGGTGCAGTTATGACTGGATTAAAAGAACTGATATCAGTATTGCCGGTAGCTTAGCTGTTTAAATGTGTTGGGTTTTTGCAGGATGTCACAAGTCGCGTAAGTGACGGTTCTTTCTTACACATCAGTTATCTATAGTGGGCACGCTCCAAATCGTGTAGTTTTTCTTGTTACTTTTAGAAGGCTCTGCAGCTGCCCTTAAAAAGTATGTACTGTTGCAGGCAGTATGCACACAATCAGGA
>JAPZEB010000026.1:16054677-16072640 GCA_029783705.1 Chaetodon striatus
ATGAGTAAAAGATATAAAGACCTTGGATCCAGCCACTTCAGACAATCACTGCCTATCACACACATGAGCAACTTAATTTCCTCTAACACACACACACACACAAACACACACACACACACACGCACGCACGCACGCACGCACGCACACACGCACACACGCGCACACACTCACACACACACACTCTCTCTCTCTCTATCTCACTCTCTCTCTCTCGGTCGCAGTATTTTTCCACTGGCAGCATTATTATGGAACCAAGCTTTATTTTAGCAACTTCAGTATTTCTACTGCAATCCTATTTTTCAGTAGGTGCACACAAAAATCTCCCATATTTTCCATCAAACGAAAAAAGTGTTCCACTTTACAGTTCTTATTCACCACAACTTGAGTAGAGATTGTATTGGTAGTAGGGAGATCAGAAGAGAAATAAAAAGCTGGGAGTTCACTGGGAAAACCAGTCAATATCAGAGCATTGAGGGTGAGTCATCTGCAGGAATGGGTTAAGACATTGGCAGGGGTGATCTACACATATCCATTCAACACAATGTAACTCTTCAGCCTAAACTCATGAAAAAATAAATAAAAAATGTCACAGGAAACATGGAAATGCAAGCACTGTAATCATGCTTGAGGGGATACATTCACATTTACAGTAAAGCTGTTTAATCATTTACAGAAGAGGATTAGGGCCATATGTGAAAACTGTACTTGAGTTCTGAGCTTCATGTCAGATTAAAGACTTTAAATTCAGAATTCTGTCTTTAACTTAAGACCTCAAATTTTTCATGTGTGGCCCTAATCCTTTCATCTTTCTATAGTCTTTACATTACATGTGCTGTGTGTGTGTCTTCAGAGTGAGCATTCCTCTTTTTCACTTTCCTTTATTTCACTACTCTGCCAAAACTTCTGTCAACTTCTGTATGTTTAGGGAAAAAATAAGGATACAGAAGAGTAAAAACAAAGAAGGGAATGTTGAGAAAAATAGAATCCACCTTACCTTAAACTCTGTCTCGATGTTGGCCAGTCTCGCCAGTTCATTGCTGAGCTCGAGGGCGGTCAGCACAGGGTCTTCGCTGCTGAGTGACAGGTAAGCTGCACTGGCCAGGCCCTTATACGCATTCATCCTGGAGCGTGAGTGACTGAACGAGTCTTTCTTCTGTTTCTCCACACATTCTGAACACTTACAGAAGTAGTCATGTGGCCTTTCTATGCGGGCCCCCTTCGTCAAAAGGATATGGACGATCTCATACTCCAGGCAGTGAGCAGCCAGGATGATGGGTGTGACGTCATGTGAAAAACGCGTTCCATCCTCATCATAGGCGTAAAAGTCATCATCACGCATCTCCTGCTCCAGAGGGCTCAAAGTCAATCTGAGACCTCCGCCAAAGGCAGGGTGGGCAAGAATGGCTTCAACGATTCGGACGTAACCCTTTGAGATGGCCAAAAGCAGGCCGTCCCCGATCCTGGCCAAACCATCCTTCTTAAGAAGCAGCTCCGTCACTTCTAGGTGCTCATTGCCCACTGCCAGCTGCAAAGCATTCTGGCCCATGTAGTCCACGCAGTTGAAGTTAAGGGTTTTGGACTCTTCCAGCATTTTGCGAACCACAGGGATGTTTCCGTATTCAGCGGCATCCAGAAAACGTTCCTCCTCTGGGGTAAGGGCTGAGCCGCGTTCATTGAACATGTATGCCGGGCCCCGCACTGCCTGTCGACGCCCCTTCTCTCTCAGTGTGGTGTGCCGGCGATGCATGGCCTCCACCCTGGAGACAATAGAAAGAACAGCAAACAGTGAGGAGAATCAGAAGAACAAGGATGACAATGACGAAGATGGAGACCGCAGCCAAAGAATGTGCTTGCACATCAGGAGTGATGAAGGGTGAAGGAAGGAGCAAGAGAGCAAATGATGAAGGCAAGAGGAAAAGACAGAATCATTAGTTACATCAAACTGACTATAGTGTAACAAGGCAAACAAAGTTAGAACTGTCTCCCTGTGTGAATGTCGTCCGTGCACATGGACTGGTCAAACACAATCAGCAGGCGCTTAGCACAGACTTCACCCCCGACCCCAGAAAAAGCCCCACCAAGACATCTGTGATGTATCTCTGTCCTCGGTCAAATCAATGGACTGCTATCAGGGTCAGCGCTTACTGTGGGGCCATCTCAGGTCAGCGGCTCTGATTGGCAAGAGAGCGATGAAGCTGTCACTGTAATTGGCTCTGGCATGACAAATTCACACCATGAGACAGTGGTCATCCAAAGAGACTCTTTGGCCAGTGGTGAATCTGTCGTTATCTATCAACACATGGACACAGGCATGGACACGTAGCTCTTGGACTATTCAATGTCTTTTTTTTTGTCCTAGATGGAGCCCCATTTCCAGTGACGTGCTGTCACATCCCAGCAGGACCGAGCAGGAAAAATCCTCTCCATCAATAGAGACTTGTCAAATATAACTACTTTGCACAGGGCCACTGGTTATCACAATATATATTGAAAAACACATTTCATCGGGACTGTTGCTCTCCTTCTATTGTATTTTTGGGACACAAAGATCTGCAACAATGTCCGCATCTGCTGTGTGGCCTGACATTCTGACCTACACAGTGAAAAAAAGTTTCCCACAGATGAAAAATTAGGAGAGAAAGACTGAGTGACAGTGTGGGAGCAGAGGAGAGATACTAAATATGGGTAAAATTTGAAATGGAAAGTGCGAAGGGAAAATTACTAGTAGTGTTGGTGGGAATGATTATCCAGAACAGTTTATTTCTCCAGTGGGAAATAACAAATTTAGACTTGAGATTTAATTTATAAAACATAATGTGACAACTGAAACAAATCTTGTTGAGTGAACTAAAAGGAATCAAATCTAATTGTCAACTTGAATAACTTTAAAAGTATAAATGAAATATGAACTGGTGCAGTGACCTGACAAATAACAAGGGGTCCAGTTTCACAATAAGACCTGCAAAAGAAGTTGTAATACAGGCTATTTGTAAGTCCCCTTACTAGGTGTGTGTGTGTGTGTTTGTGTGTAAGTGTGAGGGAGTGCGTGCACAGAAGGCTAGACACTGAAGGAAAAGGGTGAAAATGGAAACCTGTTCATGGTGGGAACATTCCCTGGAGGCGTCAAAGGATGTGGAACTGAGGAGATTTAAAGAGCTCACCAAGGCAAATCACTGTGGAAAAGTGTGAGTGTGTGTCTGTGTGCGTTTGTGCACGAGTGACAGAGAAAAGGAGAGAGAAAGTGTGTGTCAGTGTGCTTTTAAAGGGTATAAAAGGTCTGCAGCTGTTGATTTTCAATTTACACAATCAGCTGTATGTGCCTTAGGCTGCCAGTCAAAAAATTCCTTTCTCTTTTTCTTTTTCTCTCACACACACACGCACAATTGCAGACTAGTACCTCACACATGAACATATACAAGATTACAAATGTTGACACAAGGGGCACCCATGGAAAAACACGTATATGAAAATATTAGTATTTAAACAGAATGTGGACACAACATACATCATCTGTAAAACGTGTTGCAAGCCTTGCAGTGAATATCACATTCATGAAGCTTAATGCTTGAAAGACAAGTGTCTCTTAAGGCTGTAGTTTGAGTTGATTTATTACAATGCATTATATTGTAGGGTGTAACCTCATATCTCCCCCAGCACACACACAAACTCAGATATATTTGTAGGCATTGGGAAGATTCTTCATACATGAGTGGACAGTCTGGCTGCCAGCCCATTTAGATAACCTCATATTCAGGTAATGAATCACCATTTTCCATCCCTCTCCATCTTCATCTCCATCCATCTCTGACTGTTTGTGATTCTGATCTGAAATAGAATTTACCTGCATCATTTATGTGTGGAATTACAATCACAAAGACAGGAGAGACAAGCATAATGGAGATGGATGGACAAAAAGTGTGTGTTTGTGTGTGTGGTGGGGGGGTGGACAGAGAGATGAACGAGAAGAAAAACTGGTGAGTGAAGGAGATTATATGTATGTATGTCTGCTTCATGTGGCAACCTCAACAACACATTCTCACTCCAGCTTCATCGCATAGATGGTTGGTCATGGACTTTCCACATCCAGATATGATGTGCAAGGTACCACAGGTGCGCTGGTTGTTGACGTTCTGGGATGCCGTGTCAAGTTCTGCCTGTTAGATGCATTGTCTTCTTTCATAATACACTTACATTTTCCGTTTTTATTAAGGCTTCAAGTTATGCATAATTAAGGGTGTGGCTGCTTTGAGTGACAGGTTGGTTCATTTATGAGTCGCTACCACAGTGACAACACTGGATAGGTTACGTAACCATGGTTTAACTCCAGAATTACAGAGTATAAGTCAGGCCTAGCTGTCACTATTTCAGTGTGTTTTTAGTTCATGAAAGTTAATTTTAACATTTTAGTTGCCTAAAAAAAAGTCTTGTTCAGTGACTCGTTGTACTTAAGGACCCTCTAAGGGATCATATGTTCCATTTTTCAGGTACATTTTCTTTTAATGTTTTAAGCCTAGCATTAGCATTAGCATTATCACAGATAACTATAGCTGTGAATGCAACCGAACTAGCAGCTAGTATTAAGGTTATCTCCAGTCTGTTGTCCAAACAACAACTGTGCTGGCATGTGTTAGCAGTGTCACCTCACAGCAAGGGGGTTCCCTCCCTAAATCCAAGAATCCAATACGGCAACAACTAAAATGTCAAACTTGAGGTTTCAAAACAGGAGTCCACAAAGAATAAGTGATGTTATAGTGGCTGTATCCATTATTTTATACAGTCTATGCTTTACTTATACATTATGTGTGTGACTGTATTCTTATATCATGTAGTGTTTAAGACAGAAGGACTTGTCACAATTACCATCTGTGCAACCAAGACCACCTTGTAGCAGAACATGATGACAATGTACAAGAAGAGGAGCTCACACTAGCATTTAATAAATGCACCTAAATTGTACAACATCCCATCTCTCTGCCTACTTGTTGAATATAAGTCCAATATTCAGTCCCCTTTAATCTCTGCTCTGGTTCACAAACACCTGAAGAAAAACATCTGCCTCACATTTCATTTGATTTAGTGTTAATAGATGGTTTGAAACAACTCTGCAACATGATTATATGGCAACATTTTGTACACAGTGCACCAATTCAATCTGTTACTGAGTCTACACGGCTCTCTTTTTAATTCTGCATCTGAGGCAGAGGCTGCTGCAGATCACTCAGAGTCTCTGTCCAGGCAGGCGGCTCCCTCTCTTATTAACAACAAAACTGTCAGAAAAGAGAGAAGAAACTATCTCGCACCACTGCTACTGGTGATTCCAACTATATTCTGACTCACCACTGCAGAAATCCCTTATCCAGCTGTAGCTCTTTGAGACCAATGATACTATATTTGGATTATATTGTATTGTAATAAGTACCGTAACCCACTAAAAAATAGCCTAAATCATTTGGCTCAAAGTTTGGGTGGTATCACAGTATTATGGTATACCAGGGATTTTCACCTGAGGGTTTAGAATGCCATAAAAATTACAGAGGCTTCTCTTTCTATTAAACTGATACAGAGATGATGTATTGATGAGGTGTATTACAGTGCACAGCATGCACCACCAGAGGTCAGTGGACTAGACAACTGAGCTGAGAAAGATAGGGGCTGCGACTGGGATGTATAACCTTACAGGACTCGTAAAAAGTTGACCAGGAACAGCAGAGAGAGACAGCAGGAAAAATCTGCGTGTTTTCACATCTCACTTTTTGAATTAAGGGTTTATTTCGACTAAACCAGAGTCAGTGATTGTTGGAACAGTCGACTAAGACCAAGACGGTTTGAATTTTACAATAAGTTAGCAGTTAGGCTAGTCTTATTTTGGTGAAAGAAAGAAACCTGAACTCAGAAGGTGTACAGTTGTATGTTTTGATTAATAAGAAAAATGGGTGTTAGTATATTTCCTGTCTTGATATGTTGTGTACATATTTTGTTTATGTATTAGACTAAAAATGTTCTGAGAGCTTGTGAACCGTAGCGAGCCCACTGCTCAAATACATCTCTTGATCTCTTGACTCTTGAAGTCTTGAAGTGAATATGCATAGTAGTGTTTCTCCTCTGGCTCTGCCCGCAAGTTCCCACTTGACTTGTAGACATTCTTAGATGTAAGGGATTTTTTTTTCCACTTTTCTCTGCTTGTGGAAAGTTTTACAAATATAAAACCTCCATGGATCAAAAATTATGAAAGAAAGAGTCATAAGTGATCATGTTTCTAGTTTGAGGTGTCAACCATGTTACAGACGTCTCTTGGTCTATAGAGAAAAAGCCTTTTGGGCCACAAGGGATTATTTGCTGCAGTACCATGAGTGGCCACTAGAAAAAATTGAAATCAAGGCTGAGTAGCTTTCCTGGGGGCCCGCTTTCTTCCCATTTTCTTCAGGCTTCAAAAACAAAAACCCTTTATTTTCTGGTCTCTTTCTCTCAGGTTGAAAGTCAAGGTGCTCCACTTAGCATTTCCACCTAGACCCTGAAGAGCTTCAGCTGTGTTTTGCATATGCAGCATTTTTCTGTTGCATTTGTTTTCAGGGTTTGTGCGTTTTTGACTTTGCATCATTGTGTTTTTGCAATATGTCAGTGTGTTTGTTTTGGCTTTCTGCAGCATGTTGCTATGTTGTATTTCTTTGGATTTTTGTGTGTGTTTTTTAATTGGCATTGTTTCTGAAGCTGCAGAATGTTTCTCCTAATAGAGATGGTTTGGGCAGTTGTTTGCCCTTGTCAGCCACCGTAATAAACCCATCTGTAATCTAGAAACACATACTTTTTGGCATGACAGTCAGCAGTAATGCTAGTGCTTTTACTAGATCTAAAATTAGAAACACTTGTATCCATCAATGAATTTAAGGGCATTTTAAAGAATGTGGGGACAGTGACATGTGCTTGTTTTTTATGAAAGGCCACTCTGTTTCAATAGTTGTTGTTTTATTGTGGATTTTTGGATTATAGTATGTTGTATTTGTTGCATTTTAAATGTGTTTTGATTTGGCTGCTACCCTGGCCGGGTCTCACTTGTAAAAGAGAAATCCCAATGGGACTTCCTGGTTAAAGAAAGGTTAAATAATTTAATAAATGGTGCATTAACAAGCAAAATGACATGCAGTCTTTTAAAAGGTGCTGCTGTTGTACACTGTTTTATTCCAAACAATAAATGTGAGCATACAGAAAGCTTTAACTTGTTGGTATACTTCATACATTTCAGTGAGGGGATGGCTGCCTGAAAAGCACTGAAAAATGTAATGAGGGTGTAGACAAAGCACAGCCTCAGCATACAATGAAAATCTCATAAAATACTTGTCACTGACTGTGAGTTCTTTATCACGAACTCTGTTTAATCAGGGTTTTTTTTTTTCTAGAGCTAAACTCGGGGGCCACCAAGTTCATTATTTCCAGTTTCAGCAATCAAGTAGGTTAGGTCATTTACCGGTGAATTAGACAAAAAGAAAGGAAGAAAAGAAGATAAATCAGGTCTGAAATCACATTTTGAGGAGAAAAAAGTTTCCACTCAGCAGGAATATTTACCTAACAGACTAATGAGTTAGTACATTATCAGTGCACAGACATGAGCAGAATATCTTAGAAGAGTCTCTCTCTCCCTCTCTTTATCAAATACACACACACATGGACACTCTTTCAAGCAGTAAATTACCAATTGTAAGATCAAAGGTGAGTTGCTCACCATATTTCGCCAGTAATGAGAAACAGGCATGTTCGCCCCCTCTTACCCTCTGATTCACACACAGACACACACAAAGACATCCGACAGTTAGCTTTGTCGGACATCTGTGAGAGCATACATGCTTCTTTTCCATACAGGGCCTTTTAACTTGAACACTGGTGTATCAAAGGAGCAGACCAGGGAACATCAAAGAGCCACTCTGAGGCCTGCCATTCTCAATATCTGATAGACATAACTAAGCTGGCAGCGCTACATGAATATCCATTAAGTGTCACCATTTATGTCCCATTTGTGCCCGCATGGATGTTTTGTGCATGGATGCAATGGACTGCATCCACCAAATGGTCCCGTGAGCTATTGCATTACGTTGAAGTAGTTAAACATGTAGGACAATTATGAGAAATTATGCAGGACACATCGGCCATTTGCAAAATGGCAGAGAGGTACCCAGTCAGGGTTTTATGAGTGAGTCTGTGCACGCTTTGTGTGTGTGATGAGTGTGACATTGTGGGGATGTACTGTGCAAGCCAATTTCTGTAGTCTGCTCAGCGTCACATGGTATTGCCCCTGTTGTCTCTCTCATACTCAGACTAACACAACGCACACACTCTCCCTGTTGACTGCTGCTTATGCATTTGTGCACCGGAACCAATCAAGATGCTCTCTCTCAACACAAGGACGTCATCAGGGCTGTGGTGGAAATTCCACAAAGACACTTATTCATCTAAACTCACACACACTTCAAAAACACCATATTCCAGCACAAGTGAGGCTATAATAACAGCAAAGTTTAAATATGACTCCGTTAACACAGATTTAATGCATGTACTGCAAATGCTCCATGCAGGGCTGTCATAGTGGGGGGAAGTGGGACTGATCACCCAGGGCCCAGACAGGAGGGGGGCTCTGGAAAGGCCTGGTATGAAAGGTTTGGATTTGTTTGCAGTGTTTTATTTCCAAGTAATTAGTGCCATAACTAAATTCAAATTGGCTGAATGATTCGGTTGAAAGACTAAACTTTGTATTAAAAAAATAGTTGAAGCTTTCTGAGGCCCCTCTCACCCATTACAGGTGCAAAATGGTTTATTCCGCCCCTGCACTAGGATTCATTGAGTAAGTGATTGCTTATCCTGCTGGAGCACCAGCATACACTGTCATGTCTCTCCCTAAGATAGGGAAATCAAGCTTCCAAAAAAAAGAAAAGAAAGGGAAAGAAAGCAAACAGAGTTTGTAAAAATAAATTCAAAAGGTGTATGAGAGAGACATGGATCAAGAGAGGAAGGGCAGGGGGCCCACAGTGACTTCTTATGCATGGGACCCAGAATCTAGTGCTACTCCCCTGGTTCCATGAAAGAAGGGAACATCAGTTAGCTATTCAAGCAGTGCATGACAGCAAAATATATGATGACTCTCTGGTGGGACTGATCCATTGTACATCACAGTCCAGCCCTATTGATGTAGGCTAATCCATATAGGACCTGTAAAGCACAGCTGAGAGTCAATCACTGGTCCATAGCTGCACAGACAGGTGGATGCAGCTGGCTCAGTGAAAATCCTAGCTGCCCTCTCCAACCCTGTCCTCTACTTGTTGACATCCCAGGTGGATTAGTTGGTGTTGATTAAATTCTCTCAACCCGGAACAGCTTTTCCATTTCTAAACTATCCCTCAGCAGCCTCTTTGCATAACTGCAAATTGCAGAGTTTATAAATAAGCACATGGATTCCACACAAGGCCACAAAACTGGTGACTTTACTAATGTATCATGCCTCTGGGTGGATGAACAAAAGTTGTGGGTGAATATAAAATTATGACTCACGTTTGCCTGGTTTCAGAGTTGAACCCGGTGTCGATGTGCTCCGCAGAGAAGTGGTTCCCGTGGTCTGAGAGCTCCGGAGCCCGGTGGAGCCTCTGTCCGCGGTGCTGAAAGCGCTCAGCGTTCGCCGCTCCTCGTCCTCTCCACTTGGGGAACGGGTCATCGCGGTGGCCGTACACCGCATCTATCCGCACATCCGGCCGCGAACATAACGGAGAGCCAATGTCCCCGGTGCTCTGGCAGAACTTTGGCGGTGTGAAGTGTGGGGAGAACCCGGGCTCCCGGTTCTCCGGAGACGCGTGAACGCACTCCGGAGTGGCGAGGTAAGGCGGGTCTGTGTCCCCCAGCAGCGGAGAGGCGGAGGAGAAGATGTCCAGGGGCCGCGATGAGGGAGGAGATCCTGGGGGAGGATAGACAGACAGAGGCGGGGAGGGAGACTCGGAGAGGTGGGCTCTCTCGCCGCTGTCGCTTTCCTCTCCTTCGTCAGACATTGGGTGAGTTCTTGAGCAGCATATACTTTGAAATGTGCCTCGCTATGTGGCACACATTTAACGATGGCTGTCAAAGTTTCAACCGCACAAGTTTCTTCTGAGCCGCGCAGCAGAGACGAGCCGTGCCTCCACCTTTACACAAGAGTGCGCGCACTAATTAGAGAGCACCGACAGTGCGCGCGCAGGGAGCCTGCCTATTACAAAATGGAAGGAAAGAAACAAGTGGCAACACCACAAAAAAAATCCTAACTTATTGCACTAGGCTACAAAAATGATTACATGTTCTCCTATCGAGAAAAAAAAAAACAGATTTTCAGTCTGATATATCTGAATGTTTGAAAACGCCTTTGTATCTTTCAAACCGGTTTAACTGCGCTGCTTTAAGAAGCTACCACACACACACACACACACAAGGCCAACTATCCTATTACTGACAACCAAGCACACATAAACGACTTTTTCTACCTTATAAGAGAAGAACAGACCCGGGTGAGAGGGCAACAACGTCCAGCTCCGTTGAAAGAGTTTGCAGTGTGAGGGAGAGGAGGAGAGAGACACAGTTGGTAGTGTTGGGTGCTGGTTAGGGAGTGAAGGGGTTAACATACCCACCTGTTATGCCAATTACTGGTACTGACATAATCTTGTTATTGCTTCAGAGAACAAGCAATTAATACTTAGAGTAGCCAACATCTAACCCCAGAGGCAGGTTTATCTTAGGAAACTCTGAGTCCTTGCTTGCTCGTTGGCATCTTCAGACAAACCTGAATGCAAAACCCTTTCAGGTCTCTGTCTTTAGATATTAATAAGAAAATAATACAGTGTTTAAATGTGTGTATACTTTATGCTGCCATCCTGTAATTAGAGGCAGAGACCCATTAATCATGATGGAGACTTCCTGCACCCCCACACAGACATTAACCAGTCCTAACCAAGGCTTTGATCTGTCCTTGTATTTACGCACCATGTACACACAGGCCACAAATAATCTCATTAACACATATCAGACATGACAAACTGCTTTCACTGGTGTTTACATTTGGGTAGGAAGTATTTGGGTAAGTAGACTATCCCAAACAACTCGATTCTTTTCAAGCAAAATACCCAATGCTTTTGAGTTTTGTTAAACAAAAAGTGAATACATTTCTCAATAACATACCGATTCTTCAATTCATAATAAGTAACAGAGGTTGGTTACTAACTATAGAAATGTGTGTGAATCGACAACTCAATTAAACATGGCTACTGTTGCTAGTCAGCACCAGAAATACTAGTCGGTTATTAAACTTATTATTTTAATAATACCATTAAACTTTAATTAAATGTCTAGTCCAAATTGAATGCCCAGTCCCTTTTACTGTGGCTTCACATATTGACAGTAAATGCCTGTCTCAATAGACCCTTTTACTGTAAGTACACAGTATGATGTGTTTGGTGGGCGGGGCTTAACTGGAGGCAAAACAATTCTCCACAGACATTAGTGTAAAGCGTCAGACTGAATTTACGCATGCACCATGTCAGGTCAAACATCCATCCACTGAGTGCTCTCACTCTGTGGATGGATGATGTTAGAGGATTGCTGAAGATGGGATGGCTGGCTTTGTGGTTGATTACTATACCAATCTTACAAAGGAGGAGGACACTTGAACAGTTTTCTCGAATTTGTTTTACTATCAAAGCTAATGTTAGCTAATGCACCAACAAGCTAGCATTATGTAGAAATCCAATATTCCTCTTCAGACCTCCCCGATTACTGATGAGGTGGACATGATAACCCTTAATACACATAATGTTATTCATCCCTACAAC
Source organism: Chaetodon striatus (assembly GCA_029783705.1). Lineage (NCBI taxonomy): Eukaryota > Metazoa > Chordata > Actinopteri > Chaetodontiformes > Chaetodontidae > Chaetodon > Chaetodon striatus. The sequence continues at coordinate 16,066,506 of JAPZEB010000026.1, forward strand.
AGTAAATACTCATTCCCTAACCTGATATGAAGTGTGTGCTGCACATACGAGCATTCTTAATGATCACCCCATCCAGTCCTTTTGTCTTATCACATTTAACCACAGTTGCCTTTGTTTTTGTTGATGGGCAGTGGCGGCTGGTATGTGATAAAATTTAAGTTTTGAGCCACAACTCCTTCTATTCTAGCTCCCAAAAACACAAGACGACATATTAAGACTCCTACGTGTTCTTCAGATGTATAAAACCGGGTTGTTGGCTATCTCAAATGATGTGTTCATTCTTCGATTACTCTTTAAGTTATCTATATTCCTTTAGTCTGTGAGGGTCCTCAGATCAGAAGAATCAAACTGGTTTTTCATATTAATAAATCCAAGTTATGAATATTGTTTAAACAGGATAAAGCAGTGTTGTGTCGGTATCAGTATCAGTGCTGTGCAGTTTGGCAGGTGTCTCGCCTTGCAGTCATGCCACCCAGCCCCGCCACCCTCAGATGACAAAGTCAGCTCATAGACTACGTCACTTTAGAAACATTAAAATGATCCTTATAAAATGTGCAAATGTAATTTATTTATGGTTTGTAGAAATGTGGGGTACCAACATTTTCTTCTGGCGACTGAGCTACCATTACCCATGTAACAAGTCTCAGAAACAAGATTTACATGTTCAATTAAGTGTATCTTCATAAGCTTTAGGGTGTCATTACTTCATCATCATCATCATCATTTACATGTCTCATGGAAATAACACATGGTACAACTCCAATGAAATGCGATCTGCTTACTCAAGGGCTTGAAATCACTCAACTAAATGACAAAGTAATTTCCAGGAAATGTTTAAAGAATTTTATCCAAAGAAATTAGCAAACCAAGGGACCCATTAAATATTTTAATGTCAGATTTTCACATCTTCCCCACATTAGAGTGATAAGACTTGGATGAAAAAAAAAAAACAGCAAAGCAGCCCTGCAGGATTAATTACACATATGGAAATTAATATGCAAATGATATTGTAGAATTGGTACAGACCACTCTTCACTTGGTAAAACACTGGCTTGTGCTTTTATACAAAGTGATCTGTATGCTCCACACATTCAAACCTTGTGTCCTTGAGTGAAGAACACATAATGTTGCTGTGCATTATCGCTGCTGAAGTTCCTCCTTAATTCATCTTAAGTTTGACCCCAACTTAATACAAAGATTAGTGAGAACTGGGACAAACTGTACCACCGAACATGACGTCATGAGTGAATGTCAAGTGGCTGCCCGTCTGTGTGTGTTTGTGTGTGTGTGTGTGTGTGCAAGGGTTTGCTATTATACCTCTTGTGTTATATTGCTTTGGGCTTTTGAAGTGGAAAGGGATGTTGTAAGTGTATGTGTGTGATTTCAAAGCCACAATAAGCTAGTTTTTCCATTTCCTTGTTTTGACAACCAGCCCAGCTCATACTGCATTAAGAGTGCCATTGTAAGAAGAACAATGTTCAAGAGGTGAGCCTGTGTCTTAGGTAGTAATTATGTAGCTGTCAGAGGCACACTGTTTATTATCCAGCTTCACACTAATAAGCCCCTGCACATTTGCAGAACCGATCAGACTCCTTAAAGAATGTTTATACATTGAAAAGAATAGATTACTTATTTGGCCATTCAAAGGGGTAAATCAATATCGGATAATGTACGTAGAGTCTCTCTGTGGGTTGAGATTGTCTGGCCTCACCCCAGTCACAGGTGTCGCAGCAGGAGCTTTCTATTGTCTGTCACAGGCAGAACTCCTGCTGGAAAATCACTGATTGAGGCTGTTTAGAAAAGCTGCATTCTTGAAAGTTGCAATCAACAGAGAACAGTGCAGCAGCAATTTTCTGTCCTGTGTGTGAAATTACAGCACCAGAGCACACACAGCCGCCTCCCTTAATAATGTAGGGGTTTGTAGCATATTAAGCCTCACACTGAATTCTGTGAGTTACTATACTCCTGAGACAGACATATATGAAAGGCAGACAGAGATGGAAATGTGTGATTAAATTACAGCTTGCAACAGAAAAAATGTCAAGTACAGTGACATTAAAAACTTCAGCCCCCTCTGAAAGTCCATACATTGAAGTACTCTTCTTTCACTGTACATATTAAAAATGCAGGGACACCGACATCTGCAGACACCATCTGTGATTCCCTTTACGTTCTCCCTGAGGACATGACAAAAGGACAAACTGAAAATTCACTTGACCTTAACACCTGATTATACACTGCACACATCTACTGCCCATTCGTATATACTTTGACTATATATGGTGTGACAGTACACTCTCTTCCTCTTTACAAGCCCTGCTTTTAACTGTTTCCAACATTGAAGGGGACACAGTGTCCTCCCGCATCTGTGACATTACCAGTTAGCTGCTTGCAGCATCTGGTAGAAAACCCAGCACCTCCCTGATGAACCCCTCTGGCAGCAAAGTCAATCTAGTCAGCTGAACAAGCTATTGGGAGGCTTCCATTCTCTCATGGCAGCAGACAGCAGATGTGCCAGTTTAGTGATTCCAGCTATCTATTACTCTGGAGGAAATACAGAGTTATAGAATAAAGGTTCACAGTTGTGGCTCCACATTTCACAGGTGTTTGCCTCAGCAAACCAATGGCTTCCAGACAAAAAGTCCATCAGACAGAGCTGACAGTCCAGCTACCCCAAAGCTGTTTGTAGTGCTGGCTGAGGAGGGGAAGCTGCAAGCCTGCTGTCCCAGCATGTTCACCTAAGTCCCCATTACCGTCTGTCCCTTCAGCTATGTAGAAGACAACAGGCCTGTCATTGATATTCTGACCACATAAAATCCCTGTATTCTCATGGTCCTCCAACATTTGGCTGTCCATTTTTGACGGCCAAATCTCTCTTTAGTTACAAGCTGCTTTAAAGGAACAGTTCACCCCCAAAACAGCAACGTAGTGCTGTTTATCTAGATTGTTTTGATGTGAGTTGCCGAGTGATGGAGATTTCAGGTGTCAAGATGTCTGCCTTCTCTCAAATATAGTAGGACTTGATGGCACTCAGCTTGTGGTCCTTAAAGTGCCAAAAATACATTTGAAAAACTCAACCGCACTGTCTCTAACCTGGTTACTCGAGATAATCCACAGACCTTGCTGTGAGCAGTTTTATGTAGGAACTGTTTTCTTTCTGCTGAACTACACCAGTCAACCATATCACTGCAATGAAGATATACTTATGGAGGAGAGGTTCATGGTCATGACAGTGTGGGATGTAAATATTAATGGTGTCCTCCTCAGCTGAGCTGTAACGTTAGCTAGCTCAATGGTGCCAGGTAAGCTAGCAGTAGATGCACTCTTCCTTCTGTGGTGATACAGTTGGCAGGTGTAGTTCAGTAGAAAGAAAATAGTTCCTCCATGAAACTGCTCACAACAAGGTCTGTGGATTATCTTGAGTAACTGGGTCATGATTTATGGAAAGAGACATTGCTGTTGACTTTTTCTAATGTATTTTTTGGCAATTAGAGCACAAGCCATCATCTAGTTCCAATATATTTGAGAGAAGGGAGACATCTTTATGGTCGATGTCTCCAACACTTGGCAACTCCCACCAAAACAATGTAGACTAACATAGAGCACTACAGGTGAGAGGAAAAATGTGTATTTTTAATTTTGGGGTGAACTGTCCAATTAAAATAAAATAGAACACCTCCTAAACAAGTCACGTTTTGACAATGAAACACAGCAGACATAATTTTAAGTTTCAAAGCACAGGACTCAGGACATTGGAGAGCAGGGTTTGACAAACAAAACAAAAACACCTGGTCAAGGTTAGGAAGAGACTGTGCTTTGGGTAAAATATTGAACGACTCAAGGCGCCCCGTCTTGTTTTCTGAGTCAGCACTGACCTCCTCCATATTTAACATAGACCAGACTCTCTTGCAAACCTTTGAGTTGTCTAAGCATAAATGTAATAAGCGCCAACGTGTTCTCATATTGATTTAAAAAAAATAGAATCCGGGTAGCTTTTCATTTCCTGCAAAAAATATTTGCTTATGCAAATGCGCATAAACCTTTTTTAGGAGCCAAGGTCTCACACAGAGTTCAAATGACAAAGACAAAATGACAGATGGCAGAGAGGGTGACAAAAATCAATCATCAGTGGGCCCTAGTGTCTCTTTTTTTCCCCCCTCATCCTTGCATCTGTCTGCCTCTTTTTCACACCCTGTCCTCTATTCATTCCTTTGCTGTCAAACTTGTCAGTCCCAGCTCATTTTGTCAGTCCCAGGTCCTATCACCACTCCATCACATCTGAAGGTGGTCATGAGCTCCACAAGAGATAAAAGACTTCAAAATACTTTATAGAGGGCTCCATTTTTGACTGACAGTTAGTGTTTTCATAACCTGCATGGATTAAGAAAAGCGTACGTTTGATGAAAAATGGTTTCATTACTGTGGATCCAGAATATGCAAATCCAGAGGTTTCGAGACATCATTTATAGAGGATTTAACTAATGCAAGATATTTTTCATATTGTATAAAAGACATAAAAACATCTAATTTAGTCAGCTGGTCAATTATTGTTGGCTTTAACATTTTAATCTAATCCCATATATTTGGGTGGTGGACAAATATTTAGCTGTGAGATAGCTTCTTGGAGGAAAAGGCGTTTAAAAACAACAGTGATAAGAGTTTTTTTTACTCTAATATGACCATGCTGTGGTGTCTGATTGGATGAAAGGGGTGAAACAGTGGCACAATTGGATTGTCTGTCACAGTTAAACATGGTCACACAGCAACCTGGCTTCTTGTCCTATTGACTTCAACATCCAAATCAGTGTTAATGTGCGTACGAGGAGGAAGGGCACAAAAGCCAATCACCCACACCCTCCATCAACCTCACGGTAATTTTATCGGTCACTTGATCAATGACACGTCACATGCGATCAATGGGGACAGCAGTCCCTTGAGAACAGCAGATGACAGTGACGTTTGCCTACAGATTTATTTTTTTAAGTTTACTCTGCATATTTATTTCATGCACTCTCTCTCCTGCTCCACCAGTACGACCCTCTACAGCTCAGAATGAAACAGCGGGCAGATATTGGAGTCAATACATATGCTATGCATATTTTATTGGTACAGAGCGACGAGTGAGGCACTGAAGTGTTTAAAACTTTTATTATGTCTGCTTGGCAGAGTTTGATGAATGACTTGTGACAGAGCGTTTAATGAGGTATTCTGCCAACTGGCCTTTATTAAAGATATCACACACTTTGTGGACATGTGTGTGTACACGTAGTTGTGTGAAGGTATCTGAACTGCAGACCCAAACCGATGCCATTTTTTACACACACGCACATAAACCATGCAAATTCATGCAAATCAATGCTCTGAGCAGCCTCTCTCTTTATCTGTTTCCGTTTATACATTAATATATTCACTTCCAATTTAGTGAAAACATTTGAATAGCATGACTTGTTCAAACCCCCCGTGCAGTGTACAGTCACTGCCATTTATTATTTACATGAAAATACACACTCAGATTGACAAGTGCCCCACTGAGTGTGCAGCTTATATCGGAATGCGGCCCAAACACCAAACTGTGGCCGCCATATACATTTACAACCTAATGAGAAATACTAATGTTGTGCTTTTAGGTGCAAAAAAAGCCATGCTCCTTCTTGCTTCAGTGCATTCAATATATTCCCACCTTGACACATGACTTTAAGTCATTATGGAAAGTGATGGCAAGTGTTTCTGGTTCAGTTAAAATAAGCTTGGCTGCATGTGTGAGCGTGTGTGTGTGTGTGTGTACGTGGCCTTGGAAGAGGCAAAGTCAGCAGATGGAGGAATTCAAGGGGAAAAATAAAACTTGTAAACTTAATGTGATCTTTAAGGTCAAAAGGAGAAATGTAAATTAAGCCTCTGGCCAAAGTTATGTTCTCATGTGACTTTCCTCTCTCTGGGCCCTGTGAAGTCTGCCGCCGGAGCAGACCTATCACCTAGAAATTTTGTTCAAAAACAACTAATTTGAAACAGGAAATATGTTTGGAGGAAAACATATTGCTGAACAAATTAAATTTTCTTTTTACTTAATGAGGAAATGCTGCTAATTAATGTACTGACGGTTAGAGACAGTGCTCGCCCCTTTCACCACCTGTTCAC
>JAPZEB010000026.1:16072740-16097654 GCA_029783705.1 Chaetodon striatus
CCTTTCACCACCTGTTCACACTGCTGCCCTCTGGAAGATGCTTCAGGGCCCTGAAATGCTGCAACTCTAGACTGAGGAGCAGTTTTTACTGTACAGCCATACAGAAACTGAACTTTCACCCCCGAACCCCCCCCCCCCACTGCACCACTACAACAATTTTAAATTGCACTACAACAGACCAATGTAAAATAACTGCATATACACTTTATCTTGTCCTTTTTATAGCACCTTATTTGTCATACTTTAGCCTTATCCTATTTTAATGTGTGGGTGTGTGAATGTGTGTTTAGGCAGAGTGAATGAAACATTTTTCCTTTTATGAGAGACAGCAAATTTCATTGTATAATAAAGGCAATAAAGGCATTCATAATCTGGCAAGTCGCAAAAACGTTGATTCTAAAATGTTCACTTGTTGCCTAAACCTACCCACAGACAAGAGGCTGGACGCAAACTTAGGTTCTGGTGTCAATGTCCTGCACTTTGTACACCCGCAATCTTCCCAAACCACTTCTTAATGAAGCCAGTGTGGTATATGAATATAGTTACGTGACAAAAACATAACCCAGGCAACAATTACAGCCCCTTTTACACTGCCTGTTCAAGGTGGGAATATCCCATCATTATGCCACCTAACCAATTTGTTGTCTGACAAAAGACAACAGCGGCAAATCGATGTCTGTAAAAGGGATAGCCAGTGGGACGAGACCATGAGCAGGACAGGTGTGACATTTTGATGATGAGTTATGCGTGCATTTAAAAACAGCTAGCTGCAGTTAGCAGCTAACTCAAAGAATAAGAAGAGCGAGCAAAAAGTTTGCAAATTGGGAAAACAATGACGTCCGTAGCTTATTACCCTCTGAGAAGAGGACGAGATCAGCTGCCATATAACAGGGATGGTAAATGATTGTCATTGCCATGTTATGCCATTGATATTGTTTCAGAAGTGTTGCCAATGCATATGTCATATGCCCCACTTTATGCCAACACTGTTGTGTTAAACGTCATGCCTGTTACATGTCTTTTTTTTCTGAGATGCAAGCCTGTTGTCTAAAATCACGCACTGGAGCGGCATAATGCTGCCATTGTTCAGTTCTGTGTAAAATTGCAAAGACGACATAAAGAAGGAACTTCATAGCGGCCTTATAGCTGCGAGAGAAGGGCTTACATTTCCACAGAGAGTTAAATAAGAAAGCAATCTAGTAACAGAGACAGAGACAGAGTTGACCAGAGGCCAAAAGACTATTTCTGTCATTATTCCTCTGATTAAACTACATAAATCAAAAAGTGCTGCAGGCATGCTCTGTTAGATGTTCACTATGTCGACATTCAGCTGAGAATTGGATTTAAAACATCAGTTTCTCACTAAGTAAACTCACACTGGCGTTTCACTTGCTGACAGTTAGAGTGCAGCTGATTTTTGCACTCTGGAGGTGAGAGCTGTCACAGACTCCAACTAGTAGTCCATGTGAAGTGGGGAATGCGGTTTCACTCCTCCATGCAGAGCGGATCATTGGAGTAATACCTGCCATCAATTATCCTCACCAGTGGCCTATGCTGAGAGGATCAACACTGGCACTGAGGCTGCTCCCCCAGCTAAACAGCTGCAGCTCTGGATGTATATGGGCGACAAACACATTACAGTCACAGAGACATTGAGTGAGAGGCCCCCTGCTAAGTAAACAAACCACCTGAGTTGAAGTTAAATGAATGTGTGCTACCTGAATGGAAATCTAATTTACAAATCATTATTGATTGCACAGCAAGACATGATAAAAGTCTGTGTGCAAGACTTGAATAATCGATTAGACAAACATAAAAGTTAAACTTGAGAAAAAAAAAAAACTACTGTAAAAACTTTACCAAAACTAAATTAATAGAAAATTATTAAATACAATTGTTACAGTGCTGACTGACACAGTCATCAAAAATCTTAACAAAACAAAACAGGACTATTTTTGGTTTATTCTGTAATAAAATCAAGAGTCAACATCACAGACGCCTTCTTCCTGCACTTGTGTGTTAATTAGCATGTTCCTCACTGATTTGATTTGAAAGCTGAAGGCCACTTAAATATTTCAAAAAGAGGAACACTTGAGTGTTTGTTTACTAAATAAACATAAGCTATAACTTCTCACTCCTGATTTGTCAGTTACGGCGGCTTGGTCAGTGGCCCTATGCTTTAAACTGTGGTGCTCTGTGTGGCCATAGTAACTATCACAAGAGCAAAGGAGAGTCAGATGACATAGTAGGGGTGTAAATCACCAGTTTGATCATGATTTGATGTTATATACATTCTTTGGACAACCATATATTTGCTGATATTACAAAGTCTGCCACGATAAGATTTCAACTCGTTGATCATTGAGTCGATATATTGATGCAGATGGATGGATCGTTACACCCCATGACACAGTATACAGAACAACAAAGTTGGCGTAGGGAGGAAATCTGGGTGGATACATGGGTCTAAACTGACTTAACTGACATAACTTGGGTAACACACATACTTTTTGAGCCCAAACCATGATTTTTCTAAACCTAACAGGAAGTTTGTTTGAAAAAGACTGTGCATTTAAAAAGCAAAAACTGAGACATCCAAAACGCATGTTGGAGGGGTACATATAGTGTCATAGTTTGAAGTGTAGGGCTTACTTGCCCACCTTGAGACCTTGAAAATATTAAGGATTTCAGATCCAGAGAGGGGGTTTTGAGTTTGAGTTTCAGACTTTGTTTCCTGCATTTAGATGACTTTTTAATAACAAAACACTGCTACACTGTAACAACATTTGTTTTAATTTTCAGGCTGGTATTATGGAGTTTGAGCTAGTTATAGTTTAATGTTGTGCCTGGGGCTTGTGTGATGGTGATACTCATTACCGTCAGCTGAGGTTGGAGGGAGAGCTATGTTTCTTCCCTGTTCCAAAACCACAATCAAACCCTGACAAGAGTTGGCTTAACTATCTACCTACTGAAGGTATTCTGTATGAATATACATGCTGATTTTACTTTTTAATGATAACAGTGAATAAACCATTACTTTTACAGGAAAAGTGGTGGAAACAGGGATTGACTGTAAAATAATGGACATAGCGACTCTGACATCACCCATTGATTTGTGGGATTTTAAAGCCTCAAGTTAAGCATCTCGGCCATCACCATCTTGTTTTTTTGGATCCAGAAGTGAACATATTTGAGAGAGGGTGGAGTTGTGGAGGAGCAAGAGGTGGATCTGACTAAGAAGCCGAGGACACTATCAGCAGACAGTCAGTCCGCTCTTAACTATGCATAACTTTAAGCCACAAGTTGATGTTAGCGGGTGAGTTATAAGAAACTTATTTTTTGTACCAAGCTGTAAACACTTCTATTTCTGCTGTAAAGTTGGACATTTTAACATGGGGGTCTATGGGGATTGACTTGCTTTTGGAGCCAGCCTCAAGTGGCCATTCAAAGAACTGCAGTCTTTGGCACTTCTGTGTTGGCCTCAGCCCCAGGGGCTGCAGCTTGGCTATGTGTCATCGCAGTATGTGAAGATGAACGATGTTTGGTTCCCCTGGAGTTTCCCACCTTCCTGCTGGCAAAGGTCTGGGCCTCTATCCTTATCTTTTTAAGCTGATTTTGCTTTGAGTGAGTTTGACATCCTAGATATATCCTTCAAATGCATATTGTAGACCCTTATGTGTGCTTCTCTCTGAAATCACTTCTTCTTTTTTCCCTAAAACCTGATTATATATCCTCAGGAATTGCCATTTGACAGTATGGGCTCAATGCTAGCTCTGACAGCTTGATGGACAATCCAAAGGTGTAGGGCTTAACAGAGGGTCAATTGATCCTGAAAGGATAGATTTTGAGGAACAGTACCACTTTAACACACAGCACTATGGTTTTGTGTCTCTCCACAATATAAATTGACTCTACAATACATCCACCTGTAGCCCTTGTGATGAGCCCATACAAGCCGTACAACTGTCTTGTTACTCCTTGGGCTTCTTTACCGAAAACCCTTCATCTGAGTCTCACCCAGCCTTGACAGCCATGGGAAATCCATGCTGTAAATTGAAAAGGGTCCTGAGAGAATAAAGCAGCGGGCTAGATTTCCTTTTTCACACTGCTGAAGAAAGAGGTGAAAGTGACACATGGCTGTGGTGTGAGGAGTGAGTGCTTTTGCGTGACAGCTAGGGGTGCTATAAAAGTGAAAGGCTCAGTAAATGCATGTCATTGATGAATAAGGAGGGAGAAAACTAGACAATACAAAACCACAGAGCTCTTATTCTCATGTTTGGCATTTTCAATTCAGAATAAAACACACTGGCCATTTTCATTTCATCATCAACATACAAATTTTGTTTTTCACAATAAATTGCCAGCAAATAAAACAACCAAATAATTCCAGCGTTATCCTTTAAAGATCAAGTGGGTAAGATTTAGGGAAATTTGGTGGCACCTAGCAGTGAACATTGCAGATCGCAACCGGGCGAAACTTCTCCTGGGTAGATTTCCATCAGTGTTCCGTCAGGTGATTTAAAGCGGTAAAAAACACTGTTTAAAGCAGCTTCATGATACAAATCAATTTTTCTCCGACACTGTTTGGCATGTGAGAGACAGATCGTTAGCCTAGCACATGCCAGTGTATGCCACCTTTTTTTTTCTGATAACTTAAGATCCAGACGTGCAGAAGGTTTTTAACGGGTGTCAAATCATCCACAGAGGTCTCCCTCTCTCCAAAACAAACAAATCATGTGATTTAAACCAGTAAAAACAGAATAAAGCAGTTTAACATTAAAAAAATGAACAGTGTTTTTCTGATGCTGCTTGTCTCAGAGGGGCAGCTAACTATGGTGGCCAATGGCTCAATCTAGAGCCAGTTTTTGGTTTGTCTGTTTTGAGATACAATGGAAACATGGCACTATAACATGGTCTTCTTCACAGATGAGGACCCGCTCCCTATGTAGATATTAACGGCTCATTCTAAGGTTAGGAAAACAATTCCTATTTCCAGGTGATTATTAAAAAAACAACCCACATACTTATTATATCATGTTCCATTTCTGCCAATGTATCCCTCCTAATCCTACACACTGGACCTTTAAAGCAGCACTCCTCTGATGATTTCACGCAAGATTAACAGTTAACTGGTCATGGTTAGTATTACTCAGCCCGTGAAAACAGTTGTATAATGTCTTCTGCTGCCTGGAGGAGTGTTGTCAGGTCTGAAAAAATGACTCAAGTGACACTTCATTGAGTATGAGAATTGCTGGAATACCCATTGTACCAACCAACAAGCTTGCAATCTTCACTTTATTGCATTTTAACAATGTGAAATACATGACTGGAGAGACACATGAAATCATACAAGCGGAGATTTTTTCTCTGTAAAAAGGAAACAGCTATGTTGAGAGAAAGGCTTTAGAAAGATGATGAGGATTTCCAGGAAATCACATAAAATCTATAAAGATTTCACCGATCACTACTGTTGGAGCAGCTGATGACCATATAGCTTGGTAAGCATTGTGATTTGCAGGTGAAAATATATGTGGATATCTTTTCAAACTTGGCTTTAAAATCTGTTTATGCTAATAATTTATGGTATTTAATACAGAAAGCAGTGATGATAAAAGTTCAGTTGATGTAGGCTTGGGCACTATTGTGACATTACAGTATACCAGGGTATTTAGAGATCAGACAGTATGATTTTCGATACTGTCAAAAATACAGACACTCCTCTCTCTATTAGACTTATTGTATGTAGAGCATAATACATGCCACCAGAGGCCAGTGTACAGTCTCTACTGGTGGAGCAGGCAGCTGAGCTGACGGACACCAGGAATCTGATAGGTGGGGGTGGGGATAACAACACAGGACTGTAACAATCAACAGCAGGGAGAGACCACAGGTAGAAACAACATGTTTCCACATCTAACTCTGTGTATTAAGGGATTATTTAGAACAAACCAGGGTTGGGGATAACTAACTAGATGACTAACAAGACTAGCCAAAATGATTTTGCTCAAGTGCTGCACAGTATTACTATTATATACCATATACTGTATGGAAAAAATAGGTGCCGGCCAAGTCTAAGTTGCAGTTACCTGTTCTGCATCTGAAAGGAATAGTTTGGATTTTTTTTTAGGTAGGGTTGTGTGAGGTATTACCTACAATAGATGGCAGCTGTCATGCTCACTGCCTGAAGACGCTGGTAGGAGTACTGACAAAGAAGTTAAGCAATGCACTGCTGTGTACAGGGGCAGCAGCACAACATATTTTAGCCACCTTGCCATCACACTCCTTTATAATTGGGAACTGAACTGAAACCGAAACGTATCTACACCCTCTACAAAGCTACAAGACAAAAACAGTACTTTTACATCACAGAATACAGGAGTTGCTGGTCTACTGCTGCCTCAAGTGGCTAGTTTGTGTGACTTTTCGTGTTGGAAAAGGTTAGGTTGGATTCACCAAAGTCAATCAGACAATAACACAAACAAACTAACCAATCCAGGCAGCAGTAGACCAGCATCTCCCATATTCTGTGGGGTAAAATGACTGTTTTTGAGAATGGAGTCTGACTTTAAAGAGAGCATAGAGAAGTTTCAATTCAGTTCCCTCTCGTAAATGGCTGTCTGGCAGGAAGGTAAAGCAGTGAACATTTTTTAAATATACATAGCATAAACTTAAACTTCTTGCTGCTTCGCTTTGGTGTTGATACTGCTGCCTGCCTCTACAAACTGCAGGTGCGCTGACTCTATTGTAGGTAATACACTGACCATGGCTCAGTACTTTATACAACCCCACTTAAAAATACTTTTAAGTACTCAGCCACTAAGCTGCTCCACATTGGACTTCATTAAGCTGAAAGGGTTTTTTTTTTTTTAGATGTTTATCATGATATATGAAAGATCTTACTTAACTTGCCCTGCCATTAAAACAATGGTCGATGATACATAGACAAGAGGAAGCAATCACTCTCTAGTGTCTAACCTCTGCCCTCTGCTCACTGATATTTACTTACAGTACTTATTCCGATTGACCCCTGAAAGGGTATCAACCGAGCATCACTTACAATAGTTTCCTGCTCCCTCGCTAGTTGAGTGGAATAATATCTTGAGCAAAATTGGATCTTATGAAAAGCTATCGTTCAACAAAATTAGATTTTAGAAGTTCCTTCTAAATGAAAAAGGTTGATATTATGACTCCCTCTTGTTTTTTATTAGTCAGCAGAAGTATTTTTACCGCCACAACTAAAAGCTTTTTTCCTCATCCATAACCCTGATGCGGTATGGTTTACTATGTATAGACTGTATGTTAGGCTGTATGTGAATTTGCATTTATCCTAGTATGTCTAATCTTTGCTGACTTTGAATACAAAGCTACTCAATAAGCATATCAAGCAGGTCCAGCCCAGCACTATATTTCTCAGTCATGCAAGCAAATCACTGCTCAAGGCATCCACTGAAAAGTCATACACGGAAACACAATCAAATCAACCTATGTTATTATGAAAAGAGGCTTAAATCTAAAATACATATATATTCAAAACCCACCTCCACATTTGGTGCAGTTATTGCTTACAACCAAACAAATTCAAACAAATCGAGACTGTGTCTGCAGGGCCATTATTTTCAGGAGAAGAGCCCATTATTAATGCCAAGCTTCAATAACAGTTTCACATACACACACCTAATGGCCCGACTGCATCAGCCGATGCTCCACTGCCTCCCTGGCAGAGTGAGAAACTAACTTGCAGTGGCCGCTAAAATTCAAATGAGATGTCTAGTTTTTCTCAGGCATTTAAATGAGGTGAAATATTGTCTGTCAGTGTCAGCTAATGATCACGTTATGTAGCTCCGAGGCATTTCTATGAAACAGAGTGGAGGGCTGTGCTTAATAATGAAATGGTACATGCAAATGCTGAGACCATGGAGCACATTACATTACAAATTACATGACCAAGAATGAATTCTTAACCAGGACATCTCATGGGCAGCAGGTCACCACTGTGAATCCCCTCAATACCAGGAGAATCTGGGGAGAAGAAGGAGGTCACGACAAACTCATACACAAGTGCCAGTATATTTGCCCTTGAGCACCCCTAACACCTCGTACATCATAACCAACACAACACTGATGCAGGAGCTCAGCAGCTGGTGCTTCTTCAGCTTGCTGGCATCAGTATATTATGTGTCATGTCAGCATCTGGTATAAGCTATACCAGTAAAAACCTATAGCGTTCAAAGGTATTTACAGAAGGTGGACTTAAAGGTTCACTTTGCTTTTCCGGTGTGGCTTCAGCTTAACTCTTCTAATCTCTCTGTCAACGGCAGTGTGATAGCTGCAGCTCCCTAAGTCATCCAACTCATCTCCTGGTATTTTGTTCAAACACTTCTGGCTTATGCTATGATGTCAGGAAGTTCTCTGAATCCTGTATTTAATAGATTCATATGTTTACTGTATGAATACGATGAGGGATTTCGAGCTCCAAGCAGAATCCTTTGGCATGCTTCTTGGATTACCGAGGGAGCTCCGCTAAAGATCACAGGCTTTTCTGCCAAACATAACTAAACATCTGATCTGAACCGAAGTGTACATATATAACTATACATCCATCTCTAATAACTGTTTGATTGTAGCTCAATCAGAGGCATTTATGTTTTTGGAAATGACTATGTACACTAAATGTTTATACAGTAAAGACTTGGCAGGAAAGGCAGCTGCTCTTTGAGGGAGCTCTGAAAAAATCTGATGAATAAACGCTGATGTATGTATGAGTCACTGACAGTGAAGCATGAATGAGGCGGCTGATGTCAATCAGCTGATGCAAGCAGGACTTCATTGCTCTGCCTCAATGCAACGCTCCATATATACAGGACAATGCAGTAGCTACAGTGTGTTAACTATTAATGTACTGTAACTTGAATTTGTATTAAAGAACTAGATGCTCCCCCGTGTCTCAGAAAATGTTTTATGAACCCTTTTAATCACATTTGTCACATGCTCTTACATTCCCAAGTGGTGACATTTTGGAGATGCAAGACATTTACTTGACATTATCCTTGAGAAAAAGTTAATCAGTTCTAAGTTTTTTAGATTTGTTATCACATATACAAAGTAGCTAACATGAACAAATGGATAGTGTGTACAGTTAGGTGTTTGATACAGAGCATGCAGCTGTTGAAACATATCTGGGTAGATGGATTTGGATAGAATATAATGGCAATATAATGAAAAAGGAGTATGCAGGGTCAACACAATCACCAGAAAAAAATGTCAGCATTGTATTTTCTAAGTGTTATGTTAAAGGCAACTTACAGAGTCTTTGAGGTCACGTGTGAGTTGTTGACTCACCCAAAATCGCAAAGTGTATACTGGGCTGTAAGCTGTCTGGGGAGGGCTCTCTGCATTGTAGGTGGGTGATAAGGGGTGTTGTGGGCCACCTCCTCTGTTTAATGATGGACATTGATGGCTTCTTTCACGCCTCTTTCAAACCATCTGTCTTCCCTGGCCAAGATGTGAACACTGCTGTCCCCTAAGGAATGTCCCTTCTGCTTTTGATATAGATGGACAGCTTAGTCTTGACCCCAGGAGCTGGATTTCCTGTGCTTGTGTAGTGGTTATTTGGTTTCCCCAGTGTAGAAATGTGTACATTCCTGGCTGCATTGAACTGCATACACTAAATTACTCTGCTTTTGCCTGGGTGTTCTGTCCTTAGGATGGACAAGCTTCTGCCCTTAGTGTGTTAATGGGTTTGAAGTGTACAGGGAGGTGGTGTTTGTTGAAAATTCTCCCGGGTTTTTTTCAGATATTCATGTGGCATAAGGAATGACAATGTTGTTTTGTTTTTTTGTTGAAGTCATCTATGCAAATTGAACCATTGGGTGATTAGTGATGCCATAGGCCACCTCCTCTAACACTCACAATGCAGTCCTGAGATCCCTTTTTAGAAAGCATTAAACCCATTCACCCCTGGACCCATCTGAGCTCATGTGTGACCTCAACGACTCTGTAAGGGTTCACACCCACAGAGTATAAAGTCTGCAACTCCACACCTGTCAGTTAGAACTGAAGAAGCCTCGTGGTTGAGAGATGAAATGACCAGCTGCCTATCGCACTTACAATTAACACGAGCTGGATGACTGAGAATCTTCACCAGCATGTTAGCACTGTAGATTTTTGCAAACCATTGCCTGCTGTTACGTAGTGGATATGTTGAAACTTTATGTTTCAGCAACACTGTCATTTATGTGTGATTAGGTTTAGGCAAAAAAACATTTGGTTATGGTTAGAAAAAGATCCTGTTTTGGCTTGGCATATCTGATTCTGGGGGCTCAATACCCACTGGAAACACAGCGATGCCCTGGTAGAAAACAACCGCTTTTGTGGCACAAACTCTGCTGGAAATACAACGATGAGTTGCTAAAAAACACTCATGGGGGCTAAAAAGCCCAAGAGACACAGTGAAGACTCAATTTGGTGTTTGTTGGTCCCAAACACTGGTCGGCAGTGATCAGCAAATGTAACATATCTGTGGTTTGCAGAAAAGTACATTGCCAACATATTCCTCTGCCGACTGGGCTGGCAGAGTACACAACGTCTTCAGAAACAGCTGTGTTCCTTTTGACTAGATACAGTTTAAGCTTTAGGGCTGAGGGTGGCTGGGTTGTACTACTGCAGTGGTTTTGAAAGTCATTTACAATGTGAGTGACAGGAAAAGACAAAAAGAAAGCAGGGAAATTCATTCTTTGTACCTGAGGAGGTGTACGCCAGCTTGTACTGTGTGCACTTGTCTTATTTTATGAGCACAGTGTGAGAGTTAATGATGAAGACTGTCTGAAGCAAAAGGAGGGCACACTATCTGCACACCGTGTTCAATGTGTTTTACCAGAGTAAACATTTCCCCCATGAAACGCGAGCATCGTTTATCCTGCCAACTTGCTGCTCGGTTGAGGTTCCAGCTCGTTAAACAGCACGAAGTATGTTACTGTGCGTGTGTGTGTGCTTCTGTACTGTAGGTGTACAGCAACTAACAAACTGTGGCTGTCAGATGAAAACCTTGGATCTCAAAAATAAAGTTTCTGGAACTTAAAAAAAGCCTTGTGATAATGCATTTTTCAAGATTACAAGAGCTTTTTCCGACCAAAAATGAGCATGTACCTCGCAGTTACCAGCCTTATTAAGCAGATCAGGTATCAAATGATCCACATAAATACAGTTTCCCTGTCACTCCTGTCATAAAACTCAATATATCCACCACCGGTTGCGTTAATCAGTCACTATGGGCTGTCAGTGCAGTTTTTTAGTGTTACACCAATCCCTAGCCTCATGTTATTTTACACAAAACTTAATCTTGTGTTTCTGACGCAGTGTAGCATACAGATTTACACTTTGGGAGAAACTGGGTGCTGATATCAGATAGGTACTTGATCAGCAGAAACGCTGAGTTGAGGTATCAGACAGCCCATCTATCAAAAGAAAATGCTGGCATTTTGTATGTTACAGAGGTATATCAATGTTTCTAAAGATGTTGCTCTGATTACATGTATATGACATGTCATCCAGAGGTGGTGGCGATGATGGATGGTAGAACATCATGGCGAGATGTCTGTCAGGCTGCAGACCACTGTTCAAGACCAACAAACAAGTGAGGCATTGGCAGGATTTCCAGCAGCGATTGGGCCCCCAAAACTGGGTATTTTAGGCAAAAACACAATCTTTTCTTAACTATAACCAAGGGATTTTTTTGCCCACGCATAACCACAACATTGTTATAACATATAGAAATGTTAAGTTTTACCATATCTGCTACATAATAACGCACAAATGTTGCTTATCTGTGGTTTGCGGGAACGTTACGTGCAAAAATTGATGACGTCATTGGGTTGTATCAGAGAAAAGGTTCAGATCAGATCCGGAAAAAGATGACGAATGCTGAGAAGAGTGAAATGAACACAGTTTTAATTTTATGTTTATTCCCACTTACTCTTGAGACTCTCAGAGAGTAGGAAAGAAAGACAGGTGTGTGTACGAGCGTTTCCCCTCACAGGCAAATAGGAAATGCAGCTTTTGCAAGTAATTGGGCTCAGGTGTTCATCCAAAGACAGGGGAAGGCCTTTTCTTTCCACTCGCATGTACACACAAAGACAAATACACACAAACACACAGGCTTTGAATTTAGCTTCCATGCCTTTCAGCTCTCCTGCCTCTGCGCCTTTTCTCATCACTTTCCCTCTTTCTCCAGCTTCCATTGTGCGTCCCCTTAAGCCTCCTCCGTCCATCACGTTCACAAGCCATACGGTCTCTACTTTCTTCTTGTCTTTCTCCTCAGTGTGCCCCCGGACTGAAGGGAGACAGTTTGGAGAGTGAAAAAGACAGCAGTGGACAAAGGCAGGGTGTTGTGTAAAATATGGATGAGATGTGAAGGTTTAGACTATTTGTGCGCTGACACAAGCCCAGGTGCAGGCTGGGAGGGAGAGAGAGGGAGAAAATAACAACCTATGAGAGACTTACTTTTTGCATCAGAAAGTGCATACTGTGATCTACTGGAGTCTTTCCGCTGAGTCAGAGCCGAGAGTTAAAGCAGGCAAACAGAAAGAAATGGAGGTAAGATAAATGAAAAACAGAAAAATGAGGAAAAAAAGAAAATAAGGTAGAGGTGCACAAATAGGAGCGTAACTCCCCTGTTGTAGAGACAGACGAGGTAATAAGAAGGAAAACTATATTGATTACATTGATAAACGTTAATCTTCTAAAACATAGTAACTAAACATTTAATTCATAGGTAATGGAAGCAGGGAGGTGTTTTCCCACATGACATCACATCCAATTTGCTTTTCTCGGTTTATCTGCTGCCTCTACTCAATCTTATTTTCCTCAACGGAGGGGAGCAAACTGCACCAACTTACTCATGGGAGAAAATTATTCTGTAATGAATTACAAAAACTCATCTTCTCATTTCTGTTGTCTCCCTCTGTCCCCCTTGCTGCCACAATCCCATCTCCCCAAGGCTCCTGATAATGAGATCTCCTCACACATTGTTAGCAATTCGGTTTAAAACATTTATAGTGAATGCAATACAATAAGAAAAACTGACTGGGAATAGCATCAAAGAGCAGGACCAAGGCCCGAGGATTAAAACCCAGATACCTCTCAGGTGTATTGAAAGATTCAGTGTTCAAGTTGAAATCAGAGGCTGAAATAAAGATGGAGATGGACGGGGGATGGGGGATGGGAGAGGTGTTCCTGAAAGGTTATTCTCTCCCAACAATCGAGCATAAGAAGAGATATGAGGAGGTGCCAGAGAATTGCCTGGCTTATCTGTCATGGCGCAGAGCAGTCACTTGTGTGTCTCAGTGTCTTTCTGTCTGTCTTCTACTTGATGCATCCTACTGTCTCTTATCTTTCAGTGACACTTCACCTCATTTGCAAATTGAACAACCGAGGAAGGAGGAAAGGCGGGTGCATTTGGTGTGTATAGTATTGTCTGAGGTTGCGTGGCTCCAAACAGTTATTGCTAAAACTAATTATTTTCACCGTGTTACTCAGCATCACTAAGGAGTCAGCATATTTTAAAAAACATGGCTGCCATTATTATACACACACTGAACCACACAGCATCTGAAAAATAATCAACACCACTGTAAGGGCTTACATCAATTAAAAACCTCCCAATTATTTTCTCATAGATAAGAGTAACTGCACCAAAACAAAGCTCCATTCTCTACACTGACACAAATATGTTACATAATGGTGACAGATTGCACATTGTGACCTCAGACTGACCTTTAAATTACATTTTTCACCTCTTATTGTCAGACAGCCAGCGCAAGCAACACCCTGTCAGAGAGAGACAGGAGGTGAAAGGAGTCGAGAAGGAGAGCAACCCGATTGTGTGTTATAAAATATACATTTGTCTCATGACAACCACACACATATAGCTGCACACATACACACACAGAATGTGATATTCTCAAGGTTGTATTGATTGACAGAGAAGGCTCCAGCCAAGTAATAATGACTCTAGAGGTTGGCTCTGTGGGGCGTCAAACTTCTGACATTTTAGGAGAGAAAAGCGTAGTTCTCAGATGAACAGAGTGTGAACAAAAACACACAGATTCAGGCACGCAGGCTGTCTTTGCCCTGAGAGCAGAGACAGCCTGCGTTTATCAAGAACACACTGTTCCTGCCTTTTTTAAAGCTTTGTAAAAGATCTACTCGGTTATTTAAAGGACATTTTGAACAATCTGAGGTCACAAAGACAACCGCTTTTTAGTTTTCTTCAGAGCTTAGTAACCATCAATAACACAGGACACACTGCATTTTGATTTCCATAGTTATGCCAAACATACCAATAAGTGGCAATATGTGGCCATGCAATGTCTATGGAAAGCTGCAGTGGCTATTTAGAGCTGAAGACATTTGATTCTATGGCAAAGTGCGCCAAACTAAAAGTTGGGGATAGTTTAACTTATATGCGCAGCCAATCAGTAAACAGAGTTCTGTTACTCACGTGACCTATGTAACAAAGAAATACTTCACAGCTGAGACGCATGAATATTCCCATAGACCATAGAAAAAAAAACAAAAAACATATTGCAGCAAGCTGCATCTTGCTGCTGCTTAGTGTGTTTTACCTCTGTTGTTACACCGTCAGCCATTTATACTACTACAGGAAAGAGCAAAGAACGTACACTGATACTCTTTGGTAACTGGGGATACATGAAATGCCTGAATAATTTTATGATCTATGTTTCAAGTGATCATTTTAACCTGAACCATTATCTTTCCCCCAACTCTAACCAAGTGCTCTATGTGCTTAAACCAAACCAGACCTTAGCCACAGTGTTGCCACAACATCAAACAGCAAGACATTTATGAGAGTTCAAAATCTAGGGTTACCGTCTAGACAAAACCATAGCTCCCAAAAGCTGACTGGGAAGATCAAGCAGTAACCTCCATGGCTGAAAAATGACACCAATGGAAAGTGCCAAAAACTGCAGTTCCTTGAATGGCCACTTGAGGCTGGCTCCAGAGGTGAGTCAATCCCCATAGACACCCATGCTAAAATGTCCAACTTTACAACAGAAATATACATATTTACAGCCTGATACAAAAATGGTTTTGGTCTCTATAGCTAATTTCGCCTTCATGACAACTATACGTGGGGTTTATTTTTATATAACTCACCCCTTTAAGTTGTTTTAAGTTACACACATGACTTCTTTAAGTGAAAGGCTGTCTAAACAGGCATCACCACAGGCTGTGAGTCAAAGCCACCACTCACTATTCCACAGCTCCACTACCTTATCCAAATATGACCAGTTTTGGTTTCAAAAATCCAAGATGGTGGCTGCCAAAATGCCGCACTCGAGGCCTTGAAATGGGACCTCCTGGTGGCTTCATCTTCATTTATACAGTCTATGAAACAACAACAGAGCTATCCTCCTTCTGTTATGGTTGTACAAGGCTTCACAACTACCTTTGTGCCATGAATCAAGCTTTCATTTTACCAGGAGATCTTAACTGATGGCAGACAGATTGATCTCTGTGAGCTTAATTTTTACTATGTAATTCTAACGCTAATGGTGTCATTATTTTGTAGCCATTATATTGTGCAATCAACATTTATTTCATGATGATAAATTGAAGCAAAAAACTTATTTAAGTTATGTAGCCATAAAAAATTGGGATCAGATACTTTAATTTACATATTTAAGCACTGGTATTAAGTCAGAATGTTACAGCTCAGTTTGCGGTCAAATACACATTTGCATATGAAAGACTGTATAAAGTCTTAGGGTTGGGTATTGGTACCCAACTGAAATAACCCAGCACCAGGAATTATTAAAACTTCTTCAGTTAAACAATACCTGCATTCAATCCTTTTCGTACCCAGATTTAGTGTGACGTGTGATTGGCCCATCACAGCAGCAGCTACAACCCATACAGTCTGTGGTGTGATGAAGTTAAGCGTGGTGTATTTGACGGAGTTGGCAGTCATCAAATGAAGTATTCTATTGGTGTCACCATCACTTCAAAAGACACTGGGATGGTACTGGTATCAATTTTTTAAATGACACCAGGCTCTACAAAGCCTCAAACTAAATGAGAAGGTGCCCAATATCTGCTAACCTCCAAAGACCCAGAAATTGATCGTACACCACCCTAAAGCTTTATTAAATTTGGCTGTGACTTCAGAGGATCGCTCACTTGTTCCTTGTTACATTTACAGGCTGTGTTCTTGATCGCAGGCAATGAAAAAGAAAACAAATGACTCCCAGGATGATAAAATGAAAGAGGAGTTTTTCCCTCCACCCTTCCCACTCCTTCTTCTCTCTCTCTCTCTCTCTCTAATGGACTTAATAAATTATTTAAACTGTATTAAACAAGACGCAAAGTTTAATTAACTTGGGCTGCCCCTGCCGTGCTGGAAATTAAACTCTTTTACCACTTCCTTTTTTGTCTTCTCTTAGTCAAGCTCACACTTTATATCTCTCAGTGTTTCAGCCTTGCCCAACACGGGGACGAGACAGAGAGTGAATACAATAGCTAATCCTCTTCATCTTGTTTCTCGCTCTGCACAGCAAAGAAATTAACTAATCATAGTTTGAAGTTATAAAAAAAGCCCTGGGGCACATAAAAGGACCGAATCTGGCAGTAGGATCGACAGATGTCCATTATCTTTATGATCTCGATCAAAGGCTAGAAGGAGGCATGTGTGAAAATTAAACGTCACTTATTGGCTCTGTCTTGAATAGGATCCAGGGTGTAAAAGAGTGCACTAGGTGATCTTGAATCAGAGTACATAAAAGATAATGAATTGTCTCTTATGTCTATTTACTTCCACACTGGGAACTACCTACCTGACTAAGCTTCTCCTGTAAATACAGCAGGTGGACGGCAGCATGTGTCCTATAGTGTCAAATTCGTTTATTGTAGGCTTTGAAAGTGTCTCTACAGTGAGCTTAATTAAACTAATACTGTTAATAAAGCAGCCAGCATGATGTTTCCTTGTGATGCTGTATCTTAAAAAGGCAAACAAGCTTCCTGTGCAAAAGATTCCTTATTGTAAAAAGTTTAAAACACATCTATAGAGCCTGAATTTTACTCTTGACCTTGGAAGTAGTTTGCCAAAAACAGTAAAACAAACAAAAAAAAACACTCACCAAAGGTTGAAATCATTTAGATAGGCCACTCATCACTCACTGCTCCGTCATGTGAACTGGATTGCGATTCTCTTCCTCTGCTTTTTTCAGGAAGATCCAGTCTGTTGGCACATACAGTATACATAACATAAACTTTTCTGACGTCCAGTGAAAGAATGATTACTACAATTACCTCCATCAAGGTCGTTATTTTTCACTTTGGTTTGGCTGTGTTTGTCAGCAGCCTGATTTTCATGAAACTTGGTGGAGAGGTGCAGCATGGGCCAAGGGAACCCATCTAGGGAACGCATAACGTTTTGGAGTGGATCAGAATCCCAGTGCAGGCACTTTTCGTTAACATAGCGAGATAAGGCTATTCAGTCCATCCTCATTCCCAGGACATCAAATACAGACACTTTGTCATGCCCCTTGATTTGTGATGCCGATGCCTAGGATTGCAATGGTATGAAATTTTCACTATAATAATCTCAGAAAATATTGCAGTTTCATGATATTACAGAAACATTATTATCTGTCAGAATTACCCTTTAAGGGATTTAAATGGAAGGGTTAGTTTTGGTTAAAATAAGCTATATCTGAAACTTGAAACCATTTTTAATGGGTTTATGTGTAAAAAGTCTCCCTTTTGAAAATGACTCAAATAAAGATGGGTTTATTGTGTCCAGCTGCATTAATTTTTAATATCATAGATAAGCAAATACCTTGAAAAAAGTATACCTTTGCAACCATACCGACGCCTAAAGCACCCTTTTGTATGTATCAGGCTTTCATCTAAATCCAGTGTTAAGCCATCCGCAGCAATATTTGATGCTCAGAGCAACTGACATAGTATAAAGAGCAAGAAAGTCCATGTTGGATTGGTCAAACAAACACAGACTTTCACTCAGGAGACTGCTGTTTGTGTCCCTTGTGAAACTAAAAGTCACAACTGTTTTAATGTTATGTAACTTATGTCCATCTGTCACATTTACATCACATTGCATACTTATTTTAACCAAAACGTGTTCAACCTAACCTAGAATTTTTGTGTAACATTGAGTTTCACCCAGGATACAGCTGTGTGTTACATACAGACATCAAAGGGTGCATGTCATAGAGACGCGCTGAATTGTTGGTATTTGACAACATGGGATGAGAATGTGCTGGTCATATGGCCTCCACTGAATAAATTCCATACATCTTAAAATCCAGTAGATGTTAGTAAAGTTTAATAGCGACCAATAGTGGAAATGTAATGACTCCATATAACAACCCACATTCACAAATACCAGTAATAGCCTTCACATATAGGAACTCAAACTCCACACAGAAAGCAGTCTCTATTGGGCACTCAGGGACGGTTGTTTCATGGAAGAACCAGAACAACTGTAACACCACATGTGTAAATATTAAAATACCCGATCATACTGGCTTGTATTTTGTTCTCCTGTGCGCACATTTAAATTTGATTCAAGTAGATCAAATTCCTTGAGAACATGTTCTCAACACTCCTTGTGAACATGATTTTTTTACTTGCATACTGCAAAATCAGACCAGATGTAGTAGAACATCCTGGTATTTCTGGTATACTGCATTTGACATACTATGTATTAGGACATACTAAATCTTTTTCTGGCATACTGCAGAGTATGGTAATATGGGTATTGGAACACACAATGATTTAGCCACTTGCTAGCAAACACCTTTTTTTGAGGCAAGGCAAGTTTATTTATATAGCACATTTCAGCAACATGGCAATTAAAACTGCTTTACAAAAACATTAAAAGCACACATAAAGGCTTCAAAAGTCCTTAGTGAGGTGTTTACTGCCATATTTTATGTCAAAGAAAAAAAACTTGAAAGTCTCTTAAGCTTGTGTTAACCACAGAAATGCTCTCTCATGTCTTGGTTTAAGGACTCATTGCTGCAGCACCATGTAAGACTAAGATTATACCCAAATGATAAATATGGAGACTGCTTAGTGAATTATACCCAGCCACTGCCAAAAACATAGGTGTCTGCTTTATATTAATGGAATTTTAGTGCTAATGTGTGGAGATAGCAAAGTCACTTAATACGACTCGCCACATCACCCCTCCATTCTTGCACCTACAATGAGAGTCATTAGAGCACAGTTTCCATTCTGAATTATCGCTTGTTCCCTAATGCAATAATGTAGATGTCCCATTTAGACACTGAGACAATTTTAAAATACATCAAAGAAGGAAGTGGAGTGCTGCTCCTCTTTGCAAACACAGAAACAATGTTTTCAAGGTAGTTATACTGAGTAATGAAAGGGTCTTTCCTCACAGCTAATTAAATTTGTCAAGCTTGGTCTCCAGGCCTGATAAATATAATAGCATATTCAGGGGTATTAGGGAACCCTCATTTGTTGCTTGCCTCTACTTTCGCCTTTATCTGGTTCTGGCCTTCAAAGAGAATGAGAGAGGGAGGAAGACAGAAATGGAAGGACGTCATGATAATGGGAGGAAGGGGAGTGAGAGGAGAACGAGGGAGGAATGACAAAGGAGGGAGAGGATAAGACAGGCGCTTGCAGTGTCTGGTTTCCCGTTCAATCTTATTTTCAGCCGGAATTATTTTTCATTAGCGCCCATCACAGAATTATGATTCACAGGCGCTCACACACACTGCCCATCCTTGTTTTCCATACACACACACACAGACAAGCACACACACATTGTCCTTTCCGTCCGTCTCTCCTCTTTAAAACTTTGGCCAAATTTGATTAACAAGTTAAAAAGTACAAGGTGTCCCATGGGAAAATAAACACAAATAGCCCCTTTAGAAAGAGACATGTCAGTTTCTAATTTGTGTTCACACTCAAGAACATAACAGGTGAGAATGGACAAAAGACAAATGGCTGTAGTGCGTATATCGCATCATCAGTCTGGAGTGGAAGTCATTTGGAAACCATCCAAACAAGTGAGACAGGAAACACATGAGAAGCCAAGAATCCAAGAGCCCAATTGCAACCTTCCACAGTGATGAATGGCACCAAATATAAGTGCAGTAATAGAGTTATACAACCTTTGCACTGTCTCATTAAAAACCACCTCTTGTTTCTATTTCTGACACTTCTGGAATTTAACTGCCATTCTCGGTCCCTTGCTGCAATAAATTGTGCATTTAATAGCAAAACACTGTGCTCCAAAGAAACAAAGGGATCAAACGGAGGAAAAAACATCCTCATAAAAAGCCTATTGATTGCAAGTAAATTTGGCCAAGACGAACACGAGGTGATTATTTTCCTCTGGAGTGCCACCATTTTCTCCGTCTTTGTTTTGGTGGAAAAAAAAAGACAACTCCAGAGAGGTACCTAAAATAATGGCCAGTAAATTGTCCCTGAAAGCAGTCTCACCTGTATTTCAACCCACATACCACAGAACACTGCTCTTACAGAACCACACTGCACCTCCATTTCTACATTCATCTTCTCCTCATAAATAAAGGGATTTTAGGTAAACAGCTGAATGGAGCTCAGTTTTACTGCATTCAGTGAGTCAAATCCATCATTTCAGTGAATCACATCATATTTTCAGGGAATAAGTGTAGAAGAGAAAACGACAATAAAACTCTCAGGGATATATTACATACACAAAATATTGCCCTGATTCTGAAAAAGACAATATTCCTACAAAGCTGTTTACATGATTAATGAATATATATTCCACTAATACGTAATGTCTATTTTGACGTGATAAAAACAACATGTTGGGGCTATAAACGGTATGAGCAGCTGTGCATACTAAGATTAACGTGCCCCAACATGTCGTTTTTAACACATCAAAATATAGATAAGTTGAACAGCTGAAGCTGCTTGTGTCATTTTGCTTCTTTGCGTCAAAATAGAATAATTTCAAAGTTTTCCATCAGTGTCAGACTTGTTTGACCATGTGAACAGTCTCCACTCTTTCATTCCTTAACCACTTTTTTTTAAAAGATCGGCATCATGATATTTGTGTGTATCAAAAAAGTTTTAAAGTAGGTGTGTTTCTTCTTCTAATCAGAAATGTGGGATTTTCTTTTGGGTATGTATCTCTACTCTGGCTCTGCAAACTGTAGGCAAGTTGGTTTGTGTATACTGTATCCATGACAACACACAGAGCTGACCGTAAACAAGCAAGAGGGTGTGTGTCAAACTGATGTAAAAACCCCGGTTGAGATGCATATTCTGAATGCACTGCATACATGTTCAAAGAATGCTATTAACGTTTGAATAATACCAGCATATCCTACATGTCTTAATCAGAAAATGCTACACTCAGAATAAGGCCTATCTGGAACTGCAAACAGAATATGCTGTTTACACGACGTATCAAATTCAGATTAAGAATAATAGTGGAATATTAGTCTGTACATAAACATAGTTCAATGTTAACACCTGGAGAGGAGAAGAGTGCAGAGGTTAAAAGTAACTTAGTATATTTACTAAGCTACTGTTCTTACATTAAGTACAAATTCCAGGTACTTGTACTTTTCTTGAGTCTTTTTGTTGTATGCTTTACTTGTAAACTTTAAACATCTACTTCACTACATCTCAGAGGAAAAGATCAAACGTTTCACTGCACTGCATGTGTCTGACAGCTTTAGTTTCTTTTCATGGCAAATGTTTTCATACACTTCTTTTAGATGTGTTGATTTTGAATGTTTGTGATAAACTGACCATGAAGTGTTCCTATGTGTTGAGAAAATTATCCTACCTCTTAATATAAATAAACAATTTAAAAACCTTCTTTAATCAGCTGTGAAATGCATTGTCTCACAGCTGAAAACACAGCCGTTCCACTGACACCATAAAAAGCCAACTTTTTAGAGATTCACGGTCCTCACAGGACAGCCAAGCTACAATCATATGATAATGTTATAGGATATTATTGCTGTAGATTAAACTACCCATCAGTACATAAAGGAGTTAAAAGCACTACCATAAACATGTAAAACAGTAAAATGCAACATACTCATTAATGCAGCAATAATATTAAACCATATCTCATAGTGAAACACTGACAAGGAACATTTTACAGCAAAATGAATACTTTTAGCTTTGATACTTTCAGTACTTTTTACAGATAATACTTAACATAGTTATACTTAATCAAGGTTTTGAAAGCAGGCCTTGTAGTTGAGTACTTTTCAGTGTGATATTAGTACATCATCTGCAGTGATGTGGGTGTTGTGCTGAAACATTGTTGTGAAGAGAGAAGTCAGCCAGAAGGCAAAGCTTTTGATTTACTGGTCCATCTACATCCCAACCCTCAACTATGGTCATGAGCTCTGGGTAGTGACCGAAAGAATGAGATCGCGGATTCAAGCAGCCGAAATGAGTTTCCTCCAAAAGGTGGCTGGGCTCAGTTTTAAGGTTGAGGTAAGGAGCTCGGACATCTGGAGGAAGCTTGAAGTAGAGCTGCTGCTCCTTCACATCGAAAGGGGTCAGTTGAGGTGCTTTGGGCATCTGATCAGGATGCCTCCTGGGCACCTCCCGTTGAAGGTACTCCAGGCACGTCCAATTGGTAAGAGGCCCCGGGGCAGACCCAGAACACGCTGGAGGAATTACATATCTCATCTGGCCTGGGAATGCCTTGGGGTGCCCCAGGAGGAGCTGGAAAGCGTTGCTGGGGAGAGGGATATGTGATATACTTTGCTCAGCCTGCTGCCCTGCAACCCAGCTTAATGGATCTGAGTACTTTTTTTTAGCACTGCACAGGTAAACATGCATCAGAGCGTATCAGAACCAATCAGGGAGCTCCAAGCAGAAATTGATTGTGAAAAGCAGTGAGGCTCTTGCAGTAAGAATTGATCATACATGTGTTTGGAGTAGTGACAGATTTTTTTGCTGGAGTTTTCTGAAGATACAGTATCTATGACAAAATCAAATATGAGTCACTGTGGGGAGATTATGCCTGATCTCCCTATCATTTCATTTTCAATTTAGTCTAGCAAAGACAAACAGTGTTATGAGAGCTTGCATTATTATTTATTCCTCCGTCTTAATATCTCTTTACTCAGCTGACACTGTCTGATTGAGCTAATCATACTTGCAAGTGCTTGTCATTGTATAAAGTCTCTGATTAAATGGAATAAATTTGACTAAGTTTGCTTTATTTCGGCGTGGGCTTATATTTTCAAAGATGACATTTTCAAATCAAACATCAAATCATGCTCAATTGTATTAAACATCAGAAATAAATAACATAAATAGACTAATGTGTGCAGATTTTAGTACAGTATGTATCTTCCCTTTTCAATCCACATACACATTTATCATATCAGTACAGTGATGCAGGCAAACAGGACTAGCATACATGGTAACATCCTCATGGCAACATTGTGAGCAACTGTAATGCCTGCATGTTGCTCTTTTCATAATCAGTAAGCAGTATACAGGGACATACAGTACAGTAGGCCCTGAGCTACACCCTGAGGACACCTTTCAGGTGAACTTGTGTGAAATGCACATACAGGTATATTACCCCGAGTATTTAATCTTTAATAAACAAAATATATGATTGAGCAAACCCTAAAGCAAACAGAGCAACACTGCTCTGACACCAAAGGGTAGAACATGCTTTTAACTCACATTTCTGATTGGCAGAGGAGTGTTTGTTGTGGGCAGTTCCAGTTGTGTTTCTGAACTGCAGCCAAAGATAGCTGGCAGCCACAATTACCTTTATCATTTAAGCATGAAGAGTGATCAAATATAGATGGGAAATTGGGAAGGGTTGTATAAACAAAGCAAGAGTGTGCTCATATTGAAAACATGTTTATAGATGGCGAGGCCGCCAGATGAGAGCGAGAAAACGAGAGAGAGATTAAGGGAGGAAAATCACCATGTGCAGTAAAACTGGTGGCCATAGTTACTCTGTGTGTTTCTTAAGCGTGTGGGATTCTCCTGAACTTGATAACAGATGAGTGAGCCTGCCAGACCATTAAAACACATGTCTGCATCAAATTAAATCTGCTGCCCAAATCCCCGTGGGTACCCTGTGAGCCAAACACGCAGTTCCTTTGAGGTCCTGTCTCCATAGACAGACGAGGATAACTGAACCACGGTTAAAACTTCACTCACAAATACTTAATTTTATGTCTTTTTTTCTAACCCGTACTAATTAGAAAGATAAATACAAAGACAAAACATTTCATTCAGCATTCAACACTAACTAGTCTCCAATTAGATATTTAGGGCCCTCATTGTTCTCACAAAAGAAAGTGTGTGTAGAAAATAGCCAGACTTGATCAGACTAATCTTGGAGATATGAGCTAAAGGTAGGACTACAGCACTTTGAGGACAGGCCATTAATTAACTTCAGACTATAGACTTCTAACTGAAGTTAGGAATCTCTTTCTTTCATTTACTGTACTTCACCCATGGTGGGTGTATTGCTGGGGACCCAATGGCATGCAGTGTCAAATTTAGTCCAGTTTGGACATGCAAAACATTCAATACTAATAAGCCTTGAATAAACAAGTGAACAGCACTCTGTGCAGCAGCAAGGGTGGGGCTTCAGCGGTCTGTGGCGTAAGTTCCCTTTGCCGGATGCTGGATATACTAGCATTTATGGCTGTATAAAGACATCTGGATACAGCGTTGGCAGCGGGCCCCATCATAACTATAAAAGTTAATCTATGGCACAATAAGCCAAAATGGTTCAACTGCCACATATAAAATTACCCAGATGATCGGACACTGCTTGTACACTGTGCGGCCCACAGAGCAGGCCCAGTAGGGACTTCCGCCAGCCAAGTTGGCTACTTCCAGTTTAA
>JAPZEB010000026.1:16103260-16113661 GCA_029783705.1 Chaetodon striatus
TCACTGTTTGAAGTTCAGGGCCTTTTTATATTAACAAAGCACCTCAGATCAAAACTGCAGGCCTGCAGCAGCAGCAGCAGCAGCAGTTTCCTTTTCCTGTCTTGTATCGTCTACTGAGTCTGTCAGTCTGTGTGTGGGCTTGCAGCTCAGGCACTCAGACACATTTTTGTCTTTCTCGCTCCCTCACCCTGCCATTTTCTTTCCACATTTTAAAACCGATGACTTACTTTGACACATGCTCCAGATTTTTCTTTATCCTGTTTCCATCCCAGTGAGGAATTGCATTCGCTGCAGCCTTATATCACAGAAGTTTTTTCACAGCAGACATGTTGACTCATAGCAAGGAAGCTCAGGTGTATCTAATGATATTAATGAGGTTTGAGGTCCTTAAGATTATTTATTACACCTGTGTTTTTCCTGCTATGAGCCGCCTGCTGTGCTGATGCTGTCAATCTTCATCATTTTCTATTTTTCTACCCATTTGCAAGCAGCTCTTTTCCCAGTTCTGGTTGTCATATTACACAAAAAAAGTACTGCCATGCTACAGTGGCAGATTCGTGGGGGGAGGCTAAAACATAACTCCAGGGGTTAACTTGTTGTATCATCTGCTTCCTCTCCCTTGCATTAGTGTAAAAACAGCTTTCCGCTCCAGTATTACCACCTCTGCTCAGCAGGACTTTTCAGATAACTTCACCTCGGGCAAGAGACTGGAAGAAAACAGACAAAGTCTCTAGGGACGTCCCCTGCTGATCCCAACATTTAAGTTTCCCCCAAGTCTTCCTTTTATTCATCTTTACTCCTGCTATAACCAACCATATGCTTTATTTCTGAAGCCTTAATATCAGTTTTCACACCATGGTTTCTCCTCAGTAATGCATTTGTTCTCAGTGGGAGATTTGGTCAATTAATTTATTATTTTGACAGTGTGAGCAGATAATTATATGTTTTTTCATCCCATAGCTGCCAAGGGAGTTGCCTTCCCTTAAGGTATAATAACTTTCACGTAAGTTCTCACAAATATTGTTCTATAATTATAACCAAAGGGTGTAAATCCAACCCAACATTTAATACTTTTAGTTGGAGAGCAAAACAAACAGACCAATTATCTTTTCACAAGATGAAAGTACAGTAATCATATCAAGCAAGCATGTGCTTCATGCTTCAAAGAGTCTCTGCACTGGTGGATTCACATTGCATATATTAAAACAACTTGCAGAATTTGTCTGATACAGCCATTGGATCAATCTATAGATCTGACTGACTCATACATCATAAAATAACTTCACCATCCATGGGCAACTCTCACTCATAAAAGACAGAATACGTCAGTTTCCACTGACTTAAAAAACTACATATATGACTGTCCCCAAAACAACATAGACTTTTGTTACTGTCCTAACAGTCACAGTTATAAACACACCCATAACATTATAAAACATATTCTGTTAAGCTCTAAGACTTTGTGGTTAGGTTTACAAAAAGCATCATGGTTTGGCATGAAATAACTACTTTTGTTATTAATTTGACATCACATATGTCACATGTCAGACATCACATACATTGTAGTATGCTACACATACTAGCACACCACACTAGTTATTGAAAGAGGTCAATGCTGCCTATGAATTAGCAGCAGTTCAGTCTGTAAGGACCTGGGTTGGGAATCGAAGGGTCACAGGCCCAAGTCCCTGTCCAAACCAAATTTGGGGTGTGGGCTGGCAGCTTGAGAGGCACCAGCTCACCTCCCACGCACCGCCAAGGTGCCCTTGAGCAAGGCACTGAACCTCCAACTGCCCAGGGCACCCGCCCAAGGCAGCCCCCCTGAATAAATAAATGAATAAATTGAATTTCCCCTCAGGGATAAATCTTCTTCTTTTACCAGGTTCTGCGGTGAAATTCTTGGGATTATTTGACACATGCACCCCTCCCACCCAACCTATGGCAGGCCCCCAGGAAGTGCACTGGGCCTAATTTTTGTGGTGGTCAAACGGTGGAATTATGTGATGCTATATTGGGCCAAACAAGACTTTTACATAGACTTACATTGTGAAAGAGACATCTGTAAACATTTTTGAGCATCACAACCCTCACAAAGTAATTATCAGAAACTGATCCATTCGGTCAGATGACATTTGGAAAGTCTAGAAAAGCAGCTAGATTAAATCATTTTATCCTCATTCAAGTCAGCGGAGTGATTAACAGCTGGCTCAGCTAGCAAAGTCTGTGGTGCACCTCTATGGGCCCAGTAGAGCGCTCCAGGGATGACGTTTTTCTGTGGGCCAACACGGAAGTTAGCATTGCCCTGGTTCCCTTGTCAAAAAAGCCAATAAGAATTTTTTATTGGGTTTTGGATCATTGCAGAAAATAGGCTCTATGGGAGACAAATGTTTATGGTACTATATGATTTTTTCTGCAACATGATCTTCACAATGGCAAAAAAAAATGCAATCACAACTTAATGCCGCCCCCACAGCACGGCTGTAATGCTGTGTTCAGCATGATGATGTCTTGTGCTCATTCCTGAAGAACTCTAAGATGTGCAAGCAGTGCTAACCATCTGGGAAATTTCAGACATGGCCTCATGCGCCACTGAGCAACTTTCATAAAAATGACCAGGGGCCTGCCTCCAATGCTGTATCTAGTTCTCTTTATACATCCATGTCCTATGGGGACGTCTTCCATCTTCATACAACTCTCAAGTTCTATACTATGACATCTCACTTCCTCCTCTGCTCCCGTAATAATTACCACAGCCTCTAGAGAGCGCCGTCTTACAATAACCGTAAGTTTTTTTGCTTTTTTTTTTTTTGGGTGAGAGCAGCCTGTCCATGAGAGACAGTCTCTGTATAGCCAGCTGCCCTGGTGCTGTGGACACATCTTTTTAACTAGTTTTAAAGTGAAATAGTGTTTCCTAGTCGCTATGTGTATATGTAAATCTTATTATAGAAAAAGTTGTTTACCCTGGATTATTTCAAAGTACAAATTTCACTACATTCAGAAGTTTTTTGCTTGTTTCCTGAGAGGCTTTCCCTGCTTTGTATTTGCTGTGTACTTCTTTGCAACATCTGAAGCTATGACTCAGCTTTAAGTGTTTTCTAGTCATGCTTGAGATCGAATCTCTCTTTTGTTCCTTTTTGTTCTGCATCTTCCTTCTTTTTGGTCAGATAGCAGTCTGGGAGATGAGAGAGAGCCGTGCACTTGTATTTCGATCTATGAGAACAAGGAACGGTGACCGCGCGGTTGTGATACACACTTCACATCAAAGTGGCACACACTCATGCTCACTTACGGGAAATTGCAAGAGAGAACCATCTGACTGGAGTACCAAAAAGACAAACCTGCGTGCAACAGCCCTCAGTCTTTCATTTCTAATAATACAAACAGAGCATCAGAGCTAAAGTTACATGTGTGCATACGCGTTCTTACACTGGATGACATTGAGGCGGAGCATGCTGATCTTGAAACTCCAGAGTAATTAATGAGCCCACTGTGCATCACAGGGACGCGAGAGGGAGGAGAAGAAGAAGGAGGGATGAGAAGAAGGAGGGGCGCCAATGAGAAAGCTGTGTTTAATTAGACCCATACAGAGGACTGGCCGTCCTGCAGGACCTGCCTGTCCTCCATAAACTCTTACACCAATTACCACTGTGCCAAGAGAAGAACACACAAATGGACAGAGATCATCAATAAAGGATGGTGAAAGGCAAAGTGTTTAGTAGTCCTTGAGTGTCCCTGTGGCGAACTCAGAGCCGATACTGAACTTTGCATTCACAACACAAATATTTAATTACTTTTCCTACGGTTTTTGTTCTCATCATATTTGGAAATTCATATTGCAAGCATTTCAAACCATTTTAATACGATGATAACTTGCACAAACAGCGGTGAGAATGCAAGAATGAAAATTTAAGAAGAAAAGCAACCAGTGGAACGAGAGAGGGGAGGAATATACTCTGCAATGCACCATGTTCCAGGTGGGTAACTATGAGTTTAAGTCTGTATTGCTCTGATACGAGCTGGGCAGAGCTCAGCATCCATCTGGCAGCCAAGCACACACAGATGGAGGGGGGTGTCTCCGAGCCTCGGGGACCATCACTCCTGGATCTGAACGTCCTGGACCTTTTTTAAAATGTGTGACTCTGACCTCAAACCGTGACTCCTTCTCTGTCTCTCTAGTCTCCGTCTCTTGCCAGGTTACAATTACACTCAGCAGTATGTCTCACTTTCCCAGAGGCAATCTTATTCTCATCTGCAGATATGCAGGTCTGATATGTCAGTGCCCTGGTCCACAAATGTTTTGTTTTTTTTGTTTTTTCTCGGGTACAGTTTGTCTCTGAATTTAACATACTGTGTGTGGAGCATTTTGCTGTAACTAAACTCATGAGTCTGTAGTTGACACAAACTGGAGCCTGTAGCTCACACCACTGTTATTGTTAGTGCTTTAGTTTCTTGCGAATATCTTAAAACCATATTTTCTATAAGCTTCAGTTGTACCAGAGGATGTTGTTCCTGAGTCTCACACACTGCCATTTTCTTCTTTTCCACCACAGCAATGCTGTCCTTCTGTTATACCTGGTTTCTTTCCGGTTATTGTTGAGGCTGATGCAGTCTGAGTCAGGCTATCTAATCTTCAACACAATTCTTGTTCATTCCTACCATACTTCTGCAACTCTGTAACAATTTCTTCCCATTTTTTTTTCCTACAGATGAGGTGACATAAAAGAGAAGACAAAGATAAATAAAAGCAAAGTGAGGAAAAGGTGAAGCAAGAAAAGCAAACAGGAAGTGCACAAGAAAGGCAGGGAGATGGAAGGAAGGAAATGTGGAAAGTAATGGAAGGTAATGGAAGATGAAACCAGGTTGGACTCACTTAGCAAGGACGGAAAGATGAATGCCAAGACATAAAGCAGACAAAGACGAGTAAAAATGGATATGCAGTGACAAAACATGGAGGGATGAAAAGGTTAATGGAAAGAAGAGAGCAGCAGAGACGCAAAGGAAGCAAGGCACTGGAGAGGAAAGGGACAAAGTGAGGAATGGGGAAAAAAAAAGGAAAGAGAAAAAGGGATGAAAAATGACTAAATAACAGTTTGAGGAGGGGTGAAGACGGTGGGAAGGTGGGGAAAGGAAAGGATAAATAAGTAACAACTCTTTCTCTCCGTCTTTCCAGCTCAGTACTGACAGACTTGTTGTGAGCTGCTGCAACAGATTGGCATCACAGTCCATCACCAGGGGAGACAGTGGCCACTCTGCGTGACTGATAACACAAACATGCTGTTACTGACACACACACACATACACACAAACACACACACATGCAGACGCATACAGTTAAACACACCCACAGACATACGCATACAGACATGGAGGTACACACACACAGGTACATGCACAAGAAGTTTGCGAGCACTTGCCCTTTGAAAAAGAAAAAGGAGAGTGAGAGCGCAGCAGAGAATGGAGAGCAGCAGGAAGCGAATGAGAACGGGAGGTGACAGAGGGCAGTTACCTTGGCAACCAGGCCTCTGGTGACAACTGCCTAATCAGTGGGCGGACAGTCAGATACCCAGGGTGATTCCCCAGAGACGTTTGCTCATTTCCCGTGTGGATCACTGGAAGTATTTTACATTAATGACCAAGATGTGACTTTTCACACAATCCCTTTAAGTTTTGACAAAGTCTGCTACCACACTGTACTCACACTTTGTTCAACAGAAGCTTAAGTCCAACATAAGCTGACAACCATGGTTGAATGCATTTATTGTAAGTGCTTTGGACAAAGCCTCGGCTAAATAAAAGTAATGTGATGTAGCTGGAAATTTACATAAGTAGTGTATGCTGGACTTCAGATTCTTTGAATGTGCTGGGAAAGAACATGTGTTCACAGTCAGATGTTTGTGTTGGAATTTGATTTACAAACTATACTAGAAAAGCTTTACCCAGTAAAATCCTAAAACCCAGCCCAGTAATCAGAAGACAATGTTGGCATTGTACATTTCTGCAAACTATAAATATATTACATCTGCGCGTTTCATACGTTTCTGAAGTGATGTAGTGTAAGGGCCGACTTTGTCATCTGCAGGTGAAGGGGATAGTGGATGGCATTACACCTGCCAAGCTGCTGACCACTGTTTGAGACCAATAACCAACAAAACCAGGTGGGATTTACAGAATCCTTGAAGCTTTTCCTGTGGCTTTTTAGGCACCAAACATCCACAGTGGCCATAGGCTCAACTTCAACCCACAGCCCTCAACTGCATGTCATCCCCCCTCTTTCCCCCCTTTACACCCGTTACCCGTCAAGTTTTTTTGAACAGCTTTTAGGCATAAAAGCTTTTTTTTTTTTTTTTTTTTTTAACAAGATATTGCTGTTTTTCCTGCTGGAATTGTGCCCCCACAATGCCTAATATGAAAGGGGAGGGATGTTGATACCATTTAGCTGAACAACTGGATTAGTCAATCCTGTTTTACCTTTTGTACTTGTGGTGTAAAACTCCCATAATTCCCAGGGTGCAGTCCAATGGGAATCACACGATCTCCCCAACATGAGTCCGTGGTCACCAGAGGCCTGTGTGAAGTGTGTCTGAGGAGGAAAACTTCTAATTAGCTGACAATGCCGGCAAATTAAGAGTAGTGTTAAATACTATTTGCTTAAATTCAAGAATGCAGACCCTAATAAGTCAGGTTTCCCACAGGTGTGACACTGACAAGATTGAATGCCCTCTAAGGCTTTCAGCTTCAGCACCACTCGGGCCCTTGGGGGATTTTCATTTGATAAATTGAGGTCCTAATCATACCTGCAGGCTGTGGTAACCAGTCTTCTTCAGCAGAGGGTAGCTCAGAGGTCACAGCCCTGAGTGACAGACAATTTGCCAAAAAGGCATGGAGCAGATTCCCCTAGTGGGGTCAACAAGGCCGTGGGTTTGCATATTCAATATCTTTGAAGGACAGGAATGTCCCTACCAATATTTGAACAAACTTGTTCGTATTATCCTCATTCTAACAGTTCTGTGCACTGAAATCGTGTCTCATGTTGATTCAGTAAAGGACAGCACATTTTATTTTTCAGTGGGTGACGATCTCATATTATGCCTGATCAAAAGTGTTTTTAGTTAGTTTAGGTATTTCCATCTAAGATGAAGAGCAGTGCACAGCAGCTTAAACTTTGTCTCATCTAGAGAGAGTCCCAGTTCTGTGTCTGTCAGTCTGAAAGGGACACATTATTCTCATTTCATCATATTACATTACATTAGTAATATTACAGGGTTTAGGGGAGGATAGGTTCCATATGCACATTTAAGAGGTCACTGCCCCAAAACAAAGACACAGAGGAGTACAAAAACTGAATTATGTCTACATGTGTGTTGACTATAGGTAGTAAAAATAATGGACATAGCTACACTGACGTCACCTACTGGTTTGTGGACTTCTGTTTTGAAGCCTCGGGTTTGGCATTATGGCCATCGCCATCTTTGTTTTTTGGAGCCAGACATGACCATATTTGGGTGAGAGGATGGTGCTGTAGCAGAGCGAGGGAAGGATCTGACTGTGAAACCAAGGACACTATCGACAGACAGCCTGTCACTCAAAGCGGCCATGCCCTTAATTATATGTAATTTTAAGCCTTAATAAAATATAAACAACTGAGATCTATAAAAAAAAATCACTGCCCATACAGTTGTTCTGAGGGAAGAAATTAGCTATAAAGACCAAAATGTTTTTTGTACCAGACTGTAAACATGTTTATTTTTGCTGTGAAGTTGGGTGTTTCAACATGGGGGCCTATGGGGGTTATATGGTTTCTGGAACCGGCCTCAAGTGGCCATTCAAAGAACTGCAGTTTCTGGCACCTCTGTGTTGGCTCCATTTTTCAGCCTCAGAGGTTGCCACTTGGCATTGACTCAGCTGGGATACCAGTAGGAAAACAAATATTTGAAAGCAATAGAGTCTGCCTGAGAGCTGTTCTGCATTATATTCTGTTGTAGACCATTTTTTAATTTTTAATTATCACTTGTCCTGTTTACAGAAATAGACATTTCTACCAAAAACCGGTGCATTAAAATTCCTAGAATTCAGGAAATGAAGTGTTAGATGCTCAAAATTTCCTCTCGCAGAGGACCCCCAGACCTACACTTACTATGTGTCCCTACCATTGTTTCAGTAAAACCTACATTCTTGGGGATCAACACTGCATTATTCAGCAGCTATCATGGAAAAACAAATGCAATTTTACATGTGAGAGAGCAAGGTGGTATGACTCTATCAGAGAAAAAAACAAAGAAGCTATCCTATTTGTGAAAGAGTCAGAGCATTCAATATTTCGAGAAGCTTTTTTGTACACACACATCTAAGATGGATATATACATTTATTTTTATCAAAACAATGCAAAGACAATAAAATCAGTCCAACATTCTCCACACACCCAACAGATAATATCCCCTCCTTTCAGTCTCCCTCCATCTTTCCCTTTTCCATTTCCTCTCCTCTGCAGCATTGCGTCTCTGGCATGCACAGACTGTCATTAGGCCAAGGAGATATCTGATAGCGTATTTAGTGCCAAGGAGCACACACACAGACACAATACATGCACAGCTCATGTGGCATCGCGCATTACATCCACCGAGCATACATACAGTATGACCATCACCAATTAGTTGGTCAATTTAAGATGTCAACCTCACTCTTCATCCTTTCCCGCTGCCTGCCCTGCTGCTACCTGTGAATGTCATGCTTGTTAGTCTCACTTCTATAAAGCGGGTCACAGGATGACGTGGATCCTGCTTACTAAACTTTCATTACAGCTGCTGATGACCCATCAGCTCAGACTAAAAAAGTCCTGCTGCCCTCTTTGCTCCTGTCTGGTAGAAATCAAATGTCTGCCTGCAGTGTTACAGCCCAGGGCAGGTTGAGACATGGAATCTGTTCCAATTTGTATGGTCTTAGTCATGGTTACTGTATATGTCTTAATACAGCTGTGCGGCACTTTTTTAACAAGATATTGAGTCACTTGTGAGTTACATCATTACTTTACTTTACTTTACTTTTGACTTGATTCTGTCATTATCCACTCTGCTCCTCTACAGTCTTTCACATGAGCTTGATATAATGTTTAATGCTTTCGTTCAACCCAACTTTATTTGTTATATAAGTGAACCAAACAATGGTTTGGCTGCTGTTTCATCTTATGTGTTGTACCCTATAGTATTTGGTACTAAACCAAAGTATTGGACAGAATAAACTTTGGCCTAATGATGGCACCAAAAAAAAAAAAAAAATCAACCTCCTGGAGGTGCTAAAGGAAAGGTGGGGGGTCACCCAAGTCAGCAGAATAAATTGTCAGGGCACCAAGAATATCTGTCCTAAATTGTGTCTCAGTCCATCTGGTAGATATTGAGATATTTTAGTCTAGAGTAAAGACATTACCAACCCTAGAGTCATGCTGCTAGCATGGCTAAAAATCTGACTACCAGCATCTTTAAAGCTATGATTAATACTTCAGATGGTGTGGTGTCCATGAGGTTGCCAGGCAACCAGTGGAAACACCAGGGGTAATATTAACAAAGCTTTCCAGTACAAAGAATCATTCAGAGTGAGGAAATTCTAAGAAAATGCTTCGAATTATGTTTTCTAAGAATTTCTGCTTACAGTTAGGAGTAGATCCTGGAAAAAAAAAACAAAAGGTATTCACAAAGCATCTTAGCTGCTGAAAATAGTCCCTATGGTGAACACTGTTAGGAGCAGGGAGGAGGACTTTTGAGGTGCTTAAGAGTTTCTTAAGCAGAGGAGAAAGTAGTGGAAAGACAAAGAGGGAGGAGAAATGTTTTCCAAACGTTGAATGACACTAAGTTAATGAAACGCCACAGATTAGATGGTGCAAGGATAATGTTTGTGGTCGATCGCATTGGAAATGCGCTCACATCTCCCGCCAAGAACTCTACAGCGCCACAAATAAAGTGACCACAACACCTAACATATTCGGTACCTGGAAAAATTCAGTATTGCAGCTGTGATGACTTGAGTCTGTCTCAATGTTTCATCAATGATCACATTAACAACTGCAGTGCTTTCAGTCACATATCGTGATGCAGTCTATTTCATTTCCACCTGGTGTCCACACAAAAGGGCACCCAATCACATCTTTTAAAGGAATCCATTATACCTGGCAACTGGGTCGACCACACATCCTCATTAAGGTGGACGTTTGTGTCCCTTCCTCGCACAGAGTTGCTCTGAGAATTTCCAATATCAATCCTAAGCTTGGATATGTTGTTAGAAATGTTTAGACCTAAGTTTGGAGCTCTCTGAGAGTTTTCTCAGAACATTTGTGAATACAGCCCCAGGAAGTCACTCCACTGGGGCAACAAATACTTCCACACACAACCACCCCACTCAAGTCTTCAAAC
>JAPZEB010000026.1:16133899-16146760 GCA_029783705.1 Chaetodon striatus
TTATGACAACAATCATAACATAGCTGACATTTTCTGTTGCAAGAATCATAGCTTATCATAATTCTCATAATACCTTTTATATAATTCCCATTATACCAGCACTGGGACTTAACAAATATTAACACCATTTTAACTTTAACTTTTACATTAAAGTTAAGTATACTGCTACAGGTAAAGTAGTAATTGTTTCAGGCATTATCATATACTGTATATAAACATAGACAACAAAAAAGCTTCCCAAATGTGAAGCCAAAACATCTTGATCGCTCCCTGGTGGCTGGCTGAAGTCCGC
Source organism: Chaetodon striatus (assembly GCA_029783705.1). Classification (NCBI taxonomy): domain Eukaryota; kingdom Metazoa; phylum Chordata; class Actinopteri; order Chaetodontiformes; family Chaetodontidae; genus Chaetodon; species Chaetodon striatus. The sequence goes on from JAPZEB010000026.1 coordinate 16,134,192, forward strand.
CCCCTTCATGTTAGCTGTTGGGACATGGGCCAAACTAAAAGAAATCACAATACATATACATTTTTTCCCCCAAAGTTTGTGTCTGTCATTTTAGATCTTTAGTTATTTATCTTTAGTTCTTATCCTGCTGCTGTATGTTCAAGTGTTTGTTCTAACAAGTTTGGTTTTTAATTTGTTATTTGATGCTATAAACGGGGGTTTAAATCATGACTGACATCTCTGTGTGCCTCATAATCAGTGGAGCTGCTCGCAATTGTTTGGACGGCGAAAACTTGATATCATGGAGAGTGCTACCAGGCAGACTCTGGCTCCAAATGAAATCTCCAGCACAATGGCGGCCGTGGTATCTGTGATATTTTGGATTCATTTTTGTACAGTGGGAGGAAGTTGAGAGGTGTTGTCCATCTTTACATACAGTTATTGAGTATTATCTATATTTTGAGTCCAGTGAGTCTTTAGAGTGAGTTTTCTGGGGAAACATGAAATCAGTGAAATGTTAATATCCATCATTCAGCTGTTCATCATCAAAAAGTTGCAAAATTAGAGTTCTCAGTTTCTATTATGACCAGTACAACAAATAAATTACAACAGTTTTGTGTTGTTCTTGTTTAGATTTCATATTTCTTTTCACTTTTCTAAAAGCAAACAACCACTTATAGTGACTGATAGTGACTGACTATAGTGACCAACTTGTAATGTATTACATCTTCCCATATCTCAGGAATGTCATTGCTTCACTTAAATATGTTGGTGAAGATTCTCATTCATCCAGTTCATGGCAATTTTAAGCGCTATATTGTAGGCAACCAGACTTGCTTGAATTGCCTCTTGAAAACCTTTCACCTCTCATCTACGAGGCTTCTTCGGCTCTAAAGGACTGGTGCAAAGTCACAGGCCTTATACTCTGTGTGGGTGTAAATCAGTCAACAACTCATAAGTGACCTTAACAACTCTGTAAGGGTTAACACCCACAGAGTATGAAGCCTGCAACTCCGTACCTGTCAGTTAGAACTGAAGAAGCATTGTGGATATTTATGAGTATGTATAACTATAATTATACACTGCTATAAGGAGATTTTAAAGTTTGTAACTATGTTAATAAAGCATTATAGACAGGGGTCATAGAGAGTGTTACTGTTTTTATATGCTGGTAATTTTTATTCCCACCAAACAGTGAGAAACACAAACCCTGAGGAATGGAGGGTAGCCCTGTCCGTAGTAGCCCACTGCAAAGTAGTCCGGCTTGGGCCTCAAGATCTTCATTATGTTTTCATAGAACTTGGCTTGTTTCTCCTGCAGAGAGAATGGGAGAGACAAAAGAGAGGGGGAGAGCTTCAGATTTGCACTGAGTGCAGCCGTAGCAGTTTTATCAGCTTGTGCCAATGACAAAGCTACCCTCAGCAGAATGCTGGGCCTTTGAGGGTGATAGATGTAGAAAAAATAAAGTGCACGCCATCCAAGGGCAATGTCTGTCATTTATATAACCACATAAATTCAGCATTAGTGTAGAGAGCCACTGCTGCAGTCATATAAGGAGAGAAAGAGATTTTTTTTCCATTGTTGGGAGAAGTGTAATTGTCTTTGGGGAGGGGAAAAGGAGAGTTGAATGAAGGGGAGACAGAGGAGAAGGTTGTGCTGAATTTGGGCATGGAGGGAATCACGTCTGCTGTGGTGTCAAAGCAAGAGAAGAAAGAAACAGAGGAGTGATCGAGAGGGCAAAGTGAGAAGGAGCAGGAGGGGTTTGAAGGTGCTGATGATTGGCAATACGGAATCACTCTTAGGGGTCATATGGGAATTGTGGAAGTTCAAACCAGATTTCCTCAGAAAAAAAGATCGATTTAAAAGGACTTGAAGTGTTAAGTAAGTATTCATTTTTAAACATGGATGAATGGTTGTGCTGAGTCGTTGGTAAAATTTGAAAGTACAGATGACTAATTTAGTGTGGAAACTGCTGATTGGGAACTACGGGCCTCATTCCCACACTGTTCTTAAGAAGAGATTTTTTTCCACAAAGACTCTATAATTCACCAATGTTTTTTTTATTCAGGGTTTTTTTTATGGTAAGAACAGAATCTATGCACACTTGCACACATTTTAAGTGCTGACATGTTTGTGCAAAATAATTTGGTTAATATGCTTTCTTCAATTCAACAGTTGTGAAACATTAAAGGATTTAAATCACATGTATATTTTTGTAATTTACAGTATTTTCCAATAATTATTTTCATTATTTTACATAAAGCATTATAGTCTTTTAAAATAAATAAACACTACAATAACATTTCAATTCACATCAGTTGTTAACTGGGACTATTGCATCCAACAACAGGCCCAATGCATCCTATTTCAGCACCCTAAGTCAACTCACACAATGGCATATTTACCATGGCGGCAAAATATTGCAGATTGTGCCCTGAGGAGGGAACACACTGTCCAGCACTGTTTAGCTCTATCTGCAGAGAGAGACTGGTACCCCTTAGGATGTTTTACTTCATTAGTTGTGCACCCTTTTCCAGATGAAGTGGTTACTGAATGAGTAATAGCATCCAATGCAATAGGGCTGTACCTGACTTGGAACTTTATCAATCGAATCGGATTTGGCTGTTCCATATAAAAATTTGACTATTTGTTCCTTTTTTTCCATGTAGACTTTTTGAACAGGGCTCTGCGGGACATTACGCGTGACTGTAACATTCACTCAATACTGTTGACAAGCCATGTTAGCCTTTAAAGCTAATTTGTGCTAACTGTGCTGATGACGGAGAGGAAACAACATTTTTTGTGGATGCTAGATATCACATTAAAGACAGAGACTGTATCATATTAAGCTGCTTTGAGCTGTAAATTCACCACTTCTAAGCAGAAGGCAGAAAAGAAAGTTATGTCGGAGCCTGACCAGGTAAAGCCTCTCTTCCTTCAGGCAGCCGCCTCCGTGACACTCAGACTCACCTGTGTCCGTCTGTACCCATCGCAGACATCTTCACTGAGTGAATGGGATGACTTCAGTATTATGATTTTACCCCGTAAAGCAGTGTAAAAATGAGGAGCACTGACTCTGCAGCTACTTCTTCCCAACTTAAAGATTCTCTGTTGACTCGGAGGCCTCAGCCTGATGATTCAAATCTATAACTTTCAGCGGGCAGCCCTACCATGCATCTTTTTTGTGGGTTATTTTATATGCACTACTGATGCTACTAAATATGACAACTCGATTGTCGATACTTTCTGCAGAAGTACCTCCACTACAGAGCTATTTGATTATTTCTTACTTTTGGAGACGGTTAGGGTTAGACATAGATCTTTCTTAGGATCTTTCTCAAGAGCAAATTTAAGACAAAACATAGGAAGATTTTGGTGAGTGAGGCCTAATATTTTCCAAAGTTGAAACTGTGTGCAATTCAGGGCTTACTCATTGGCTGCTGGACAAATTGTACTTAGTGTTACTGTATAAAGGCCAACGACAGAGCCGAACTATTTAACCAAGGGACATTTTACATTTTACATTACACACATTTTAAATTAACTAGGGTCGACCCAGCAGGTGCACTGGTAGTGAGCTATTTTACTGCTGCTATCAAAAACATGAATAAATTGCCTGAAGTCTCTTCCTTTCCTTCAAACACCCCCTTACACCCAAAGACATCTAAAAGATCTATAAAGGGAATTTAGAAGAGGAGGAAATATAGAAAAAAATATGAGATGGAGATTATTGTGCAGAGGATACAGCATGAAGGTTCGAGATAGTGATGTATTACCAGTCTCTTGCTGAGTAACTCGTAGTCAAAGATCTCATTTTCGTACTGTTCTGCTAGTTCCTTACACAGAGTGATGGCCTCTTCCCACATCTAAACACATACACACACACACACAAGGAGAGAAAGAAGTGTCCTTCATTACACCATCTGCTAATAAATCGGCAGCAGCTGTCGTGGTGGGAATTCATCCCGTGAAAATAACTGTTTGGATGTCTCTGGAGAGTGGAGGGAAATGTCTCTTTCACTGCTTCAGAGAACATAAAGCACTCATAGAGAATACAAAATGAATGTGACACCAACATACCGCACAGACACTATGACTGCATGATTGCATGCACTGTCTCATACTTAAAAGATACTTAAGTTTGATACAGGGGAGGAACATTTTCCAAAATAAATGCCTGTGCGTTGAATTCTGATTTCATGGGCTTTAGCTGACCCCAGAGTAAACAAATTTGCCTTGTTTTGTGATTTCTCTGTTGTTTTGGAAAAGGAATTGAGGAAGTTATGGTAATTTCTAAAAGTTTAACCATTTTGCTACATAATTTCTAGAAAATGAAAAACTTTACTTTAATCAATTTTGGAGCTTTTATCAGCACTTTTCAAATTATCACGTCACTTTATAAAGGCGCAGTGAAAGTAACCATTTGTTTATCAATTACTCGCTGTGTGTTCCCTTAAATTTATGAGAAATTTATTTATTCATTTTTTGCAAGCCTCCACAGTGGTGAATGCAAAACAGGCGAATATTTGTCATGAACTGAAGTAAATGGGGATTGCATTTAACAACAGCAAAACTATATCAAAACATCCCTTACAAACTCTCACAACTCCTGCAGTATAATCTAAGTCTCGTGTAGGTATCCAGTCGTACACTCAGCACTTCCCAAGCACATACATTTTTGCTAAAACAAATCAGACAATGAGTAGTGCACCCTGAGCGTGCCTGAGCATGCAAGTGCATATTCGCTCCCTTGAGTATAATTCAAACATACATGTACATGAGGCTGTTTGCACTAACGTGTTTTTAATTATAATGTTTTGGTAAAAAATACATATGTTTGGACAACGGGATGAATGAGACTTGGATTACACTGCAGGAATTGTGTGATAGTTTGTTAAAGGGTGTTTTGATATAGTTTTGCTATTGTTAAAAGCCCAATGTGTAGGATTTGGGGGCATCACAGAGGACAGGAAGGTGTTCTGAAAACTGTCAATCCTTTATTAACATGTAACAGATGCAAACTAGAGCTCAAAACTCAGCTGGGGTCATGAAGTGTTGTAGCCCACTCACTAAAGGTGCACTCTATAAACTAACGCACAATGATAACTAGCATAAGCCGCCATGTTCTGAGCAGACACACCATAGACAGTAACAAAAAAATGTAATTTGTGTTACGGAGCATAAACAGCAAAGTACAAACTACTTAATCCAGCATGATGGGAAATGTGGGCATTGCAACAATATTAGAGCTATAACTATATTTTCATTAGTTTATGGTCACCTGAAAATAAGAACTGTTGTGTTTGAGTCACCCTAGAATGAGTTGTTTACATCTACATAAGGAGCAGGCCCCTTTCTATGGAGTTCATCATGTTGTTCTACAGTAGCCCAGAATGGACAACTCAAACACTGGCTCTAGAAAGGACCATTCATATATTTGAATTTTTCACTTTAGCCACCGTCACTCTCCTGGACGCATGGCACAAGTTTCAGTTCTGTAACCTCACTGCTAGATGCCACTAAAGCCTTAACACTAGACCTTTAAATGCGGTTTACTTCAATTCATTGAGAACGTTTGCTTTTTTTGGATTCTTCGTTTTCTTTACAAAATCGTCAAAATACGCAGAGAGTAACTGATATAAATGGTCATTTTGCAGGTGATGCATTCCTTTAAGAAGGAGAAGCATGTTGTAGTATAATGCAATGCTGACCTTGCCCTTGTCAAAGTAGTCGATGATAGTGTCGTAGAGCGTTTCCTTGAGCTGCCGCTGGGTCTGGGAGCCATGGGACTCAAACTGGGGGCTGCACATCTCATCTAACCACTAGAATGGAGCCAGGATGGAGGAGACAAGAGGAGGACAGGACAGAGTCAAAAAGTGAGATATAGTATGCATAATTTATTCAATGCTAAAACTCAAGAAAAAAAGAGTTACAGTCAGACCAACTTTGTTTTTTACTGTCCCATTTATCATGATGTTGAAACGAGAGAGGAGAAGAACTTAAAGCGTAGAGCTTCTTTGTTGTAATAAATCAATATTAGTCACAAGCAGAGTGTGCACAAAAACAAGCAGCACAAAGCTCATTTATTATATAAATGAGACAATAGTTAATCTTCCATTACATAAATTACACAGAAATTCATTTAGAAACCAAACAAAAAGAACACAGTTATCTCCAAACACTGACTCATAGCACTTGAGCTGCTCTATCTGCTTAGGAACGTGGGGAAGAAGAGGATTAGAGCATGCTGAGCGTTACAGCCCGCTCTTTCCAATAATGTGAAACGGGCTTGACAGAACTGACACTGAAGATGAATGGAGATTATAAAAAATGTTATAGAGTTCAACTGCTTTGATGTAACGATACTAGACAGAGGGAGGAGAGAGGGGAGGAGTAGGAGGGAGTGATGCCCCTGCTCCTCTGTCCCTTTCTGTGAGCCTCTAAGTGTCCCATAAAAGAGATGAAGAGACAAAAGAGGTCAAACACTCTCAGACACATGCGTGTGCTACGCTCACACAAAAAGCTGCACACACACACACACGCTGACAGAATCAATCACCATAGTGATGCAGCCACAGTGGCTGATGCTATGCCATAAACTAACCCCGGAGCTTAATCATGTGGAGGCCAGCGACGTAGCAACCATTTATCAGCTAATAAAAAATGGTCTCATTCGTGCCAGACAGACAAGTGATTAGACAGAGCAAGACACTGGTTCCAGCACTAAAATGACAACATATCTCTCTATATGAGTGTGTGTGTGTGTGTGTGTGTGTGTGCGTGTGTCCTACCTTGAGCAGGCGAGAGTGGAGCAGCAGTGTGTATGCTGCCTCGGTGTAGTTTTCACCCTCCAGGTGAAGGTCCCTCAACTTGTAAAGGTACCTGAACACACACGTGTACAAAAAGCACAAAGTCACAGAGGTCAAGTTTAATTTAATATGCAACTTATACATCACTCCACTAGATGCCACTGTTGGGCAACTTGAAGCAAATGAAGCAGCATTAATCACCAGTGTGTCACGGTCTCACTCAATCTGTCTCACGCTCCACACACCTGCATAATCAAATATTTAGTGGGGACAATTTATTCAATCCAAAGACCTTCCTTAGGTTGTCTTACATGACAAAGGGAGTGACCATCTTAAATATGCTGAATGACCCATGCGGACCAATCAGGTCACACCACAGACTGACATCACTCATTGAATAAAGAATCATACATAATATTCACATCATGACACCATACACCTACAGTTTAAATAGACAGAAAACATCATATTCAAAATGCACTTTATAAGTATCTTAAAATGCAAATAGTAATGAACACAAGGCACCGTACACAACATATGATTAACATCTGGTTGAAGCTTGAGAAAACTGTCTCCTAGGATCTGTTCTTAAGCAGGAGGAGAGAGGAAATTGGATCAGAGAAAAAAAATAATTATAGAAAATAAAATCAATTACATAATTTACAAAAAAGATAAATAAGAGGTTTCTGAAGTAAAATTAGAGCAATGTATTTAATCTTAATTTGCCTCTTCATATTTAATTCCTCTCTTTTCTTGTTAACGGTCAGATTCTAGGACAGCGGTTCCCAACTGGTGGGTCGCAGTCCAAAAGTGGGTCACGGATCCACTCTACATGGACCGCAAGTGACTTGCAAATGTGTTAAGTTTGTAAAAAACACACTTTAATTTGAAGTACAATGAATTTCTGGCACAGAGCTTTTATTTTGAAGCGCCGTTTTCTGTTGTAGAGTGACTTACACACAGCTACTTAACAGACACAGCAAACTACCTCGGCAATATAGCCAAACCCAAGTGTGACGCTTAGTGTATTAAGATGTGTGGTCCTTAAACTAATGACAAAGAAGAAATCTGGACCCTAGTGGCTGGACCAGTTGGGAACCACTGTTATAGGAGACAGTTTTTTTTTTTTCAAGCTCCACCCAGATTTTTATCAGATATTGTAAGAATACAAAAATACTTTTTTAAACTCCTTATATTTTGGACAGTAGTTTATATTACAAAACATACTTCAGGACAGATGCAGTTTAATTTCCACTGCTGTTTCAATTTTTTTCAAAAATTTAAGAGCTTTGTACATTTTGGGAGAGATGGTGTGCACATAAGAGCAATGAAAAATATGTCAGATAGAGACCCCAGAAAAAAACAGAGCAGCAGTCAACTAGGTTTGCTATAATAAAACGACATAATAGGGTCATTTATCTGACACCTCCACAAAATCTGGCTGTGAAGGTCCTCGTAATTCACTCACTTGGTCCAGAATCGAAAGAACACATTTTTCTGAAGATGAAGATATTGTAAAAATATTTAGCTAGTCGTCGTTATTAGTCCGCACATTTAAAGATACAATTAAAATCAATTTTGTATAAGGTGTTACCTGTCTATTTTTATTGTAGGCCTACGGTGCCATGATGTGGTTAATATTTATGATCCTTTATTCCACGAGTGATGTCAGTCAGTAGTGTGACCTGACTGGCCCACATGGGTCATTAAACCTATTTAAGATGGTCTCTCCCAGCCTCTTGTAAAATAACCTTATGAAGGTCTCTGGACTGAAAAACTGTTCCCAATAAAATTCTGATTATTGCAGGTGTAGAAGACAACAGGCGGGAGGTTTTTGCTCGGTTATAGTCTGCCATGGTGTTCTCCTTTGCTCCTGTCAGCCGACAGGTGTGCAAATGTTTTGCTTTTGGATCTCTACATACCCTGAAATATGTATACAACATAGAAAGGTCATTTAAAAGCACTTACATGCAAACACACGAAAGTCCAGCATATGTCTTTTTAATGGTCTGGCAGATGTTTTAAAGTCCAATAATGTTTTATAGAGGAAAATGGGAACTATGAGCAACTAACTCGTTTACAGTTTCTGCCTTTCTTTTCTCCCTCTGTGCAGAGAAAAAAAATTGCCACATGGCCAGAGGCTGGAGCTTCTTTGCTCAGGCATTGATGACAAAGCAGGAAAGCAGTGGCTTCTACAGTAGATGCTTTTAAATGAACAATCCTCTGTATGCTTGTGCAGTCTGGAAGCACTCTGAGGTCAATCGTTCAATCTGTCTGGCTAAATGTTGAAGGCTCTTGCTTTCTATTTTTTTTTAACCTCATTGTATCTCCTCTTTCCTCTCACTTTCAAAGCTATAGTTGGGAACTTTTATAGAAAGCAACTTTGTGTTGTATTTGCTGAAACTGTCACCATATCCACACAGTATTACATGAGACAGATAATCTGTGAAAAGAAAATCACGTCTCTCCCCCTGCTTGTAGTGCTTCTAATGGCTTTTACTAGAACCAACTGCAGCTGAGGAAAACAACCAGTCTGAACTCTAATGCAGCTGTCAATCGCTGCTTGCGGACTGCAGTCAAAAGCCCCATTTCCAACGAGCAATAAGGGCACAGTTTAGTTTGTTTTCACAGTTTCCACTGTGAAAAGTTGTGGATGGTACCAATGGAACTGTTTGTACCGTTCTAACTTTTGGTCACCCCTCTATTGGGGAATGTAGCACACAGATCTGGTACTAAAAGGTGGAGCTGTGAACACTGCAGTCTGTTGATTGGTCAAGAGAGGACGGTCACTCTGCTCAGGCCTGAGTTGTGGCTGGTTCTGAGGCTCATGTAACCACTGTTCATACTGTGGAGAGTTTTACATATATAAGTAAACTGTAACTATAAAATGAGAGGATGTTTTGCTGCCTCTTGCTGCAGCTGTAGTCTGAGAAAAATAATTCACTGGGCCGACTGCTGGCAATTTTTAAGGTGGAACTTTTACCTGTTATGTTGCTCATATGCGTTGGTGATGTAAATCCATCAGAACCCCTTAAATTTTAATGTGACAACTTTGACAATTCAATAATTTTTCATTGTCTCTCTTAGATGACATACACTTTTAGTAATGAGTGGCTCTTCAAGCATTTAAAAATATACATTAATTTTGCCCGGATTATGTGAACTGCATATATCCGAATCCTCACTCGGAGGAAAAAAAAAAAGCATCGAGGAGTGTAGTTCCTGTGGGCTCCAGCAACACTAAACCCCTGGGCCTGCCTGAGAAGGTCTAAATGCACAAACCTGCTATTTTTAAATATCCCATGGAGAGAGACACGAACTGCAGCCTGTTCTATTGTGTTCTGAAAATGTCAACATGCAAACCCGATCTGTGGACGATAAACGAGGTGCAGACTAATAAAGTAGGAAATACAGTGAGGGCTGGACGGAGCAGTGAGTGACAACAACCCCCCCACATGAAAGAGTACTGTTGCGGTGGAAATGCTAAGCGGACCTCGGGTCTAAGTCCCATGTCTGAAGGGCTACTTTTGGTTCCAAAGGTACCATACTGAAAGTGTTTGGTGGAAACAGGGCTAAACTGTCAAACTAGTCAGCCCTGATCAAATATGAATCAAGATTCTGCTACCACATTGCCTATTTCTCACCTTCAGTGTTTTCAGAAACATATGTTACTGTACTGTTTAGCTGTAAAAAGAGGCCAGTGGCCAGTGGGCGGTGTTATGTTTTGGCTTGACTGTTTCCAACACGACAGCTGGGTCACAAACTTTCTTATTTCACAGCCAAACAGTACACTAGAATATGTTTGTGAGAACATCTGAGGTTAGAAATTGTTGTTTTTGCTCAGGATTGGTGGATTCTTGCAAATGCCGTTTGAAACACTGCAAATCAGGACAAGTTTGTTTCACGGATTATCTGTCTCATGCACTACCAGATATAGTGACAGTTTCAGCAAATATGGCAGAAGGTTATTTTATAAAAGTTACCAACTGTAGCTTTAACCAACTCATTTTCTGGCCGGACAGTCTGTTTCATTGGTTCGGACAGGCCAGTTGCTGTTGACAGTGCGAATCAGCATTCAATCCTTCTCTTGCTTCCTCAAGTCAATCTGCACCTTCATCTGCTTACTGAGCCTGTTTGTTTGACTGACCTTTCACTATGTGAAGACCCTCATCTATTTGTCACTTTCTCTCTTCATCCTTCCTGTTCTTTCTTAACGTCTCTGTCTCCATCCTTCCGTCTGTTTCAGCCTCCATCTCTGAGTCTTTTCACCAGTTTTAAAAAGCCAAATTAGGCAGCTTTTCATTCTTCTGTACCTGGGCGTTATGAAACCTATTATACAGGAAAATTAAGTTGTCGTCTTTTTATTTGAGATCATTCTAATTTTGCCCTCTAATTAAAAAGTACAATAAAGGTTACATCATTGGAAACACAGGCCAACATGTCCTTAAATTGTGCGACAGGAACACTGCTGGTGTTCAGTCCATTACTGTAGAAAACTAAAGGCTTTCACCCTTTTTGACTGTGATATAAGCTGACACCTGATTCCACACCACATCCAAATTCTAAAAGGGTTTAGTACAATAAAAAGTGTTCACATAAAACGCTTCACTTTTTTGTGTGCTACAATGTATTCTGAAAAGGGAATGGAGGTCGAGCTGCAAAATTTCTAGTTTTATGCTAGTGAGAAAGCGCCACAAATATCTCAAATAACTAACATTAAATGCTCTGAAAACTATTTCTACATTCACAGTCTGATTGAACTCTGAGGTTCCTTTTGTAGAAAACAGTAAAAAAAAAAAAAGTTGAATTCTTGCATAATAACCTCAAAACCTTATACTTTAAAGATTATAGATTATAGATTATACATTACAGATAATATTCACTCGTCATGTAAGGTTAAGTATAATTTTCAATATAACTGTAAGCAATTAAGATGCAAATTTAATATTCCATAATTCACGCGCTGGGGCTTAACATAATTAGTTTGGGGTTTTATTACCCATGCATGGCCTGTAGTCATATAGCTAGATGTGTGTAAGGTAACATTCTGGTTATTATATAACACGTACAGTATGTAGCGCTTTTACATGTATTTCCATTACACTATATTTGTTTGCTAATGTCGGAGCAAGCCAACCAAATGTTACTGTATTCTCTGCAGGACAGACGGAGGCAGCTGAACAACCACAGAGCTGCGCTTACATTCACATGTACAGATAACTAATTATGTCCGTAAGCCATTGCCAGGAATGCACCGTGGGACCTGACGGCATCTGTATTCTTTCTCTCCCTCTCTCACTCTCTCTCTCTCCATCCTCCTGTCTCCCTCCGTCTCTCCACCTCTCCCTCCTTCCCTTGTGCCCATCATGTCTCTCTTTCTCTCTGCTCTCCCTCCAGTCAGACCGAGAGCTGATCCTGTGGATTCTGACATTAATTCAGTGGGAGTCATATAATCCCTTGTCAGATTATGGAGCGCCACACACACACAAGTACAGTACACACATTCAGACACACACATGCATGCATTTACAACACAGAAATACATCACTTAAATGTATTTTGTGTCACATTCAGCATATAAATACCTGATATACATTCCTTCGCGATTGATGTCCTTGTAAAAGTTCTGCAAAAATCAAAAGGAGAAGTCGGGTTAGTTCCATTCAACGTGTGTCTGTGTGTGTGTGGGTGTGTGTGTGTGAGTGAGTGTCAGTGTGAGTGTGACAAAGAGGTTTTTAAAACCATTCTGTAGTGCTGCACTGACTATAAGTCTGCAGTTCT
>JAPZEB010000026.1:16159882-16169921 GCA_029783705.1 Chaetodon striatus
TTGTCCAGTTTTGGTGAGCCTGTGTGAACTGTAGCCTCAGTTTCCTGTTGTTAGCTGACAGGAGTGGCACCTGGTGTTGTCTTCTGCTGCTGTAGCCCATCTGCTTCAAGGTTCAACGTGTTGTTGGTTCAGAGATGGTCCTCTGCAGACCTTGGTTGTAACCAGTGGTTATTTGAGATACTGTTGCCTTTCTATCATCTTGAGCCAGTCTGGCCATTCTCCTCTGACCTCTGCCATCAACGAGGCATTTTCACCCAGAGAACTGCCGCTCACTGGATATTTTCTCTTTTTCAGACCATCCCCTGTAAACCCTAGAGATGGTTGCATGTGAAAATCCCAGTAGATGAGCAGTTTCTGAAATACTCAGACCAGCCCAGCCCAAGTTAGTGCCTCAAATCACAGTCTGTCATCTCAAAAGAATTTACAGGCCCAAAGATTGTAAAGAAAACAGGACAGTTATCCTCATAGAGTTGTCGCAACGTAACGGCAGCGCGATCACAATCAGGACCAAGATGACTAAAACGAAAGACTAGTACTCATACAAGTTATTGTATGAAGCACATGCATATGTCTGGGGCTCAGGACAGAGGGCAGAGCTGCAGGAGGAGGGCTGTATTTTTTTAATTCTGGACCCTTTTTTTTGGCTTTTTCAGAAAACTGCTTACCTCAGCTTAAAGGTCCAGTGTGGAGCAGGGTGTCTTGGCTTATGCCTTGCTTAAAGTCACAGTCAATTTGTTTTGTTCTACTTCTGCATTAATGTTTTCTGATCCATCCCTTCTGCTGTGCTTAATTGCTGGAATGAAGTTCGCAAACCTTTTTCAGAAACATGGCAGATGTGCAGGTATTTCTGCAGCCAGGGTTTGGGTTTAATTATCCTCCAGAGTTGTTGGCACAAAAGCGAAACATGAGACAGAGATGAAAGATGATGGATGGCTAATTGAAGATGAAAGATGAGCGGCATCTAATGAGGTGACAGCCTTCATCTGATCAAAATGTGCAGGGGTGTTTCTGTTTGCGCTCGCCTACATTCCAACAGAAAACTTTTCGGTCACATATGCAAATAAAAACATAATTTTGCCGGGTACAGTTTAAGAGTAAATATAAATGCAGACACACACACAAATTGATGTAAGTATGACTAAAAACTGATGTCTAACTAGGAAAGAGTACTGTATGTTTTTGGATGTGTATGTGTGACCACCCCCACTCTGCACTTAACTTTCTTCCTGCAGTGCAGTGACACTAGAGACCCTGTCAGCACACTCTCCCCTTTAATCTCTCTTTCTTTCTTTCCTACTTTGCTTTTCCCCCTGATGTTCCCATTGCATGCTTAAGCACTGTATGTAACAGTTACAAAAATGAGGGAACGAGGTTTAGATTGTATAGATTAGATTGTCTTTTTATATTTTAGATTTAATTTTTTTTTTTATTTTCTTTTGTTTTAAACCCTTTTCACATAGGACTAGCACTGTATTACCTGGGGACCTCCAGTAATTTGTAATTATTGTGGAAGTCATCTATGATATTAATCCAAAGTGAAAGCGCCATTACTGTAATTTGTCAAGTCACTAAAATTACCGCTTCTCGTCTGTATGCCTCCGCTAACCACTCAAGTTGCACTTAAAGTTCACATCCATGCTTCCCACACATCCCCAGCAGAACAAAAGATCTATACAATTGCCACAATTTCAAGGTGAGCACTCAAGATAAGAGTCACCAATTCAGTATCTGACCAAATGTTTCCCCTTCTGTTCCTGAAATATTGCGTTGAGTAATGGACAAAAATGTGTTTTTGCAGAATATTATGATGTCAAAGTGAAGTTGACCTTTGACCTTTTGGATATAATGTGTCATCATTTCATGGCAGTTCACTTTTGAGTCCAAGTGGACGTTTGTGCCAATTTGGGGAAACTCCCTCAAGGCTTTCTTGAGATACTGCATTCACGGGAATGAGATGGATGCAAGGTCATGGTGACCTTGACCTTTTGAGTCCAAGTGAACGTCTGTCCCTTAAGCTTTTGAGTCACTGAAATTCAAATTCAGTGTGGCAAACCAACGTTATTGACAGTTTTCCTGACATTATAGCAAGTATTTAGGTGATGTAATTGTACTGTATTATAATAAATGGACAGGAAGCACTAACAGGGAGAAGGAGGTAGCAAAACTAACTTCTTCTCCTCCCTCTCACCCCCTGTCTCTTCCTTCCTTGCCTCCTTAGTGTGTGATGGCTGATCAGTAATAGGATTAAGAACACACACACTCACCAAAACTACTCTACAGTTCAGTACTTTCTGGTCTCATGTTGACTGTGTTTGTGTGTGCCTGTGTGTGTGTGTGTGTGTTTGCGTATGTGTTTGGGTAGGTCACGTGTTGTATTGCCCTACTTCAGTGTAATTGGTCTTCTCTGAGGACTCGTGCTCTCAATCTCCTTTAACGCCATCAACAAAAACACACACACACTCACAAACACAAATTGTCAAAGGGCCAAATATCTGACCATCAGCTGTCCATGTCCTCACACATGAATGTGTTTCATCAACACATTATGTGACATGCACAGACATATAGCAGGCAAATGAGCCCTATGTATATTAATAAAACTACTGATGGTGTGTGTGACAGACAGAGGGAGAGGGAGGGAGGGAGCTCAGGGCTTGTTGAGGCGAAGGCCTTACGCAACAGTGAAGAGATTACTGACAAAACAGGACACAGATGCTGGCGAGGTCTGGGATTTCTCTCCCTTCCTCCGCCTCATTTATCTATCCATTTTCTCACTCTGGACACTCTCATTAATAACGTATAAACAGCTGTAATTTCGGAGGTGAATCAAAATGACAGTTACCTGAAAGTGCACCTGCGTGACTAAACTAAACCCCCACAAGCTGCAATGTTGATTACACTCTGCAGAACAAAAGTGTTGAACTAAACAACTACTAAACTACTTCACCCGGGCCTTACAGGCTATTAGAGCTGACCCATGGGCTCACTGTCTCCCCCTTCCTACAGCTGACACCTTTTCTTGCACTTTCAGCACCACCACGGCGCACCTGCCACACACCCACGCATTGCTGATTTTGCTGATTTTGACAACTCATTGTTCATTTGCATTAACTTTAGTGCTAAATATGGATGAAAATAAGCTTTGAAACTTAATGGAAATAAGACTGACATCATCATGTTTGGACCACCTGATCTACTAGAGGACTCTAGGGCCCTGACACACCAAGTCAACGGTCAGCTGTTGGTCAGTGTTTGGCTGTTGGTGAGCATCTACCGCTCTAGTTGTGGCATTGTGTTTTGCACCCTTGGCCCTCGTCTACTCTTTTTACCCCTTTTCGTCGGATTAAACAGGTCGAATCAGAACACTTGGTGATGAAATCATTCCGATTGTCTGGTCAACTCAGTGCACAAGAAGAGAAATGGAAGTGAGGAAAGTAAACAAAAGCCCAGTAATACTTGGTAAGATCATGTTTTTAGTCATCGAGTTCTCTAGCAGAAATAGTTTGTAACTGCTTGCGTTATTGTTTGCTTGCCCACGGTAAATATGCTTTCAACATCAGGCTGTGTTGTTGATGTGCTAATTAGCTAACTCCCGTCTTAAATCCGTCCTGTCTAGCTTCCAGTTTCCCTTTTTGATTGATGAATACAGACTACCACCACCTGCTGGTATGGAGAGTTATTTCTTCTGATGCACGCACAGAAAGTACATGCCAGGTGGCCGTTGATTGTAGTCATGCTCAGGTGCAACTTTTTGGCCATGACACAGGCCACATGAGGCAACCCACCAGTCGGCTGGGTTCTATGGCCCTTATGCTGTTCACAAATTGACAATTTGGTGTGAGTTTTTCCAGATCAAGATAAAGGCCTATCACTCTCCGTAAGATCTAAAGAGAGGTTTTCATGTTTTTATTACCTCTAGGCTACTGTCATTCTTTGTATGTGCAGAACAGTCGCCTCTTCATCTTCTGCAGTTAGTACAAATGCATCTGCTAGTCTTCGAACTAGAAAAAGAATACAGGATAACATAGCACCTGTATTGGCCTCCCTTCAGTGTCCCTTTTAGGATTGATTTTAAGATTATTTCCTTGTTTTTAAGGTTTTAAATGAGCTGGCGCCACTTTATCTAGCAGAACTTTTGCATCTCTATACTCCAGTCAGAGCGCTGAGATTGGCTGATCAGATGATCCTTGATGTTCCCAGAACTAGACACAAAAGCAGTACAAACCAGGCCTTTGTGCTGGCTGCCCCTTAACTCTGAAACTGCTTCTCTATTCATATAAAAACTGCTCAGAGTACAGAAACCTTTAAATCGCTGCTTATGACCCACCTCTCCTCATCTGCATTTGATTGAGGGGAGCTTAATCGACTTCATCTTCTGTTATGCTGCAATTTATTCTCTATTATTACGGTTATTGTTTTTTCTGTTCTCATTGTTGTTTGCTTCTGAACCATTTGTTTTGGTATTTAGTGCCTGTTCAGCACTTTGGACTGAACTGTAGTTGTTTTTAAATCTTCTCTGCAATAAAAGTTTGGCTTGACTTGACTTCATAAATTGTTTTGAATTAATATCCTCCCTCTTGGTCACATTCCCTGAGCCAGTTTATGACATACATCACATTCTTATCACATATACACACACCATCACTCCAGTGCCACTGCAGCCTGTTTACTTCTGTCCTCAACCTGGATTCAACTGTAGGTACGCAGGGAGCATCTTCAGTGATTGCAACACACTGGTTCCAGCAACAAAACCAAAACCGTCAAACTGTCACGGCGCAGCCATGAGCATGGTGATAAAACCATTGAAATGTTTATCTGTGACATGCTACAACATGCTTATCACTATCACAAACAGAGAGAAGTCACAAAATCAGTATCCACCTCAAGTTTGCAAACTTTTGACACCATAAGCTGCAGGTCAAAGTAAGGCTGTGTTGTGTGTCAGTGTTGTGAGAGAAAGTTACTTAGACTCACTTTATGTCACCAAGTTTGTGTGTCAAGTTCATTATCCCCAAGAGATGCCCGTTGGGATAAACAGTGAAATGCGATTGATGCAATTAAACATAATTAACATATCATTCATTTTAAATTAAGATGGCGCGTTAAAGCGTCAACTTTGACAACCCTGATTTAAATACTTGAAGCGTCAGGGTCTCATCTGTTAGAGGAACACAAAGAATTGTTTCTGGCGTGTTAGACACAACTGTCACTCAACAGTGTGAAACTGTGGAGCAAGTAATCCACCAGGTACACATGGATGATTCTGGTGTTTGTTCTCACCTTTTAAACTCCAATATCTAAGACATTTAACCTATTTTGGGGACTAGCAGATAGACAGTAAGTCATGCAAGCGGCGAAATACACAGCATACACAAAAAAAATGAGTAAATGGGTTTCCATTTAAAGCTCAGAGGGACATGATAACAGCCATCCTTTCATATAATGCCATATCAGGTCCATTGATACCTTTCACAGCACTTCATTTGGGTCCATATCCTGCCTGTGCTCTCCTCACCACCCTCTCCTTTCCCTCTTTTCCTCTTCCCCCCCTCTGTCGTTCCTTTTGTGGTGTCCCCCCCAGGTGGCAAGTCATTACGCTGCTCTCAACTGTGATTTTTCATCATTTTTTAAAATAGAACATCTACAAAACACAGTCTCACTGCGAGCCTGCAGCGTTCCTCCCTGTACCCTCACAGACACATGCTCATCCATGACCCCCCTCTATTACACACACACGTTTTTTTCCAGACACCTGGGGGCTGAGGTGGGAAGTAAAGGGGGTTGAAAGAGAGAGATGGATTGTGCTGAGGTGTAATTAGAGTTGTTGTGTGTGTCAGGGTGATGTGGCAGAGTGTTTGTCTGGGGCTGAGACGGAGCAAGGGGTAATATGGGTGTCTATGTGTGCGCATGGGTGTTTGCGTTTCAGCGTGAACATGAACGCCTGTTCACTGCTCATAAAACAGATCAATGCGTCCTCAGACTCCCATTTACCAGTCAAGTACAAAAGAGACACTATCAGTTGGTACAAATAAGGAGGAGATAGCAAAGAGAAGGAGAGGTCAAGGGGAAGGGAATAACAAGAGGAGAAGAAAAAAGAAACTTGGTCTCCGCTCCAAACACTGTACTCTTCTTCCTCCTCTTTGAAAATGAGATGCTTTGCTTCTCATCCTTTACTCAAAATCAAATTAGAGACCTCACAGCTTCAGCACAACTGTCTCATGCCCTGTCAACCACGTATGTTTCTGTGCACACGTGAGTTATTTTCGAAGGCCGCATGTGTTGCACTGCACCCTCAGTGCTTATGTAATGTGCACAAACACATTCACATGGTCTCTCTCACACAGACACACACACACACACACACACACCTTTGCTTGCCTCATCAGAGGTCAATTGAAACACAACGCAAGGTGAGTCAACCGCTTTGCAGTGGCGCATACATCACCAGTTATTTTCAGATGGGGGAGGGCTCAGGAGGGACATTTATGTGGACGCTGCATCAAGGGACCACTCAGGGAACACACACACACACAAGTAATAATTCATTTTCCATACACACACAAACACATTACTGACAGACATAACTCATAGCACAGTTACATAACACCTTGTGCACAAAAGGAGCAGAACAGTTTTACTAGATTTGTGAGGATTTCTGCTTCATTAGTGTGCATACACTACACTGAAAACATTCCTTTTAGCTGCACTTTTCAGCACTCTGGCTTGCCAGTCTTAATTGTTTCATCCTTTTCTATTCTTACTCCTTTTGTTGTTTCAACTCACATCTTGTTATTTGTTACTATTCAGCTGTTACTGGTAATTATTATTTTATTTTATTCTTACTTTTTGATGGCTTTAATGTCTCATTAATTGGTTGTTGATCTTAATTTAAGGCTGCAACTGTTGATTTTTTCATTATCAACTATTCTGCCAATTATTTTCAGGATGAATTGATGAATCGTTCGGTGTATAGAATGTCAAAAATGGTTTAAAATACTCATCACAATTTCCCAGAACCCACAGTTACATCTTGAACTCGCATCTTATGTCCAAAATCCAAAGACTCTTCATTTACTTTCATGGATTACAAAGAAAAGCAGCATTTTAGAAGCTGCAACGAGCAAATCTTTGACAGTTTTGCTTAAAAAATAATTGAAACGATTACTGATTATCAGCATTTTCTTTCTGAGGCTTCGTAGGCAAGTCTACTACCAGGCTCTTTAAAGAAATGGGAATTCGAGAGCCCCCCTGGTACAGCCAAACAGGCAATCCAGTGGCTATGGATTAAGAGGAGAGACACCACTTGGGCCCCGAAATATCGTTAACAATAGCAGGGTTCAACGGAGTAAAAGCAGAGGGGGCACACCTGGGACGCATCCGATGAGCCCTCTGGAGGTGTTGTAGGCCTATCATCGAAACACCAGTGAAGGAGTGTACCGACCTAATGACCCCAATGAAGCTTTCACCCTCCCTCAACACTCATCCCCTTCCCCAGCATGGCTCCAACTATCACTCACAATCACAAGTACGTGCAGGAACAATTGACCAGTTAAACTCCACTTCAATTAAAGTCAGGTCAGTTTTTCTCCTGTTAGTTTCTTCTCTCTTCTCCTCTCATCAAATGAAGAAGTGGGGGAGAGTTCAGTCCACACAGACATCTCTCCTTCTTACTTTTCTATCTACCTATGCTCTTTCCTACTTTTCTGTCCATCTAACCTTAACTCTTTGGCTCCCACTCAGAAACCCCAAGACGGCAGCATCACTCCCACTCATAGTCTCAAGTATGTGCATCAAGGGACTGTAACATTTCCTTCTAAATTTAACTTTCTACAGACGGAATGATGATTCAGCTTATCATAGCAGCTCTATCTAACAAATTCTATTTTTTATTCCTACTTCTTCACAAGTATTTCTTATGTTTTATCTTTACAGTATCCACATAGTGTTTGTGGCTGCAACTTCCATGGTAACCCATGCATTGTGCTTCAACCTGGAATGAAATGTGCTATGTAAGTAAAGTTTTGCTTGGTTGCTTACATTTATTTCATTTATTTTTTAGCAAACAGTAACCTCAACCTTACCTACAATGAATTAACTAAACCTAGTCTGATTTCTAGCACCAAAACTCTTAAACTTGCCTGTAAAAGACAACAGAAATATTCTCGTGCCCCCTCATGCATGGCGAATGAGGAAATTAATTTGCAAACACACAGCTCCTGCCGCGCAGAAAAAAAAACAAAGCGCTTATAATTAAGCATAATTAGAACCTGATGTCATATGGCGTTTAATCTCACTTTCTATTCAATTTATCTATTTTTTTTGTCCTGTTTGCCTTGAGAAAGAAAGCAGCACCATCCTCTGCTGGTATGAATAGGAGCAGATAAAAAAGGGTATGAATGAGATAGAAGGAAGAGAGGGTGGGATGTGGGACAGTCAAACGCAGAGGATGAGGTGAGTGTGAGGTGTGACGATAGAAGATGAAGAAAGAATGGCGTGAGGAGACTAAAGTGGGGCAAAGAAGAGGGAGGACAGTGACAAAACAGCTCAAAGGGGAGAGCGAGGTGAAGCTACCAGGGGAGAGAAAGTGACAGACCAAGACAGAGAGAGAGAGAAAGCGAGGCTATAGTAGACCGGCGTTCACACAGAAAAGCAAAGATATAAATAAAGTGACTGATAGAAGCAGGAGTGTGTGTTTCTGTGTGTGCGAGGGTGCGAGTGTTTGTTTGTGTCCTGGCTCGATTCCCGGGAGCAGACACTTTGGCGCTGCCAAAGTTTCACTGGGTCTACCTCCATGCCAGGGTCAATGCAAGCACACACACACTGACACACACACAAACACACAGACACAAAAACCAGGGCACGGCATGGGATTAGCCACCAGTAAAGAGACAGCAATGAGGATATAGACAGAGTGAAAGAGAAAGAAGGTGAAGGAGTTAATAACAGAGTGATGGTATTTGAGAAACAGGTGAGAGCGAAAGGGAGAGGGTGAGAGTGAGAGCAGCAGTAGGTATAGAAAAAAATGTGAGAGGTAGCAATAAGAGAAAGGCAGAGAGAGAGGTAGAGAGAGAGAGGGAGAGAGGAGGGAGGATCACTGAGCTCCGCGAGCATGCGAGGATCAGCAGCAACAGAATGAGACGGAGAGAGAGATAGAGAGCGGTAAAGAGTCGGAGGAGAGCGCTACTGAGGACTAAAGGACTATCAGAGATGAGAGAGAGACACGGAGAACAAGCATGCGGACCAAAGGGGAGGATAAGAAAAGGTAAGTGACTGAGAGAGCAATGGAAGACAGTTGTTAGGAAAAATTGGTGTGTACAGTAAGTGTTTGTGAGCCTGAAATGTTTCCCTCTTAGTACAGATGCTCTATTAGGACCCTCTGAGGAACCTCTCCAGTCTCGCAGCCTGCAGCTAGTACTTTATTTTCAAAGCAGCTCATTCAAGATTAAAGACACTGGCCAGGATTTGAATGGAGGTACTGGTGATTGTATGGAAGCGAGCGACAGTCGGCCAACTGGACAAAATCCTTAGGTTTAACCTCTGGTACCCCAAAACAAACACATAAACCCCACAGTATCTGTTTTTATTTGGGGGGTGTCTTGTTTCCTACAGTCTCTGTGGCTTTAACAAAAGTGTGTCCATGTCTACTTTAAGAAGGATGTTTATAGCAGCTGTACATATGCTTATTTCTGCTTAAAGAAGTAGTGTGATAACAGCATCACAGTGTGGATATATGTCTGTGTGAGTGTGTGTGTGGCAGGTGAGTAATCCTATCCATCTGTCACAGTAGGATTTGCTGCATATGATTACGTCTGCGTGCGTTTGTGTACAGTATGTGCGTAGTGCTTATTTTGTGTTCCACCATGCAGCGTTAATTACAAGTTTTGCTTTTAACGAGCGTTCCAAGTGCTTTTGTCGATATGTGCATGTGTGTGTGTGTGTGTGTGTGTGTGTGTGTGTATGAGAGTGTGTGTTGCCCGACTGCTATTAAAAGCCTCTGAACCAATCATCAGAACAGCGAGTGTAGCTTTAATATGGGATT
>JAPZEB010000026.1:16180196-16195877 GCA_029783705.1 Chaetodon striatus
GACTTAAATAAGTAACAGTGAATATGTACATAAATACAGTACTTGAGTTAATGCTATTCGTTCCATTTCACTACTGCAAATAACCCCCAAAATTCCAACCAAGCGTATTTAAACCAGATAAGACTTTAACACAACCTGTCTATGCATTAAAATAAACTCTGCTGCCTAACAAACAAACAATAAGTAAAAGATATATCAACACTGACTTTAGGCAAAATGCTGTCTGCCTTAATGAAAAACCAGAAGATGGACAGAAACAATGTTGCAGAGCTTCACATTATGCTGAAGTCGTTAGACAGACTTCCAAACTGCTTCCATGAGAGATGTCGAGGCAAGATGCATTATTGGTTTACATACCGCTGCGGGAGGCAAGCATAACCTCATTTGAAACGTGTCACGCTGTGTCATCATGTAATAAAAAGACTACAACAACATCTGTAGTCCCAAATTTATAAGATTTATTGACATAGCTCAGGGGGTTTGTGTGGAACTTGCAACTTTATAGGTATACAGTATCAGCTATTACCCTTAAAATGTCTCTCGTCTCTTCTGTACCCTCAAAACGAAGAGCTTGATGAGATTTAGTTTTGCCTCTGTAACTCCCACCCACCTGCTGGTCTAATAAGGGGTTGATAGAGTTCTATCGATCTGGTCAGTGTGTGCATTCAGTCGAGGTCGAAGCTTTTATATGGTGCTTTACGTGCCTAATGTCTGTGTCTTCTTGCCAATCTGACCATTTATTCCCTGTCTCCCTCCTTTCTTCGGACGTTTCTCTCATTTATTGCCTCTCTCTTTTTCTCTCTTACAGAACAAACCAACGATGCCCAAAGAATCCATCCAACTCATCATCTGCGGGCCATTGACTGAGAAAAGCACTGACACTGATGTCCAATCAGAAGTAGCTAATCTAGTAAGGAGGTCATTAATGGAAGGACATTGAGGGTTTAAAGCCTTATTGGATATCGACTTCCTGTCTCCAGTTTTCAAACACAAACGCTCTCACAAACACACGAATTCATTTGGGTAAACAAAAGCTGGAAACACTCTCGCTTTTTACTGGATATAATCCTGCTGACGTTGGCTGATGTCATCGCTTGCGTTCATTCCGTTCAGCTCCTCAGGGGGCTGAGCCAACCTGCGGAGGAGTATGGGCAGGAGGGTGGCTGACCCAACCAATCCGGTGCCTGCGCTGGGGGTTCCCCTGGCAGGGGGGCGATGGGGCCCGCTGTGCAGTGTCGGGGTGCAAACATCTCCCGGACTGCGGACTCTCCCCTCTATCAAACGACACGGCAGCCAACCAACCAACACACATCGGCCACTTGCCATGGCAACAGGCAAAACAGCGACAGTGGAGACAGGGGGAGTTATCAGAAGTGACAGCAACGGTCTGCCGGTGTCCAAGGAGACATCTCAGAACGAGATCAACAGCCTGACACAGGACGACATGGGGTCACAGGGGTCAGGCAGCGGAGTTTACTGCCAGATCAAAACTATACGGACAAACCCAAAGGACACAAGAGAGAAAAGGACAGCTCGGTATACAAATGGCAGTGTGGTAGCCTCTGATGTGGTGGGGGGGGTTTGCACTGAGGCCACAGAAGGTAAGGAGCCAGCCGGAGAGAGGAGGAGGGTGCAGTCTCTGCGTGGGGAGACTCATCGCTCTGTATTAAAGACAGGGAGTGTTTGCACAACTGTGCATGCCACCCCACCACGGCCCTGCCGAGTGATGGCGACTTCACCACCCAGCCTGTGTGGGACATGCGGGAGGAGGCGATCACAGATTACACCGTGCACAGGAGCATGTCGCAGGAGGGCTGTCAATCAAATAACAGCCAGCCAGACTTTACCTAATCCGCCACGGAAACCGTCTGTGGCTCAGTCGAGAAAAGAATGTGCCCTGGACTCTTACCCCAAAAACACAGAGACAGCAAACACCTCCACACACACATCAGTAAAGACTTCTCAAATACCACAGCTGTCACACACTATACCAAAAACACACAGCTCACATTCCAATCACACATCACACACACAGAACAAAACAAAAGAGTCAAAGCAGCAAACAAGGCCACATTCTGCAGACTTTTCTCATTACAAGGACTCAGCCACACAAACAACAGAGACACACATGCACAACGACACAGAGAAAACCACAGCTACCACACACACACAACGACCACACACACCATCTACAGAAGCAGCAGAGCCACAGTCGACTGAAAAACATAAGTCTGACTTGGCTAAAATCCAGCACAATGATGAACACTCATCAGTCCGTATCACTTCCAAACATCCAGCTCCTTCTGTTCACAGCGACTTAAAATCTTCCAACACCCCACCTCTCCCAGCAAAAAACTCTACTAAACCCACTTGTACCAAACCGGCCACACCTGCAGCGCAAACCAAAAACACCCCGGAGACCACAAATGCTCCCAAACAAACAGCACGGATCAGACTCAAGGACTACGCAAAACAGAAGAGTAAATCGTTTGACGACCACACTCTGCCTTGTAAGACGCATATGAAAGCACAATGTAATGGGGCCCCAGGAGGGTTGTTGGGTGGACCCATAGGGAACGCACCACGGGGGCTGGAGAGGCAGTTGCAAAGTGTGGAGGAGAACCTCCAGTCCAATCAGGAGAAGATCAAGGTGCTCCTCAATGTCATTCAAGACCTGGAGAAGAGCAAGGCCCTCAGCGAAGGGTGAGAGAAGGGAGTTAATGGGGGGGACAAAATGGGAAATAGAAGGGTAGATAGAGGGCATGAAAGAATATAAGAAGAAGAAATGGAGGATGTTGTGGAAGAAAAGAGAAAACAAGGAGGTTAGACACCAAGACAGACGAAGTGACAGAGAAAAGACATGGAGAAAAATTATGAAGGAGAGGTAGAGATATTCATTGCAGTAGCAAGGGCTTAAAGGGATTGTTCAGATTATTTAAAGTTGGGTTGTATGAGGTACATGTCCATAGTCAGTGTATTACCTACAATAGATGTCAGTCAGCATGCTCCCAGTTTGGAGAAGAGCGCAGGAATACCACCACAGAGGGTTAGTAGCAAAACATATCTAAGCCACGTAAAAAACAGTCTACATCCACGTCCATCCAGACTCATATGTAGCAATAACAGCTGGCAATGCTTCAAATATGTATGTTTCTGCAAAGCTACACATTCTAAAACATGGATGTTTCACATACATCTTCCCCCCGGCAGCACAGAATATCAATACCAGGGGTGTCAAACTTATTTTAGTTCATAGGCGACATACAGCCCAGTTTGATGTCAGATGGGCTGGACCAGTAAAACAATCGCACAATAACCTGTTAGTACCATCAGCTCCAATATTATACCGTTTTTGTGTTAAAACAGTGTGTCTCAGTTTTTCCACATTCAGTCAGTCTGCTACTCACTTTCATCCGTGTGCATTTATCCATACATTTCCTGATACAGATTATTTTGAACTTAAGATGCTGATTGACAATGATTAATATCATTAAACATGGTCACAGGAAGTATTCATTGTTTCTTCAGAGAGGTGTATTCTGTTCAGGGTGGAAAAGCCTCTGAAGAAGAATTTTACATGAAGTAGGCAACACATTGTTTAACTTGCTCCTGAAACCTGGCACCTCTTAGTCTAGTCATCCAGTGGGCAAGATTGGACCCTTTGGCGGGCCGGTTCTGGCCCACAGGCCATATGTTTGACACCCCTGATCTATACAGTCAGCACAGTTTCAAGATGGACACCCAAGATTAGTGTCACCAATTTGGTATCTGACCAAATGTCTCCCCTTCTGCTCCGTCGTCTGTCAGATGAGTGCTTTGCATCCTGTTAGACATGAGTGTGAAATTTCATTATATTTAGCGAATGAATTCTAGAGTTATGGCAAGAAACGTGTTTTGAGAGGTCACAGTCAGCTTGAACTTTGATCTCCAAATTCTAGTCAGTTCATGATTGAGTCCAGATGGATGTCGGTGCCAAATCTGAAGAAATTCCCTTCATGTGTTCTCTAAAATTATAATGCCCTGGCCATAGCTATCCTCAGTGTGGAGGCATAAAATTTTTTTTTAAAAAATCAGTATAATTTCAAGTGGACGCTATCCTGAGAATTTTTTTCTAACCGTTTTACATTGCCGTCAGATAGCCCTTTACTTTGGCACTACATTTTCTCAACCATAGAACTTCTGTATTCCCGTTCAGTCTCTGTCTCCAAATGTTCTTCTGCTAACTCTAATTGGCAAAGATATCCTCCTCTCCACTGTGAACGGCATATCATTGTCACTGTCATTATCACTCAGTTTATAGAATTTGTTGGCTCTTCCATGAACCCCTGAAAATCTGACCCATATTTTAGGTGGATAAAATACATTTTGCTGATGCCCCCATCCACAGCAGTACATTGCTTAGCTTCTGTGTCGGTACTCCTGCCTGTTTCTCCAAACTATAGGCATGCCAACAGCCATCTACTGTAGTTAATACACTGTCTATGGATAAGTATCTCATACAACCCCACTTCAAAAAATCTGAACTATCCCATTCAGTAAGAGAGTGATATAGAGTGATAAAGAGAAGAAAGAGAAGAAGAGGAGAGGGTGTCGAGGGAGTGCACAAGACTGAGAAGAGAGTATATTTGAGTTTTTACA
Source organism: Chaetodon striatus (assembly GCA_029783705.1). Lineage (NCBI taxonomy): Eukaryota > Metazoa > Chordata > Actinopteri > Chaetodontiformes > Chaetodontidae > Chaetodon > Chaetodon striatus. The sequence continues at coordinate 16,184,835 of JAPZEB010000026.1, forward strand.
GCAATATATACCGACAGGCTTTCAAGTCCGTGTAATAGATTTTAAATGTCAGGCCAGTGGAGAATTGCTGCAGTGTGTGTGTGTGTGTATGTGTGTGTGTGTGTGATTCAATCCTGTAGGGATGTACAATACCTGGCAGCCTGTATTCAATATCAGTAGATCCTCCCTCTGTCCCTTCATCTTACATACCTGTCCCCACAGTAGCAGTGTCCCCTAGAGACATCATATTACCTACCAAAGCTAACTAATTTGTTCTTTCTTTCTCTCTTCTGCTCATTCTTTTATTCTTAAATCCTCCTCTCCTGCTCCACATGCTTTGTCCCCCCCCTCTTCATAAATCCAAGTATGCTTCCCGTACTCACTTCATTTTAATCAATGCCCTTCCCCCTTTTCTCCGCGGCTCTTTAACCTGCCTCAAGCTATTCATCCCTCTCTTCACCTTCACCCTTGCACCTCTTTCGTCCATTCTTAATTAATACCCTTTTCTCTCCCCTCATCTTTCTTTCTTTCTGCACCTCCAACATATGAATCATGCCGGCAACTAACAACTGTGAATCACTCCGTTGCCCTCTCACCATTTTGTGATCTTCCCCCTCTCTCTGCCCCGACAAGCTGTCCATCACTCTCGCCTGCTGTCATGTGTCAGCTGTCGTTCTGTTTTGTTTCTCTATCGCTTCCCTATTCTTTGCCTCCTCTTCCTCCACACCCATTTCACCTTTACTGTCAGTAATTCTTCTCCTGTAGTTTATATTATATGTCCTTCACCCATCCTAACTTTCAACCCCTTTGCTACCATTCCTACCTAATACCTTATGCCCTTCAGTTTTTCTTCTCCTCCCAAACAACCAATTTCCTGCCCTTTTTGCCTCATCGTCTCTGTGATAATCTTTCTTTCTCCATGTTTTTACCCCCTATCCCTCTGTCTTTTTGGTTAGGGTTAACAGATGTCTCTAGCTCCAGACTAATCCCTATCAGATTACCTTTGAGAAATGCAATTCATGTTTAAGCTGCACAATAAGGCTCCTAAACTCAGCGTACACGCCGCTCTGCCCCGTGTGTGACTGTATATAATTATGTATTCATGTTTTTCAATGTCTGTGTGCTTGTCGTGAGGATGCTCCGGCTAAGTGTGTGATAAAAAAGGGTAAAGAGGCAGACAAAGAGAAAGGGTGAGAGCAATTGAGAGAGGAAAGAGACATAAAAACAGAGAGAAAAGCAAGAGAACCAGCCAGTGAGAGGGTCCACATGTATCTGATGCTGTGCCAGAAACGAAAGCACTTTAAGTGGGCCGTGGTGATAAAAGTGTCGGCTGTGCTAAGAGGTTGTCGCTGTGCTCAGCTCCTTGTTTTCTTTTCTCTCCCGAAGCAAATACTTGTCTTCTCTTGCTGTTGTTTGTCTTTGATAAAGACTGGTCGGGGAGAAAAAATGATGCCAGTCACACAGTCTCTCTCCATGTAATTAAAATGTCTATTTTATCAACATAAATCAGCTACTCCCTCATCTACACAGTTCAGTAAAGGGGCAGCCAAAATATCTTGGCAAAATAAAGCGATTTAATTAAATGGCAGTCAGCATGAGCTTGTCAGATCTTTCCATCTGACTTTATTTCCCAACAAGTCTTTTGCTCTGTAGTCTTGTTCAACCTTGATAACACGGCTTGCATGTGTAATCATGTTTTTTTATAACGCAAACTAATTTACAGACAACTATTTTCTGGAATGAAAGACAACGAGATGATTTTTCACTCAACGCTGCACTTATGATATTGGTGTCATGTAATGTCTGGATCCAAACTAAGCCTACCTACACAGTCACTGCACACAATGCTTGCTGTTTATTTTGTACCTGCCTGGAATGCCAAACAGGCGAACCATCAGAAGTATTCAGGTGATGTCCTGAATTCTCCTGGTGGGGCACATCGTATGCACTAAACATCACAAGCTATTTTGTGCCCTTTGACAGCCCCCTGAGAGTACACCTGATGCTGCTGCATTCCAGCTCAGCTGCCAAATGAAAATGTTCGCATTGTCATAGCTGCAAACCACAAATATGTTACATATGCACGTTTCATACGTATCATTTCAATGTTTCTAGAGTGATAAAATACATAAGATGACTGTCATCAGGAGGAGGAGGGGATGATGGATGGCATGTCACCTCGGCAAAACGGCTACCAAGCTGCAGACCACTGTTTGAGTCCAACAAACAACTACACCAGTTTTCTTTTGGCTCTGCTGAGTGGCATTTCCACCAGTGGTAGCGGCACTAGACCTGAGTGGTTTTTATCGACACATCGCGGCATTTCCCAGCGGCATTTCGCCGTAGAACCTGGGTGTTTTTCATCATCACATTCCAGTGTTTCCTAGCAGCATTTGAGCTACCAAACCTGGGTGTTTTTCATCGACACAATGCGGCATTTCCAGGTTTTGAGCTGTGGAACCTGGGTGTTTTTCTCTAACACATTGCAGCATTTCCCAGCAGTGCTTGAACCACCATATGCGGGTGTTTTTCAGTGACACATTGCAGTGTTTCCCAGTGGCATTTGAGCCATGGAATCTGGGTGTTTTTCTTTAACACATCGCAGCATTTCCCAGCAGCATTGCAACCACAAAACGTATGTTTTTCACTGACACATTGCGGTGTTTCCCATTGGTGTTTGAGCCACCAAACATTGGTATTTTAAGCCAAAAATTTCCTGACCATAACCAAGTGCTTATGTGGCTAAACCTAACTTTAACTTATCTGCCATGAAATATTGTGCAAATGTAACAAATCTGTGGTTTGCAGAAACGTTTAATGTGAACATTTTTTCTAGGGATTGGGTTGTGCACTGAGTATGTGTAGGTAAAGAGACCAATAAAAATTGTGATAGCAGCAGTAAAGAGACTTTTTTCTGGGAAAGAAAAGCAAGGCCATTTCTTTCTTAGTCTAGAAAGACTTAACAAAATTTATATTGTACATATATTTATTGAATCAGTTTATCAAAGGCAATATTTTCTTTAACGATGTCAAGGATATGACTGAAATAACATAATATAAGTATCAAGTATGTTCAGTTAAACTCCTGTGAGTGTGTGTGAATGTTTTGCATCTGTTGTTTCTGCAGTCGCAGCTCATACAGAACTGGTCAGGACATTAACAACTGCCCCACCTGCCAAAAGACAGCATGCATCATCTACAGGTAACCTGATCAACATAATGAGCTTACTGCATTACATAACCCAACAATGACAACTCATTCTTTCCTGCAGCGTAATAAACAACCCCGAAACTTCTCTGAGAAAACGGCATGCCTTTTGTAGCCTTGAAAATGTTCCATTTCACATTGTTTTTCTCTCAGCTTTTCCACATTTTATCACGTCTTTCTTTTTTGTTTTATTTTTCATTATCCTTTCTTCCTGGTATCCTGCTGTCTCTGCCCTTTTCTCCTGTTCTGATAATTGCACTGCTCATACAATATATCCCTATTATGTGAAAAATGCAAGACTATGAGTGATCCCCCTCATCAATATTGAAATTAATACGTGCTGTATTCCAGAGATTAGACGAGGACACTCTCTCCAGGAATGATATTTACACATAAAAGAATGTTCTGTGCAAACAAGCAAATTAATTCAGCACCTAAATAATGCGTCTTTCCTGTTCCAGTTGTCCCTAGTGTGTGTGACCTAAATAAGTAATTGCATTCTTAGATCCTCTGCAACTTACAGAGCGGCGCGCTCACAATCTGATACCACATACTGTAGTTTAATTCTCCCGTCACCTCCACCCCATCCCTCTCTTATTCTCATCTTTTCATTATGTAAATCATTCCATCTTTTTCATCCCGTGCCCGCTAAAGCTCTCTCTTTCATCTCCAAATTTCAATCAAACTGGTTTCCTCTGTACATCCTTACCTCATTCCATCTGTCACATGCTAACGCTATAATCACCTGTGCCCTGCTCCCACCCAACTGCCAAGACTCTGCTCAAGAAGTCAAGCTGAAAATGTGGGTGTCCACATATAAAGTAGCTTCATGGAGAGCAAACAAATGGAACAGAGAAGAACAAATATTTACTTGCTGTAAGTGGAATAATCTGGCATCAAAAGCTCTTTTTAGTCCAAAAGTTTTTTGTGTGTTTATGTATCAGACCAAAGTGATGCTTGAAGCTAATTGTGCTTGTTTACAATCATATGTATATAAATCTCCCTTGCAGGCCATAAGAGATAACGACACATGTTACAAGGCCTTTATCTCTCCAGTTCTCGATAACTTACAAAGACATTCGCCTCCCAGCAGCGCCGCATCTGCATTCCTCCCGTACTTTCACTTTCTACAACTCTGCTGTTTAATCTCGCCATCTCTTTTCCCAACTCCCTCTTCCTCTTCCTCCTCATCCTATTCTCTCCTCCCCTTGATCTTAATTAACATAGCAGGATTCTTAGCCAAGTAAGTTGTAATGAACACCAAGGGGAAAGGACTAGCACATGGTAACATACTCATCCACCTATATATCCATACAGATGTACACAGATAAAAATAAACACACACAAATCTTCCTCCTACTTCGGACAGAATCGTATGCAAGCGCATTAAAAGATGAAAGCCTTAACACATGCATTACACAACCATTCTCTTAAAGGGATACTTGACTGATTTCAACCAGCTTTGTACCATAAGAATGTGGGTAGTATGTGTAAATCAACTGTGGTAAACTTCCCTTTATCTTGCCAGCACCCAGATCTGCCAACGAAAATTTGCCAGATGACGCAATTTTGCTGGCTCCCGGCTGTTGCTTGAACTAGATTGCAATTTCTCATTTTTGTATGCCCACTGCCACCAGTGACACAAAGAGTACAGAGGCAGATTGAAAGAGAACCACCCCTCTCTCCAAAAAAAGAAGACCAAACTCTGATCAAATGGCAAAGCAGGCAGTGCTGCTCAAATATAAACCAAGTTGTTGTTGCTGTATTGCCTATTTCTTATTTGAAATGTTTTCAAAAAATAGTTTAGCACACTGTTAAGCTTTTATACAAAACTTTCTGAGCAGGAAGTTGGCGCCAAACTGTTTCCTGTATTGTACTGAGATCAAATGGTAAAGCTAAGCCATGCTAACCAAATATGAATCAAGATTTTGAAGCTGTGTTGCCTTTTGTTCCTAGAAATGTTTTCAGAAACATGTTTTAACTCACTGTTTAGCTGTAATATGAGATCATTTGTTACCAGTCGGCCACCATATTGTTTCCGGACAAGCCGAAACATACATCACCCACCAAAAAACATGGGGTTTCACCCGGGAGGCCTTATGAGGCCTAATGTTCTGCATCACACAGAGTGCATGTGCCTTATGCAATCTTGTCAGCTTGCCTTGGTCTTCTCATCTCTTCTCAAATTAGCAAAACCAAAACCAAAAAGTTGCTAATTAACCTAATCTTTGCCATAACCCCCCAAGATTAAACCCTACAGGAGACCTTACACCTAATGGTAACTTTAAACAGAGGTGATTTTATTTTTTATTTGTGGTCAACGATTTCTAAACATACGTTTTTTTTACTCCCTGTACTGCTGGCACGGCTCTGACTGTGAACACGTAAGACTTGCAGACCTGCAAATTTTCAAATGAAATTCTCAAATTTACCATCATAATGTTATACTGGAAAATATGTACAACTAAAGGGTGATAAAATATATTCATATTTAGAAAAATCTACTAAGATGGGGGGTCTGTAGTCTGATGTCAGTGTAGTATCCATGTAGCCTATATAGGTGTGAGACCAAATATACCGAACATGAATAACATATTCTTTATGCCCTTATACTTGTTGTGTGTATCATTCAATCTAGTTTGCCTAATTTTACAAGCTCATACTTGGCAACTCAGTCCAACTTCTCATTTTTTACCAAACCAAAATAAGTCAGGATTTTCGTTCTGCATTCTTACAAAGGTGCACAAAGGTTGCCATGTGAGAGCACGGGCTGGGATGGCATGGTCACAGAGCTTGTGGAGGCAGGTCCTGCTACATCCTACAAAACCATGGCCATCCTGGCTAAACCTGTTTTTTTTTTTTTTAGGGACTCCCACCAGTAGGAATGCTTATTGGTTTTGGTGTGGCGCAGTGCGTTCTTGTTGTTGTAAGTTTTCTACCTCTTGAGCAAAAGCTAATGCCATCCACTCTGTTTTCTCCTGTCACGTAGCACCAATTTCAAAAGTGTTTGTGTCTTTCTACTGCATGGACTGCTTAGTTTTATAAATAGGCCATCCTTCCAGCAGCATAATACTTATTTAAACATGAAAACAAAATTGCTCAGGAAAGGCATTATTCCTAAAATTCTTAAATTAATCTGCTTTCCCAAAAAAACAACAACAAAAAAACAGAGGACAAAGCTCCCCCCAAAATAATTCTATCAAAAGCTCTGAATATCTGAATATGCTGCATAGATGAACAGTGTAGGAAACTGGACAAGAAAAAATCATGTTAACAGGAGAGAGAACACTATTATTTCTGATGTACTACTATTATTTTTTCACAAATAAACCTAGTGTGTAATATTAGAGTGAACATGCAGTGGAAGAAACCTGTCATTAGTAACACGAAAGAACATTTAATAACAGTAATTAAGACATTAAAATACTTTCGAGGCCCTGAATTTAGATCTCCAGACACTTCTGGAGGATTTTTAAGGGCCTGAGGCTATGCTGATCTCAAGAGTGTCTTTCTTCTTCTCACATCATTATCATCCTTTTTCTCTCTCTTCCCAGTTTCAGAGATTTTCTTTCCTGCTCCACTTTCGCTTTGTTTTTCCTGCACACATGCAAATATAATCATGTATACACACATGCTAATTAATCAAACAAAAAAGGGAATCCGCTTTTGTTGGATACGTCCGCGCATGCATTTCATATGCACACTTGCATGCACACACACTGATACAGACAAACAAAGAAATGGACACACTTGTGGAAGATGTTAAGAAAAAATGTTAATGAGTTGGACAGATAGGCAGATTCTGCTCTGTAATCATTTTTCTTCTCCTTTAAGTTTCTTATGAAAAAATTACACACATTATATATGCAGAAAACATTTTTCGGTGGCCGATTGTGCCAAACGCAAAAGTCTGCAGCTCCATTTGTTTGATTGGATGGCCTTATCACTCCCTCAGAGAGGATTCTGGGTAAAGAGGATGGTTAGATAGGGAAACGGAGACACACAAGCAAAGGATGAATTCCGCGTGGGACTGAAACTTCCATCCTAATGAATTGAAAAAAGTGGTTTTGATGTGGGCTGGCTGCCTGAAGATGTTTTGCCATTGTCAGTCCTAATTAATCTGTATGATGAGAGACAAGAGGGAGAGGAACTTTTGACAGCCCCTCTGTTTCCCTCTCAAAGCTTAAACAGCTCAAGCACAAACACACAGAGACACCTAACACCTAAAAGGCATTCTGTGACTTTCTTCTACTTAAACATAACAAGTAAGAGATATAACACAAGACATATAACACAGCCATACATCCATAAAACTGTCCACTATGTCAGCCTCGCTTGAACCAAAAAGTTAAGGTTTAAAAGTATATCTCACAGGGACAGAAACAACAAGAACACACAGTCACGCACACAGTTGCAAAGACGCTGAAGATGACAGCTTGCAGACCGAATTAAGAGCAGCAGCTTTTCCCAGTGTGCCATAATCCCATGAACAATAGTGAGTGAGAGGTACAGTAGATATGGGCTGAGAGAGGTAGTTAGAGAGGATTGAGAGAAGGGGAGGTTGAAACCTAGTGAAGTGTGTGGGTAAAGAGAGATCCGAAAAGGAAAGTCCTCCACTCTAAAACAAGATAGACTATAATTGAGCGAATGTGGGACAGATGCACCACTTATGATATATATATGTTTTGTGTGTGAACAATATCTGGCTGTGTGTGTGTGTGCGTGTGCGTGTGCGTGTGTGTGTGTGTGTGTGTATTTAGAGTACATCTCCTTTATCATTTATTCATGGCAGCCATCTCCCTTCCTCTGTGCCCACCAGAGCTTTTACTTCCTCCTCTATTCACTCGCCTCCATCCCTCAGCTCTTTCCCCGGCAGCCGAGACCTTTCTACCCTCCTCCCCCCTCGTCTCTAGTGGCACTCATCCTCTCCTTCTTTACCTCCCTCTGTCTTTTTGTTTCCCTCCTTAGTGACCTCTCTGCCCTATTTTATTAAAGCTTGCCTTTCTTTCATTTATCCATCCCTCCATCTCCCAAAGGAGAGTCAGCTCCTTTCCTCTCTCCCTAGATAAGCCCCTCTATGTTTCCTCCCCCTCCCCCTCGCTCAGCTGTGAGCTTGTTGTAGAAGATGCACACGTTGGGTGTCAAGGGAGCACATATGTGTTTGTACAGTATGTGTGTGTGTGTGTGTGTGTGTGTGTGTGTGTGTGTGTGTGAGTGCTGGGATGTTGGGAGAGGTGGGGAGGGTGGGTGGTTGTCTCTGCTCTCCTTGCCTCATCATGTGGCTCATTAACTCCAGATGCCAGGCCCTATGCAGCTCCACCCCTACAATCCAACTCAACGCACACACATTCTTTCACACACAAAAACACAGTTACCAAAAGGAGAGAGGAGCTCAAAGTCTACTACACTATGACCCGCAGCGGTGGACACTTCAGAGAGCTGGTGAGAAAGAGAGCGCGAGGGAGACGAGGAGGGGAAACGACAGAAGCATAGAAAAAGAAAGCCAAGAGGGTCTGCTTTGAACCCATCAGAAGAGCAAAAAAAAAAGTTCCTCCCTTGCTCCTTCCTTTAGCTCCTCCATTTTGCAAATACCCCTCCGCTTTCCGTTCCTCTCCTCTCTTTCCTGCTCTCCTTTTCATTCTCCTCCCACTCTTCTCGTCTCACCAGCCTGTGATCTATCGGTGCATGAAGCGCAGAAGAATACTATGGACGTGAAATGAGTGCTGAGTTCAGACTGTGTGAAAGTGTGTGTGTGTGTGTGTGTGTGTGTGTGTGTGCGTGCTGAAGCTGCATATATCTGAGTTAAGAACACAACATGTTTTAACATCTCCTTATAAAACTGCATTATGCGTAAGTACAATCTCTCTTTAAAGTGTTGTCAGCATTTTGCGACACACTTTACATTTTAATATCACTAAAACTCCTTCCCTCACCTTTCTCTCAATCTGTCTTTCTAATCTCTCTTTCTGCACAGTAGACCTCCACCTGTCATCACATCCCTCTACTCATCCTCTTCCTCTATCTCACTACCCCCACATCTAATCTCTTTTGGTGAAAAATGAGCTGTATAAATAAATTTGACTTGATTTGACTCTTCCCCAACCTCTAAATTGTGCTCCTGCTGCATCTCCCTCATCCCTGTCTCCTCCCCCTTTCAACCTCTCTCTCTTTTTCTCTCCCCCCAGCGTGGAGCATGATTTCCGACAGCAGGAGGGACGCTTCCAGGTGGTCATGGAGGCTCTGGAGGGGGATTATGATGTGCCTGCGCCCACTCTGACCAAGCCCACACCAGCTCCATCCGCCTCCACCTCCAGCCGCCCAAGCACCAAGACCCGTGTCAAGAAACTCCGCAAGAAATGTTTCTGGTGGCTGTAAAATTTGGGAAAACCACAACCACCTTTCTGGCCATATGGCATGTGGGTGATGATTGTGTTTAAGGAGATCACATGCCTCAAAGTTTCAGAATAAAGCATTGCTGTCATGGCCCATTGGGTGACTAGTGTGTTTAAGTGTCATTAAAATGGCACTATATCAACGGCAATGCTTCCTCAGTTTTGAAAAGATACACCAGGGAACCAGGCAGAGACAGAGGAAATGCACTAAAGAAGGGAAAACAGGACCAAAGGCGCTGCTGAACTTCTCCTGTCTGATATATCTAACAGGGGTAAAGAAAACAACATCACCGTGACACTTTCTCTGTGGGTACCAGACTTCAGAGGCTAATTTGTGATTAACTTTTGACTCAAAGCAAGGATACCATTTTTCCATAATCATTCTGTAACAGAAAGATGAAACTTTGGGTGACAGACAGGTGTGTTGTTTGTCACTTGGCTGAGTGGCTGTCTAGACAGATGGACAGATGTATGAAAGGATTTACACCCGGATGGATGCACACTAACAGCTGGGAATGAATCCTCGCAAGAGTTTTGGCGAAATCACAGCTATAAGCGGGGGAATCTGAAAGATTTTGAAAATCCAAGCAATTTATCAGCGAATCAGAATACTGTGTCTTTGGTCGGCTTGAAGGCCAATATTTGAATGTAGCAGCAACTGAAGAGCTATAAGGGGATATGAGTGGAGAGGAAGCTGATGAGCTCTCTGGAAACAAAGAGACGGCTCGCTGGATGGATTTCAGGGTTTGGGAGAGCGCAGCGGAGATTGTGTAAAGAATACATTAAGAGACAATGTGATGGGCAGCTGATCACAGACTGACAGGCCGTGTCAGATGATTAAAAATTCTGTCACCGCTGTCTGACAGAGTGATTGATTCTCTCCTTTATTACCATCCAAAATTGAAGTGTTTTGATGTAAGTTCAATCTTGTTTCAAGGATTTACACACACACACAGACACACACACACACACACACACACACACACTCATAGAGATACATGCACAAAAAGGCGTACACTTACACACACATGCAGTATACTCATTGTAACACAGCAAGTACTACACACACATACATTTGTAAACCAATGAAAACTAGGGGTAGACCAGTCATCACTTCACAGGTAGTTACTGGCCTGTATTCACGTCTTAAAGATGTATCAATATTTGCAAAGTCTGAGCTAATAAGGCACCTATTAATTCTGTACTGTGAAACTAGCTGTGTATGCCTGGAGTCTTTCTTAAGTTCACACAGCACAAATTGTGCAGAAGAATGCTCTGTTGTTGTGCAACATATGGAGAGCCCAGCAATATCAGTTTCATGTGATTTAGTACCTACCAACTGTGACTGCAGCTTCACAGTGAGAACATACAGTTAAGTTACCTAGGAAAGAGAAAGCCCACAACATGCTCAATCTTTTAAAAAAAAGTTATTCCCCAGTAACAAACATCACCTTGTTCACATTA
>JAPZEB010000026.1:16229787-16245805 GCA_029783705.1 Chaetodon striatus
TGTGTGTGTGTGTGTGTGAGAGAGAGAGAGAGAGAGAGAGAGAGAGAGAGAGAGAGAGAGAGAGAGAGAGAGAGAAATAAAGGTAAAAAAAAAAATAATACAGAGGTGGAGAGTTGCAGTGAACCACTTTGATGCTGCGCTACTCTGTCGGGGTCAAATCAGGACACCCTGTCATGTTGACCATCTGGGAATTATTCATATCCATAACGCCTACATTAATTTCATATGCAGCTATCTTTCATGAGAAAAATTTGGTGGAAACATTACGCTGTCTGGATCATGTTTTATTTAATCAAAATACTTTCAGGAATATTGTGACTCATGGTGACTGAGGGCTGGGACAGATCAGTATTTACAACAGCAACATATCAGACAGAAATCTGTTCATGTTTGAGCCACATGATCGGTGGATTTGCTTGTGAAGATGAAGCAAATCATCAGATATTTTGTACAGAGTTCAACTCTGGTGAAATTTGACACAAATTTGTGCTGTTAAGTTTTAAATGGTGTCATATGACATGTGCCACTCCATCCAGTTTTATGTAACTCTGCCCTGTCCAATGAGATGAAGGACCAGCACAGTTTTGTCTTTATTTTGCCAGGAACGGAACAAAACTAGCCATAGTCAACCATCACTACAACACCTGCTAGTAGTCACTACACACCAACCTACTGTATTTGGCGAGGACGTGTGAATGACTCTCACCAACCCATTTTCTATTTTGTCTGAATAAAGTGAATCTGAATTAAAGCCCGGGGTTAAAGCGTAGATTGTATGGACAGAAGTAATGGACAGAGCCACTGTGATATCACCTGTTGGTTTGTGGATATTTTGACATTTTGAGTTTGGTGTTTTGACCCGCGCCATCTTGGATTTTTAGAGCCAGAAGTAACCATATTAGGATGAGAGGTGCTGGCTTGGTTAGTGCAGTGCAGCTGTGGTTAACTAGAAATGACCCAATACACTGTATTTTCTCATCCGCAGTTATCACATATAGCTGCTTTGTTTGTAGACTTTCATGTCTGTATATGACATGCCAAGTATCTTCCTGTGTTTTCTGTTGACATTGTGGGATGCCACAACCAATGCTGGAATGTCAACTAAAGCACGCGGTTAGGTTTAGGCAGCAAAAGTGCGTGGTTACGTTTAGAAAAAACATTGTGGTTTGGCTCTGCAATTATCCGGGAAGTGAACAGCAGGCTCCTAGGTGAAAGTCTGAGGTTTGCTGGAGTCACCCATGTGCCCTATAGGGGCTTTCTAGCACCTTAACATTTCAAAGTGACACTGTCGAGCAACAATACTGTAACACTGTGAAAGGTTCTGTCCGGCCTCGTTACAAACTGACACCACTCGGCAGTGCATTATACCACCACGAAAGATTACTTTCTGACAACTTTGAGAGCTTATGAAAGTCATGAAATTATCTCCCCAGGTAGTCTGAGTGGATTGAAAGGCAAGTAAAGATAATCTTTTGTCAACACAGAGGTCACTTTGGCCTTGCATTCATTAGTATGTGTTGATTCTGTGTGAACTTTGCCAAACCATGGTTTCGCTCTGGTTAAAATCTTTGATTATGAATACAGAAAGCTTGTGATCATGGTTGTGTATTCAAAGAGTCTTCACTGCTGCTATGGGAGTAAATATGATTTTTAATGGTGTTGACTCTTAAAACAAAACTTACAATAATGATCCATAATAGATAATGCAACTAGATATGTCATCATTATTATGCAAATGACCTAATTTAGACACAAAATAACAACTGTAGTACTTTTAAGATGGGATTTAACTAGGTACATTTCCCTCAGCACTGCACTTCAGCACAATTTTAACATTTTGTTCCTTTAGTTGAGCGTTTCCATTTTGAGAAACTTTTCCACTTTTCAGACTTTTTCAGTGCCGGTAGCTCTTACACGAATGATTATGACAGCAAAATGTATTGACCTGACTAGAAGGAAAACTAAACTTCGGCCTTCAGGGTATTTCCTCAAATCCTGAAATCATCTGCTTGGGATGGAATAACCATTAAAAAAGAAAAAAAAAAAGTTTTGTGATGCAAGAGCCTGAAATATGTGAAACACTCTCCAAACCTCCAACTGTTACCCAACTTGATCCAGTCTTTTCCCAACCGCAACCTGAAAATGAGTTTCAAAACAGATGCAAAGCTGGCAGCAGAGAGTCTGAAGAGAGTCTAATGCCTGTTAAAGCTCTCTGTTTTTTTAACACATAATCGTCCGAAGACAAAATCAGACTGGAGTTTCTGTTGCCTCAGTGCAGCTGGTTGGTTGATTCTGAGGGAGGAGAGCCAAAATTATATGATACGACTGGGAATTTGAATCTGCAGCTCTACTGCTGAAGCAACACCTGGCATCCTTTGTTGCTACGGAGACAGTCCAAACCACAGGAAGTGGAGTCCTTGGAATCAGTTTCCTGGATCCACTTCAGCTTATTTTCTTTCTCTTGTTTTTATTTTTGTTGAATATGGAACCTATTTCAAAACCACAAAAATACTGCAAGCACTTAGTTTACTTTATCACCCTCTAGAGAAGAATTGTTTTCTTTTTTTTCTATTGTGTGTGTTCAGACATCTCTACACTACGTGGATTTTTGGGAAAAGGCAGAGGATGACCTGATGGCGTGTCTCTGCTTGTTTCTATATTGTAGTTGTTTCTGTTATTCTATATTCACCAAACATATGTCGCAAAACTGATACGGGCTAACACAGTGTTTGTGTGTGTGTGTGTGTGTGTGTGTGTGTGTGCAGTATAAAGAGCTACAAAGTCTGAGGAGGCAGATGGGCTGAGTGGTGAAAGGATCAATCAAACACAGGACTCTGACACAAAAGATCAGGGCTCAAGTCTTCCGCCTGTCACTCAGCCATTGACTTTTTGTTTAGCGCTCTGTTAACTTCAACGGGGATAAAATGATTTAATCTTGGGGCCCTTTGAGACTTTCAAAATGTTATTGGATCGAATGGATTAAATCCTTATCATGGAACGAGTCATTTCGTGGGCGTTGCTCAAAAACCGCATCCACTAATTTATAGATGTCTCTTTCCAAATGTATGTCTATGGGAAAAAATACTTTTGGGCCCAGTGGCATTATGTGATGAAACCTGGAAATAGCAGCACCTCTGTTTGGCCATTATGAAAATTGACTTCAAAGCCCAGGGCAATTCCTAGGGACATGGTCACATCCCATCATGGCATCATGTTACATTAACATGATGCCTAACCTAACCTAACCTAACCTAACCAGTAGTGTGTGCATGTGTAAATGAGTAGGCCTTTGTGTGCACTTAATGTGCACATATTTGCTTTTGTTGCTCATGTTGGGAATCTTTATATAGCAAGTGTATGTGTGAACATGCGTGTGTGCGGTTCAGTAATAATGCATTCCTCTATGTCACTCCTGAGTTATGCTCATCATTACTGCCCTTAACATTTCACCTCCGACCTACTGTTCGTTAATAAATCTGACATCAGTGCCGCTAACAACCAGCAGGCAACTGTTCCACAAAGTGGATTTAGTGGAAACTCTGGGTCAGTTACCGTGGTAACATGTGCTATGATCCTCACCTGCTGAGTCCCCCTCTGTCGCCTCCCATCATGTTGGGCCTGAAGGAGTTGTCTGACAGACTGTTTCATCATATCATATCTGAGATTATGTGAATATTTCTGAGTGAAGATGATTGTGGTGCAGCTGAAAAGGTCTTACAGCTGGAATAAATGTAGTTAAAAGGTCAGTTTTGGACGGACTGACGGATACTTCTCAGGGGGAAATGTGCAGCTGTATTGCTTCATTGATCCTGATGGGGAAATTCACACATTTCACAGCAGTATATAGTTATCATTTTTTAAATTAGCTCCACCCTCATGCCCTCCTCTGGGGGTTTGCAGGATGTTTACCTATTTGGCTATGCTAATTAGGATTAACTGGCACATGGGATTCATCATTACAACAACACAGGTGCTAACAATTCTGAAGGTTAAGATCATGTCATGAATGTGCCGTAGACTTTTCTTGGGACGTTTCTCAAAAACAAATTTAAGTAAAAACTTAGGAAGATATTTATGAATGAGGCATGATGTTTGTTAAAGCTGCTCCCTGGAACAGACCCCAGGTGAAAACTGTCCGAATCCGTGTCGATAATCGTTACAATGCGTTGATGAATACACACAATGTTGTTGATGCTCTCACCAGGTTTTGGGGGGGCATGTTTCGTCTGTCTCTCCTCAACAGGACACCTGTTAATCATTAACTTTCACTCTCACAGCAGAGCCTTCAACATGTTCAAAGTTAAACCTCCTGCAACTCTGGTGTTTAAACTCAACCTTCTGAACTTCGTCTCTTGTCTCATATCTGAAGCTGACCTTTGCTGCTGAAGACTTCTTCCCGGAGTTGGAGCTTCCTCTTTGTCTTTTCTACAGAAACATGAACCTCTCTCTTGCCTCACATTCTTACTTTACTTCCCCTTTTGTTCCTTTACTGATTTTTATTGCCAGACACTTCCTGCTTCAGATCAGGCAAAACATGTGTAAATTTTGTGTAAATGCACCTGTGGATGTACCGTTGACATACAGCCTCACTCACACTGCTGGATACTGTGTCCCTTTTTTACATATAGCCTACTTTTTAGTTGGACTATTTAAATTGAAAATTACTTCCTTTTCTTCTGCACCATTAATGTGCCACATCACATTATGGTTAGCAGCCTTTCTACAATTTTAGCTTTGATGAAGTCACACAGTCACGTTAGAATACTGAGGTAGAAACCAATATATGTTAATTCTTTACATATAACATATTTGAAAAGATAGCTTAAAAAGAAAAGAGGAATTCCTCTGTGTTCAACTGTATGTTACTGTGTCTTTGAAGGTGCGTATGTGTAATAGCCATGGACTCTATAAAATAATGTCATGTCACCCACTGGTTCACCAATGGCCTCAAAACAGCCATTGCCATCTTGTGTTTTAATTTTTTTGTTGTTATTTTTTTGAACGAGAGGGCTGAGACGGTGAGGAGCGAGAAGTGGTTCTGACTGGTCGACTGAAGTGACGCCTCGCAGACAGCCTGTCACATAAAGTTGGCCATTTTAACATAGGAGTGTATAGGGATTGACTTGCTCTTAGAGCCAGCCTCAAGTGGCCATTAAAGGAAGTGCAGTATTTGGCACTTCCATGCTGGCATCATATTTCAGTCCCGGTGGTTACCACCTGCCCAGTACTCACTTATAATTCAATGCACTGTGTGCTATCATAGTGATGCAGCAAACCAATGCAGTGTTGTGATGACAAGGTAAAATTAAACATTGATAAGTGCTGACTGCTGTGATTATGACAATCCTCCTCTGACTTAACAAAAAAAAAAAACTGGGTTATCTTTGTTGCTGCTATTCACATCACATGCAAACACCCACACATTCCTCTACCATCCCTTCAGTTTAACTTCCTCCACCCCTAGCAAACTTCTCTCATCCATCTCTCCGCCCCTCTCCTTCCCCCGTCTACTCACTATCTCTGTCTGATTCAGCGGAGCTGTGCAGTTGTTAATTACAAAAGAAGTTATGAGTGCTGGAGGGAAGGATTAGCATGTGGCACACAGCGAATTTAGCATGTGGGGGGAGGGATTAGGCAGTAACACACAGAGGTATTATCACTGGGCTCTTTGCAGAGCACAGTTATGATTACAGACGCATTGTCCTGCTTAATCCACCGGCCCTGTCTGTGCAAAAATGTGTGTGTTTCTGTGTATGTGTTTATGTGAGTGTAGCGAGAGAGATGATGTCTGATGTGTCAGGGTCACTGTCGGTGTGATAACTGCAGGTTGTGCACTCGCACCCCATACACACTTCACTAAATTAGTTATACTCGGTACAGTATAGCATGTTAAAGCCTGAAGGGTATCATTTAACACAACTCAAAAGATCCATGTGGAACTAAAATGACCATGGGCTGTTGCTACAACTTATCTACACGAACACACACACACACACAGGCCCTCAATACCCTTACATGAGCACAACAACATAAATACGTCATACTAGCTCAGCAAATTAATACTGGAGACAGATGGAGAGGAGAGAGAGGGATGAAGGGCAGGGAATCAACAGGGAGGAGGAAAATGAGTGAGGGACACTGAGGAAAACTGAAGAACGGAGCGAACGGGAGAGAATGTACAGAAGGAGGACGGCTCAGCTGCATGTAGCTGTGGATAAGAGAGGAGAAAGGAAAAAGGAGAACAACAAGGCAAACATGTCCCCTGTGAATTATAAAATCCCTGTCTTTCCAAATCAGTCACAAATGTCACCTTGTTATGATTTATAATTGCACTATCCCCAATGGAACAATCAGTGAAACTGTTCAATGCTGCAATAAAGTAGCAGTCCATGAGCCAGAGCCCTAATATTATGCTGTGGTGCCAATTTGGAGGGTCCATGTCTCATGGTGATATTTTTTAAGGATTATGTCCCAAGTGTTGAAAAATGCATTAAAGAATTCCAGCAATGGTAGCTTTCTATGTGCTATCTCTCCTTTCTTCATTCTTCTGTCACAATTTTTTCCTTCTTTTTTGCCGTTTCGCACACACAGGCAGTGTAAAAGAAGGTAAACTACACAGAATAATATGAAGCCATATATCACTGTAAAGCTTAGACTTACACCTAACTGTTGACACCTAGGGATGTCATTAATCTGTTAACCCTAAAGGGTATTTTTGACCAGTTACACATGTTGGTCTGTAGCTTAAATGTGTTAGTTTTCAGGTTATTACACTGCACACCACCCAGATCCTGTGGGAGACAGACTGCAGGCTAGCTGCCTTAAGATGCAGAAACACAGTGTCAACTCTGAGCTTGAAAGCATTAGCATTGTTAACTATTTATCACTGTTAGCACCGTTACCTAATGTCAGCAAGGATGGTCTGACAACTAACATACTTAACAATGCCAAAGGAGTTTTGTGGCTCAAAATGAAGCTGGTACCAAGAGGGAGACTGGAGGGTTTGCCACTATGTTTCCTTCCTGTTCCAATGTTGCCACCAGGACAGTGTTACCAGCAGTAATCACGAATGAGTAGTCCAGCTTACTAACGTTCGCTCCAATCTGTCCTGAGTGATGCTCGGTGCAGAGCAGCCAAGGCTAACATTACCTAACCAGTGGAGGCCAGAAGGAGGGCACTGGGAGCAACATTTCTACATATTTACGCAGCTAGCCGCCTGTCTGTCAGCAAAGCCAACAGGAAATTAAAAAAAAAAAAAAAAGGCAAGAAAGGTACAACTCAAAACATCAAAACTGCACCACCTGTAAATGAATAGCATTTTAAAATGTGGTATTAAAGCTCACTGAATCAATACAGCACTGGACTCAAAGGAAAGGCCTCCTTTTTCACGTCATTTTGCTTTTTTCCTCAGAAATTAATCGATTAGTTACCAGTTAATGGGTGTCGGGCTATCAAAAGCAAAATTAAACTGAAATGACATCCCTTCTTAGGCTATAATCTATCTACCATTCACATTTTAATGATGCTGAGGACAGCAGAATTTGACCTCTACTTCCTCTGCTTCTGCAAATCTCCTTTTAGCTAACTTCATTTTGAGCTGATGTGCATATGGATAGTTCTGTCATAAAAAGCACAAAATAGCTTTAAAAATAATATATGATTTAAGTAACTACAATATCAGCATTTCTTTTTAGAATCAATGTAACCTTGTGCAGTGTGTCTCTGATAATACGTTCAGAATTTCACACTGGATTCTGTTAAATAGACTTCTCAGCAGCAGAAACACAAAATCATCCAAAAAAAAAAAAAAAAATCACTGAATTATTTCTCTACCAGGTTTATTCAGTACTTTTAATTTTCCCACTCTTACTCTATTGACAGAATAAACGTACTAAAACTGATGAGTCAGTTATTCAGTAGCAATGGGTTATGAATGTTGTTGCATTTAACAAAGGACCCGGAGGTTTCCTGCAGTTTTTTTTAAATCTGTAAAGCCAATATGTTGCTTTATGGGCTTGAACGAGTTAATAACTGGTGCAGTGACCAACAATGCTGCGATGCATCAATAAAGAACAATAAAATGACATTGCTCCTCTGAGACTGATCAATGAAACTTTTATGAATACAAGGATGGTGCAATGAGTCACACAGTTACCTTGAGTATTGTTAAATTGTATTTGTGTTTAAGAGTTTATTCAAGCAGACAACTGAACAAACGTTGTAGACCCCTTGCGCCAATCAGTATAACTCAGACATAGATGGAATTCATTAAAATATTGTTCGGTCAATAAAGCTTGAGATTTCTGTACCTGATGGATGGAATAAATGCCTCACTGTGATTGCAGCTCCCTGTGTGATGAATGTTATGTTACTATAAACTATTTCTCATTATTTTAAGATATGCTTTTTTTATTATCATTACCAGACATTATGTCTTCTTTCGCAAGATAACAAAATTTGAAATCCTAGATATTGTGATGACTAGAAAAGATTACATAATCATATTATAAGATCTCACAGGAAACAGAAGTGATCTCATAATATTAAGATCCTTATCGCATAATGAGAAAAGATCTTATTAGATAACATCCTTGTTTTTTTTTGGTGACATGATAAATGTAATGCAGTCTCATAGGAAAAGGTGTGTGAAAAAAATTAAGGGAGGAAGGAAGGAGGGATGGAAAGAAAGAGGACGAGGGGAGGATAAGACAGACGAGAAATATAGAACATAGCAGGTGCTCCAGGGAAGGAAAAAGAAACAGATACAACTGATGAACTAGACTACAGGGAAGTAATGTGAAAGCTTTAGGGCGTGAAGGACGGGAAGAAGGTGAAGGAAAGAGCAAAATCTGGTACAGCGGCGTGCCTTACATATTTTTGAAGCAAACATCACATGGTCCTAATAGACTTTGCATGAACACGAAGCCGATTTGACAAGCTAATAAATCTTCAGTGCCGCCTCTTTAACTATTAATGACTGCTAGTCTTGATGGTGATGATGATGGAGCCTTACAGATGCACCTACAGCACCAGCTCCCTCCCTTGAATACCTCATTCTCCGTTGGCACGGCCAGGCCTTATGGGAGGAGAAATTTTGTGTAAACTTTAGATGCAGAGCAAGTTGAAGTCATCGGCTGGGGGACGACAGATAGAGGAGGAGAGAAAGAGAGACGGAAGGGGAGATTTATCAGTTTAGAGATACCCAGGGGAGTCTGGTGACTGGAGCTCAGTCTGTCCAGGAGCAGTGGAGATATAATGGGGTGCACGTGCACAAAGACATACACTCAGACATACTTAAATGTATGTTTTGTACACACACAAGCCCATACATACACACACACACACACACCCACACACACACACACACACACTCTCTCTCACCCATTTGGGAATCCACACTGATGCATCCACACAGATCCGCACACGCTAAATAAACAAACACTTCCACCACATCGATAAACAAACACACCGTTTTCGACAAACAAAGTCTGTGATGCCCTCTAGAAGATTAAAAAGACAGACCTCATTGACCAGTGGACTTCAAAAGACAAACATATACACACACCAACACATGCACACAGACAGAGACACCATTGAAACTCAGCTATACAACCACTATACATTGCTTCTAACTAGGGGTCAAACGATCCATCAGTCTTAACAAGCGTTTCACTCGGCTAACTTCTTGCTACAGCAACACTGGCTGCTCTGTTTTAACAATGTTCAGCTCAAAAAACATGCATGCAGGCTGAAATTCAACCCAGCTGTTCTGTCAGGACATGCAGTGACTTGAACTAACTGTGAGTAAAAAAAAAAGTCATGAATAATACATGTAATTTGTCAAGCTATGAGTAAAGGAAAAGTCCGCTAGCTGTTAGGCTAATTTATGTAATGTGAAGTGCTTAAGCCAATAATGAGCAACTAGCAGAAAACTTGTTTTGTCAATGAACTCTGACAGCTGTTATTGAGCCTTCAGGGCTTTCAACCAGATAGACCTGGAGTTTTAAGTAAAAGATGATGGTTTGGGTTCAAATGAAAAGATTTCTCCTAAAAGGGGCTTTCTGAAAGCGAAGGTTAAGGTTTTACATGTGCTATTTTACAGGTGTTAATGGAGCCAATATAAAGTAAGCTTAGCTGCACTTATGCGTCTTTAATTATTTACCATTATTTATGTGTTGTGTTTATCTTTTATGGCCAAAAGCAAAAAAGAAAGGAGTGGCAGCTTCTTCTGTAACCGACTGTGTTACATGGACATATACTGTCTTATATCAGTCACAGACCCCTGAATTAAATCAAATCAAAATAATTTTGTGGCAGACTTTGTGATATTGGCAAATATTGTACCGTTGTCCAAAGAACTGATATCAAGTTGTGATAAAACTAGGGATACACACCCTGACTTTTGACAGAGGCACACAACTCATAACAATCCACACATAAACCTTGCAATCTTATGTGAACAAGCACTCAATTACACACACGATTGTGATTTATATACCAAACATCTACACACACACACACACACACAGGTACTCAAGTCACCCATAGGCAAGGCACATAATACTTGCTGTGGATCATGGATCTGATCTGTCAGCATCAATTTTTGTGCTGCAGTTATAAATGGTGTTTACACTTATCGTACGGCGCAGCTCTCGGCTCAGCACAGTGGGTGTCATAAGTCTCTCTTGCAGGAACTTTGTTCGTCTGGTGTTTCGTCGTCTGCCCATTCAGCAGCCCTGCCCTGTCATTAGCTCTCATTCGGACGCTGCACTTCATCATCAATGCTTATTAGCAACGTTAGTGCTGTAATCAGCAGCCTTTTCTCACAGAGCTGTCAAAAACAATTACTCCTGCATTGTCACTGGCTCTGTGTGTGTGTGCGCGTGTGTGTGTGTGTGTGTGCTCAAGAATCTGTATTTGCATTATTGTGAGACCAAAAAAGAAATTAGTTGTCATTATCATAATGATCGGTCCACAAACACTCACTGGGAGTAGAGCATGCGTGAGCGAACGATGAACTTGAAGATGTACTCGAGGGCTTTGAGGGTTCGAAGGATGGGCTCACACTGTTCCCCACGGCTGGACACATCCAGATACCTCTTCAACACCGACATCAGCTTTCTGGGGAGAATGATATAATACAAAGATGAGAAAGAGAGACAGCGGGTAGAGAGGAAGAAAAGGAAACAGAATCAGGATGGGAAAAAAAGAAATGGAAGAAAAAAAAATCTAAATCATTCAGTCAGGATTGTCATTCCTTTTCTGACAATCCACAGGTTGGAAATTTAATCACCAACTCCATTTTTCACTTCCATAGAGCAGAAAGACAGAGTGCAACAGAGTGAGAGTGAAAGAACGAGAGAGAGCAAGACTGGCAGCGAGGTGGAGGTGGAAAAATGGCAAAATGGCAAAATAGTATTTCACACCTCAACAGATGTACCTTTCACACAGCTCACAGACATTTCTATTTGCCCTCAGATGCATGGTGAAAAAAATCATCCTCCAACACACGCACACCCCACAGGCGTCTTTAGACATACATAAATATTCCGGTGTGTCAAAGCAGTTGGAGTGAGGTGTGGGTGGCGAGAGTTCAGTCTAAGTTTATGACCTATCAGCATTTCTCTGCCCAATCTCCCACTGCATCATCTCAATGGCATGCACCACTAGCATATTCATGACACTTAAAACAGTACTGTAGGACTAAAGAGGGTTGAGACTTTTGGCTTTGTGATGGCTCTATTTCCATGAAAGGGCAACAGGGGATCACCCACTAACTGGTTTAAAACTACCCAATCCTCTTAAACAATAAAAGTCCCCTTAAAAAATGAACTCTAATCTGGCCTCATCGCCATCAGGGTGGCCTTGAAAATATTACCAACGTTATTACCATTCGGTCTCCCCTGGTTTTGTTTTGGTGCATGGCTTAAAGGCAAGCACGGGAGGATTTATTCTTTTTTAAGAGCAAGAGATAGGGAGTTTAAAATGTAGTGAGAGGGAGTTAGAGAGTTTTACATAACAGCCTCTGGGCTGACAGGCGTTAAGCTGCAGTGACCCTCTTTAAGAGGGTGAACACCAACACACTGGCAGGGGAGGGATGGAGTGATGGTGGAGAGACAGATGAGTAGATGGAGTGAAGAACAGACAGGAAGAGAAAAAGTAGTTAAGAGAGGAGGAGAATTTCAGGGATAATTGGGCAAAGAAAGCTGAGAGGAGGAGAAGCAGTTGGGGGAAACCAAGAAACGATTCAAGGGGAAAGAGAGCAGCAAGAGTCAGAAATGCTTTTAATTTCCTAACTGGAGCTTTGGCAGTGCAAACAAATGCTGTCTCTAGTGACCACTGAATCAATTGAAGTGAATTAACAGCGAGTAAGAAGCAGAGTGAAGTGTTTGGGGTGCATGCCTGAGTGCTTTAGCTGCTACTCCACAGAGGCAGGGTTAAAACTCTAATCCTGTTCAGTCAAGTGCTCCAGAGGCCAGCACACACACTGACCTCCAGTGGCAGCTGGATACAATGCAGTACTCAGTCGCTTAACATTAGATCTTAAGGTGACAATTTACCTCAATAGGTTTAACACTTGTATACCTCTGGCATGAAATATGGCATACTTGACAGGATTATGCCTGTGATACAGATGGGGACAACCCAAATTAATGCTATGTAAGCATTTCTGGTGCGGTGCTTTAAGCTGCTCTGTCCAACTTTCTAGGAACCACAAACAGTCTGTTTTTGGGCTTGATGACAGCCCATCATTGAGATTATCTAATGGGATTTAGAAGATTTCATAATTCCCAAGAGGTGGGAGAACTTCCTCCTGAAAGATCTTCTAATCCAACTGAAATGCAAACAAGAAAATTGCTAATACACTGTTTACATTTTCACACAAAAATCAGTATTGCATTTGTTTTTGCTTTTTTCTTTACATGAAGTCTAACACTGTCGTTACAAATCCTAAAGGTCACAGCTAAATTAAGTAGTCAGCTGGCATTTTATGGAGCCCATGGTAAAATGATTTAAACCTTAAATAGCCAGTTGCGCTCAGTGAGTTTAATTGATAATAAAGTCTCCTGTGGCAGATTCAAAAGGAGATGACTTTGCTTTCTGAAGACATTAACAAGGTTGGTGCATGAGCATACTGATTTGCAACTTAACTTTTTGCTCTCTGGAGTACTTATTAATTATTTACGCAACTCTAATCATGTTTTACTTTAATGCACATTATATGTTGCTTGTCTGCAATGTTTTGTTTTGTTGCGTCTTTTTCAGTCAGAATGCTGAAGATATAAATTCAAGGTACCTATCTTCGTCTCATTCCCATTTGTGCACCATCAATTTATGTCCATTACAGAGTGCTTGATTTTGAGAGAGAGTGGGTCATCCACTAATCAAAAATCTGTGGTTCAACCCCAGCTCCTCCAGTCCACATGTCGAAGCATCCTTGGGCAAGATACTGAACTCCAAATTGCTCCCAGTGGCTGTTCCATTGGTGTTTGAGTGTGTGTGAATGCTTACAGAGTAGCAGGTGGCACCATGTATGGCAGCCTCGGCCACTGTTGTGTGAATGGGTGAATGTGACATAGTGTAAAAGCACTTTGAGTGGTCAGAAGACTAAAAAAAGGTGCTTCAAAAGTGCATTCCATTTACCATTGTTATTATAAGTGTCTGACCAACATTATAGAAAGGATCCCTACAGAGACAGGCCTTTTTGTTAAAGAGTTAGATCCTTTTCATTTAACTCGAAACAACCTTGAACTCGCCATCGCCAAACCCACCAAACTCTTTTTAAATAAACACTAATTTTATCATCATGACACAAACTTTATTTGAAGTCGATAGAAATAAAATAAAACTTGTCTAAAAAAAAAAATGTCTCGCTTCATCTTTTCACTGTTCCAACAATGAACAACTCTGGTTTGGTTAAAATAAACCCTTAATTCATGAAGTTAGATGTGAAGATATGCTGCCTCTATACACTTTAAAATCACTGTTTTTTTAAATGGAGTCTGGCTGGTTTGGTGATGGAGATTTTGGGGCTGTTTCTGGGTTAACAAAAAGGTTTATCTCTATAGGGATCCTTTCCATAATGTTGTCAGACACTAAGAATAATAATCTGAGCCTGTCAGTGGCAAAAACAAGCACTGTTAGTGGTCATAAACTGACAGTGCACAAATGCTCCAACTGGTTACACTGCGGCATGTTTCGCCTCTGCTGGCTACAATACTGGACCAGTTTCAAAACTTTTTGTCTCCATTAGTCACTCAGGTGCAAGTAAAAAACATGGCCCAGGTAAAAAAAAAAAAAAAGTTGGCTTGTAAGTGTGAAACACGGTGTAAAAACTTTGTATGTCATATTCATTCAAATCTTGGCACTAAACATACATGTAGATGAGAACAGTGCCTTCTGTCATTCAAGAAATGTGTACAAAATGTAACAGAATGAGATGACAGGAAGTGGGAGGAAGTGTGACCTACTTGTAGGCCAGCGTAGCGCTGAAATGCTGTTTGATGTAGGCCTCCAAAACTGTGTTGAAGTGCTGGAACTTTCTGTCAGCGATCAGACCTATGATGTAAATCTGGCAGACAGGAGGGAGAAGCAGAGACAGAGAGGGGTTACATGTTTACACAGCAGGAGACATTTACTGGGCAGATAAAAAGTTATGTACAATCATCTGATAGACATGTTTATTTGGAAAAAGATGGATGAGTAGACACAAAGATGTCAGCCTCGATACACAAAGAGACAGCCTGTCACCAAATCAGCTGCATCTGTTGACAAACCGCACACACAGACTTACGCACGCAACATTATCGGAGGATAAACACACACACACCACACACTCACCAAGGCATCAAACACGAGGATGTCGTAGTCGTCAGTTTGGGAGTGTTCCATCATGATGTTGAACAAGGCATCCAGAGTGTCCTGCAGAAACTACACACATACAGACAAAGGAGAGGTCCTGTGAGAGCGCACATATGCCGGTCTGCACGCTTATGCAAGGACACACTTGTATTCACACACCACTGACCTTGACCACCTCCTCTCCATCAATGATTTTGAGTTTTTCCAGGTTTTCTTTGAGGAGCTCAGGTCGAGTCCTCCACTTAAGAAGCCCCAGAAGGCCCACTGGAGAGGAGAGACACACAGAGCACAGTTTCCGTTCAGCTGTCTTACACCCAGCTGTCTGACTTGAGAGTGGATGCTGATCAAAGCTATTGCAATGGAAATGTATTGGTTGAAAAATGTCATTCTCTTTATTGTATTGTATAATTTCTCATCTTTTTTGTCCTTGAACATTTGACAGCGTGTGTCTCCTTCTGTGTTACGTGTCTCCGTGTGTGTGGCGCAGAATACATATAAGCTGTTCCTCTGAATTTACCTTTCAGTGACTTGGCACTTTTTAATATAATGCAAAAGAAGATAAGAAGTTTGAGTTAATGAGCTGATACACTGCATTGAAATTAGAGCTGAAACAATTAGTCAGTTTATCGTTTACTCGACAGAAAACAAATTGGCAACAATGTGATAATCAGCAGTTTACTGCCTTTCTCTGTTTCTTATAATTGTAAGATAACTGTATAAATCTCATACTTAAGGGTTTGTATATACAGTATATAATTATATATCTATAATAGATCTTTATCTATACATCTACAAATATAGATCTATATAGGTATATATATATAGATGGATGGATGGATGGATGGATGGATAGATAGATTACACTGAACAAAAACTTAAACGCAACAATTTTGTTTTTTTCGCTGCCAAGGCACATCTGTGTAGAGCTCATGCATTTTTATCAGCATCTTGATATGCCACACCTGTCAGGTGGATGGATTATCTTGGAAAGGGAGAAAAGTGGTTACTAACACAGATTTTAACATAATTGCACCCAAAATTTGAGAGAAATATATCTATTAAGTGCATGGAAAAATCCTATATCTTTAACTTAAACTTGTGACAAATGGGAGCAAAAGCAAAAGTGTTGCATTTATATATTTGCTCAGTGTGTATA
>JAPZEB010000026.1:16310919-16323757 GCA_029783705.1 Chaetodon striatus
ACAAAAAAGCAACAGCATTATTTATCATTATTTACTGTTGTAGTGAAATTAACTAAAATGTTACTCACTGGATAAACTGAGGATACACAAGAAAAAAAAGCCTGTTAGGATGTCAGATTATTTACTTTGTAAATTATAGAGAAAAGTGAGATAAAAATATTATCTAAAACAATATAAGATGTGATATTTTCTGTGTATTTAACACAAAGGTGAAGATAAATTATCAGGAGCTTTTATTATTAAAGGCCTGTAATATAGTATGTGAAGAAAAGAAATTAGGCCAATAGGCCTGCTGTCCTCTCTGCAATTAGCAGTGCGGATATTATCTGTTAAAGCTGTCATGGTTAAAGCTTTAATATATACTTTTTTATAATTGCATTGTTTGCCATACTTGGCCAGACTCATCCTTCACAATAAATTTCATCTCTCATATTTCACACGTGGCTTACACAGTCTAAATAGGGAATTGTTGTCAAACAGGGCAGATATCTGTGATATATGGCCTTGAATTTCCATACAGAGTGGGGAGTGAATTAGTCTGTTTGGTGCTGTAGAAAATCTCATCTTCCACTCACCGCTGTGTCTCTCTCTCTCTGCTCTCTGCTCCCCTGCAGCGGCTCTGGTGCCGTTCGCCGTTACGCGGCGGATAGGACACCCGTACCAGAACCGGACACCGCCCAAACGGAAAAAGCCCCGCACGTCCTTCTCCAGAGTTCAGATCTGCGAGCTGGAGAAACGCTTCCACCGGCAGAAGTACCTGGCCAGCGCCGAGCGGGCGGCCCTGGCCAAGAGTCTGAAGATGACAGACGCACAGGTGAAAACCTGGTTCCAGAACCGCAGGACCAAGTGGAGGTTGGTATGAGACTTCATATTCAAGTTTAAGTTGTCTGTACTTACATTTGTGACTCCATTTCATCACACTTGACACTTAGAAACCCGCACGTTAGCATTTTTACACCAGAAGGTACACTTGCTTGAAAAATCAAACTTTCCTGGTTGCGCAGGTGACCCCACGCGCCATTTCCTGTGACTTGACACGGAACAAAAAACAGAGACTAAATATAAATTGCAATTACTGTATTTTATTTTATTACCATCCTACCATTTTCCTCTAATTCTTCCTCGTGTGTTGCAATTAATTATATTAAATAATACGTAGAGTAAAATCCTTTATATATATAAAAAAAAATCTAAAAAATACAATTTTTACCAAATATTACAGCCGCTCAAACACTTTTTTTTTTTCAGTTTTTGCTTATTATTCATGCTTGACACAAACCTTGACATCCTGTATCGCTCTAGACACACATTTATTTTATTCTAAGAGCTCACTACTGCTGTTTTACGCACCTACTGGGGATTTTCACACGTCTATCCTCTTCCTCACTGTCCTTCAATCTTACATAACTTCTCTTTTTGTTTATATATTCATTTATATATTAATGTTTAATATATTTTTTACCCCTGTCTTTTCCAGGAGACAGACAGCCGAGGAGAGGGAGGCGGAGCGTCAGCAGGCCAATCGTCTCATCCTGCAGCTGCAGCAGTCCGCCCTCCAGAAGTCCCTCAGCGAATCAGCGGTGTCGGATCCACTGTGCGCCCATAACTCCTCCCTGTACGCCCTGCAGAACCTCCAACCCTGGGCCGAGGAGAGGGAATAGAGACCAGACACCACGCTGTAATCAATAAGCATCAGCTATTATCCCTGGGAGGATAAATCAATTAAATTAGAGCCTACATGAGGACAGTGGGACTTACTTTGATCCATGCAATGGATTAAAAAAAAAAAAAAAAAAAATATTGGACCAGAAAAACTGAAGAAGGGGTCACAGCCATTTGAGTGGACGGTTGAGAAAATGGACCTGAAGTGATGGTGAGTGATTTTGAAAGAGAAACAGAACTTTCTTGGAATAAATCTTGCAGCTCTGTGCTTGGGAACCCTAAGACTTTTTCCAAATCCAGAAAAAAGGAAACAGAACTTGTCATTAAAAAAATCTCGTCACCCTGTGATTGTCCTCTAATGCTTGTACTTATTCTGTTTATTAGAATAAGAGGGAGAAATATACCCCATACATCTTAAGGAGGCAGTTAAATCCCCACAGTGAGACATGATTAAGTGTTTTCTTAAGGTCTTTTCTCTCCATCAGACACATTGTCCAACACTTAGAAAGGGAAGAACACCAGCCATATAAAGACAAGGCCTGCATCCCAACACCTATACAATAGAGTACTTGCATAAAAATGTGAAAATGTCTGTTTTATTATAATACACACAAAAAAAAAATGTCTTCACAAAAATGCAGATAAAAGCTGCTCCTGATATTTTTTTAAATGTTCTGGTGCTTAAACTTTCCTCCAATCTCATTTATAAATGTACCCACTCCTGCTGCAATGCACCACCACAGTCACCTGTCCACCTACAGGTGTGGTGCACCACCTCAGCCCAAGAAAATGATGCCTAAAATGTTACATTATGGGGTAGAAATGCTTCTGTTGCGCAGTAATAAAAGGAAAATAGATGTCAGGATTAGAGGGGGGAGAGAAGAAAATATGAAAGAGGCTGCAAGTTGGGTAATAAAGGGAGTGATGCATGTTCAGTGATGGTTGTGACGTTTTTTTCATATGCACATTATCATGCTTTATTTGTGTGTCCTTTGGGAATCGGGGCACAAATGTACAACTCCTTTTGTACTTTCATTGTATATGTGTAAATAACAATATAAACTGTTCTTGTGACTCTTTTTGCTCGTGCTGTTTATTGTGCACCATAAAAAATGATTTCAAGATTTTAATACAGCATAATTATAAGCTATAAAAAAAGAAAGAAACATTATGGAGTGACAAGATAAAAAATAGCAGACGTGATTTAATTTTGTTTCTTGAAAAGTTTATTGATAAATATAATGATTTTATACAATATTTCAATACACACATTATTTCATTCTGACAGTTTTAAGCTGTCTGTTTGTCTTCCTGTCTGTCAGTCTATCTGGAAGTATGTCTGGGTACATTTGAGATGAGCCGCAACACATTTCAGCTTTTTTTTATTACACTATTGGTAGCACAGTGAGTGGGCATGACAGTAAAGCATTAATAAATCTGTTTTTTTTTTTTGTCCTGCTCAATCGTCAAAACGATGGCTCTTGTTCGAAACATGGCTTCCATTCCTTCAGAATCAGTGAAAGGGTCTCTCTCGTATTCCTCTATTCTTTCTCCACAGTCCCTCCTCCCTGCTCCCCTCTACTGTCTCTCCCTCACAGTGAAAGGTTGGTCGCTCTGAGTCGACTTTTTTTGAACAGACAGAACTGACGACGACACTCCTCTCTGGCACAAACAGTTCAGCTGGACTGATTAGTGTCCACAAGATGAATGCTTGTACATGCTAGAAAAATGACACTAATATTCAGGCAAACTTTACACCAGGACACCACACATAAACACATGCACGTCCCCTGCGTCACTCTGCGTCTGTTCTCTTTATTTCACGATGAGAGTGGTGGAGCAAGAACAGGTATATCTAATTAGACAGAAAGACAGACAGACAGTCAGAATCAGAAACACGCAGACAAGACGTGAATGATTCCACACAGCAAGAAGAAGCCACGAATACGACAGTTAAATATCTACAGTCGGGTCGTTACAACATTGAAACACTGACTGACGCCACTGGAACACGCACAGTGGGTGTAAAGAGGACTGTAGCAAGCTGTCACAGGACGTAAGACTGATGCAAGCCGGCTGAGGTCAAATTCAGCTCTGCAAACCTTCACAGTCTGAGAACAGATGAGGTGGCTCTGTGAGATGCTACGCCCAGACCTTCCCAAATGAATGCACATATAGCTGAGTATATCGCCACTGAGTTCTTTATGGCACATATACGTTAAATACGCCGTGTAGGTCTCTGTCTTGCATGCTTCACAATATTGCTCATGTTTTGTTGCGTTGACACAGAAATTCATGATGAAAACAGCTATTATTTACGCCTCTAATGCACTATGTATGCATCGGGTTGATCTCACTGCTGAGCTGCTTTCAGGATTTTCAGTCCCGCTTGATAATGTTGTTGAATTTACAGGTTTCAGAAAAGCGTTCGACCAAATATGCCAGAATCAGTATTTACACAATGCCATGAAATACACAATGTCCAAGGCGACAGCAACGACAGCAATAAACGAGGAGGATGGAGACGAGGTAAATGGTCACATGAGGGGTTTAAGTCCATTTTCCAAAACCGGTGATAGTTTGTCGCCATGGATTTGTTACAAGACGCCTTCCATGAAGTTTCGTGGCAACCGTCCCACACAAAGCGACAAGATCCATGATTCTTTTCAATCGCAAGCCATCCTTTTCTCTTGCATGTTCATCTCTCTTTCTCCTCCTTTGTTCTTTTCTGTGTTTTCATCTATTGCACCATCTCCCTCTTCTTTCTTGTCTAGATGACATTTTCAAACAGCTGTAGAGACCTCATGATGTTTTCATCCTGTGAAAAAGGAAAGATGGAAAATTAAGAGGCTGACTGTGAGAATGAAGTCATCCAACAATCAGCACTTAATTCAGTTTACTGGCCACTAGGGGGCAGTAACAGCCTGTAAAATGTTGGTCAGTGATCTCTGCAGACAAACAAACACAGTGATATAAAAGGTAGCAAAGACCTTAATTAATAGCCGGTATAGTGAGACCTGCTACAGAGGAAGATAAGCAAAGGCCTTTATGTAAATAATAAGTATCATAATTTGATTTTTTCTTTTA
Organism: Chaetodon striatus; assembly: GCA_029783705.1. Lineage (NCBI taxonomy): Eukaryota > Metazoa > Chordata > Actinopteri > Chaetodontiformes > Chaetodontidae > Chaetodon > Chaetodon striatus. The sequence continues at coordinate 16,315,669 of JAPZEB010000026.1, forward strand.
AAAGCTATGATACCAGCACTGCCATACTAATTAGTGTGCCAGAAAAAGATTTTGTACGTCCCATTATATAGTACCTCAAACACAGTGTGCCAAAAAAAACACCATTTCCTACTATACCCAGTCACATTTTGTAGGATGTAAGTCAGCACAGGGAGTCTACAGATATAAGCAAGTTACATTTAAGAGTTTTTAATACTGCTATATATGAAATTTAAGATGGAAATACACATTATAAATACGTGTGTGTGTATGTGTGTGTGTGTGTGTGTGTCACGTGTAAGTACTCTTTCCAAGTAAACACACTGATGTCAGTTCAAAATGAACAGTTAGGAAAAATGACAACAATTAAGTTGAATGTAAAAAGAAAACAAAATCTCATCATTGTAATAAACGCTTTTTATTATTGCAATTTTTCGGCCTGTCTAATGATTGTAAACAGTCACTGGGTCTGTCAGGCTGGAGACATTTTACTCTAATGTGGCCAAGAATGTTAAAACCAATCAAATCTGAATTTACCACAATTTAAGACTTTTTAAGACCTTCTATTAAGAAAACTTAATTTAAGACCTTTTATGGAGCTGCAGACACCCTGCAGGATGCCTTTCTGGCTATTCTCACCCATCATATGTGAGGCGGAAGATCGTGCATCAACTGAGGCACAAAATGATGACAGTTCATTGACAGCTGAAAGAAGTTGTATTGATGAATGAATTCAAGTGTACATACCACATATGTTTTGCAAGTCATGTGTATAATTAATACAATAGGAAAATCCTACTTTTATGTATACTTGTAATATTTAATGCTAGATTTTAGGCTTTTAGTGTCATGTTGTGCAATGGCTTAATCAGCTGGATGGAGATCAGATGAATCTAACAGGATTTAAGTCGTTCTGTGACTTCCTGTTCATACTTTAGAGGCTGGTGGAAATATCGTCACTTTGTTGGAAACTGTCTGATTTGACTGCAGCTTTTGCTCACTGCCCCCTGCTGCTGTGGCCTGAGCTTTCTACTTTTCATCGGAGGCACACCATTTAACTTTTTTTGTGCTATGGATTGTAACAAATATATGAACAAGAGTGTCAAAGTTCAAGGTGCAATGTTATGACTAAGTATAGCATAGGACTTTCTGTGCGATTTTTTTTATTCTTCAATATCATAATCACTAGTCAGTGTAGTGCAATATCATTTTCTCAGTCATGTGCAATACTACTCCTCGTTGTTATATCAGATTCAATATCACATTATCAGGGACAGTCTGTTTTTTCCACCATTTTGGTTAATTTTAGTATCTCTTGTAAGTTTCTTACTCCTATTGTTACTCTACTAGGCACTGGTTTTTGCTCTTGCTCCTAGAAATCACTTCTATCTTATATATTTGGATATTTCGCCAGATATTTAATACTCTGTTATTATAAAACTGGGCCCAGTGAGTGGCCCTGACCCAGGGAACCCACTGGTTGTCTGGTTGTAAGTGGTTGTGAATCGTTAAATTGTGGTAACTGTATTTAGTGTTACTGTAATTTGAAGCATTCTCTGGCACAATAACTTTCTGCGGGAAGGATAAAGTTCTATTGAATTGAATTTTAAAGCAGACATTTTGTCGAAGTAGAAAAAGCAGAGGTGTTAATAATAGCATTAATGATGGTTCTGTTCTATAAATGGACTTTAACCATCTTTACACTTGTGCTTTAAGTACTGTAATATGGTAAAATGTCTGCAATGTAATGTATGTAAGAGAGAAGTGGACTCTATGATAGAAGGAAAGAGTACCTCTTGACAGGAGAGGATGAATTCATCCAGAGTGACCACACCGTCTCTGTTTTTGTCCATTTTCTGTGGAGAGCAACACACAAACTGTCAATCCATTTGTCAAAACTGTGTCATATATTAGGATTTTAATCAAAGACACAGATGTAGTATGTAAATAAACAGATGCCTATTCTGTGAGGGTCACTGTCATTGTGTCATTTTGGCATTTCTTCATTACTCAGTACTCCACTGCAGAAACACCACAGCACTTCTCAGAGTTCACCTGCTACTACTCAGTGTATCTAGCACCAACATGTCCTCGTCTATGTTTCCTTAATTTTCACCCTTTTCTTTGCTCTGAAGCCATGATGGTTATCGCTACTCATGCTAACTACACAGTTTTTCTTCTGTTGTTCCTGCTCTCTGGACATGTAGAGCATGTGTTTGACTGATGGATCCTTGTTTATTCCAATCTTAAATAATGCTGTTTATTTTGTTTTTATTACACTAAAATAAAGGAGTCAGTTGTTATTACCTGAAAGAAGGCATCCACATGCTGTTTGGGTGCGTCGTTTTTCAAAACAGGGTAAGTGTACTTCCCCATCATGTCGTATATCGCTCTGACGATGTCCGTCATCTCCTACGAAACAGAGCAGAAGTACATACACACACAAGTGAGGCATGAAGTGTGAGAATAACATTAAAATACCAACACAGTGTGCATATAACCACAATAGCTTGTTTGAAATCAAGCGACTATTATGATACAGGGAATTCAGATGAAGGGAAGGAAGTGATAAATCCATATACTGCATGAACTGGATACAGAGGAGAGGGACTACATAAAAGAGCTGGATGAACCTGCAGGCAGCAGGTATCGTCAGAAACTCATTTTAGATGTGATCCATACAAAGTGAAGAAAAGTGATTTAATACAACTTGACCCATTTGCCCAGGGTAGAGAGGATCTTCATTACAAATTACCTCGTCCTCCAGACCCCCTGAAACACGGCGAGCTAGATGAAAGCGTACAAGAGTCTAACTTCAGCAGACTATAACTGTTTGATGTCTTTTTATATTTCAACTCTGTACATGGATGCACACCTGGCGTCACGCTACAAGTTAGCTAACTTTAGATACTTTCTTCTACCAGGTCACCATCCCCAGATGTTGTTAAACACATTGTGACTAAAAAATACAGAGAAGTTCTCACAGTACATCATAACTGTATGGCATCACCAATTTAAGACATGTTTAACAACGTTTTAACTCAGTGGTTCTCAAGCTTTTTCTGTTATGCCCCCCTGGAAAGCTGTAAAAAGAATTAATGGCCCCAACTCCAACAACAATAACTGAGGAGCAAATAATTAAAAAAAGGATCCATGTTGAATTTTAGTCAAATAAAGGTCGAAGTGACAGAATAAGCAACTCTTATTTGTACATTTTCCCTACATAAATCATATACATATAGCATTGTTTCACTCCATATTTTTGCCCTGGTCATTCGCGCCCCACCTGTAGTGGCTCTATGCCTCAAATGGGGGTGGCCCGCCCCACAGTTTGAGAACGCTGGCTGACTCCACTTTTCCAGACTTGAGACAGTTTTTGATTCTTGTCCCTGGTGCTGTTTTTCTGTGAGCCCTATTTTTTCCCCAATTTGACCAACTGGAACAGCTACAAGCAGCACAAATCATAGGCATTTGTGTTGTATTGGTAGTTCTGTAGCCACATAACCTCCCTGCATGCACACAACAGAAACACACACCTCTTTGTTGATGTATCCATCTCTGTTTATATCATAAAGGTTGAAGGTCCACTGCAGCTTCTCGGTGATGGAGCCTCTCAGCAGGATGGACAGGGCTGTCACAAAGTCCTAATGGAGAGAGGAAGGACAGAGTAATAAACTGACAAGGAGAGATAGTTTGTAAATAAAAATGAGGATGTAACCATGTTAATGACAAATCAAGCAAACCTCAAACTTTATGGAGCCGCTGTGTCCTGTGTCAAATGCATTGAACAGGTAGTGTGCGTAGGTGCTGGCATCTGCAGGAAGAAGAAGAAAGTGCTTGTCGGTAGTGATGAGAACCATCAGGATTTCACTGATACTGACATCAATGCCTATCAGTATTGTCTGTCAGTACTGACTACTTCCTATAGTTTGGTGTAAAAACAAGAGCATGCAATAAATAGATGTGAAAAGATTCAATAGTTTTATTAATTTAAATTGTTTCCTGAGTTTCCTGTGTATATATCATGAGGGATGAGTAACTGTAACAAATGTTTGATCAGCAAATGTCTGGTGGTGATGTGCCTTCATGCTGCTTCAATACAAGAAGCTAAATTTAAACAGCATTACAAATTAACAAAGAACTACAGTCCTTGAGCTTCTCAGATGTTAACAGGAATAGAAAACAAAGAAAACAATGCAGTTATACAACATCAAACGTAATCGCCTGACAGCAGCAGCTTCGTCATCACAGAGGAGGTTAGGAGTTTAAAAATGCTGGCTTGTTAGAATGAATTAATGTTACATAAATACTGATAGCATCACTGTTTGTCCACAAACTTATTGACATTTTGGCACTGAGCAGTCAGGGACCAGAACCAATTTAGTACCAGTTGTCAGTGTACATGGCGGAGACAATATAAAGAGAAAGACTATAGATTCAAACAGCACAACACACACACTTTCTCTTTACCTCCATGAGGGAAGAACTGGGAGTATATTTGCTTGAATGTCTCCTCATTTACGACGCCACTTGGACACTCCTGGAAAGATAGAGGGGGAACAAAAAGAGAGGGTGAGGAGGAGGAGGAAGACATAAACTGCAGATACCAAACTGAGGGACAAGTTAAATAGAGACTGATGGAGGGTTTAACAGAGGAAGTGTGATGAAATAAATTAAAAGATTATGCAAAGCTAATTATTGAGACTGGATTGGGTTGTATCTCTAAATTATAGTTTTCATTTTTACCAGTTTGTGGTTGGTATAAAGCATTATTGTGTAATATCAGCAGAAGCAGATCAAGCTGCAGTTTCAAATTTTGACCATCTGTCCAGGGTGTCACTATTGAGTTAAGTTTTTACATAGAGTTTTAATGTAGCTGTAACTTGGCTAAACAGGCACCAAAAGTGTCCCTGTATGATGCCTGATTGTAACACTTAGAAGTAACAGCATTTATTACAACTAAAATGTGTATTTTAAAATCATTTGTGTTTTATTTGTGTGCGCAAGCCAGGGAGTATCAAACTGGTACTGGTTGTTTTGATATAATAACGTAAAGCTTTTAAATTTTCATAAATTTTACAGTGCACTGAAATGCATATCAATCAGACTGGTTGGTTATTGATTTTAAGAATGGCCGTTACCTGTTTTTCAAACAAACTCTTTATTTATGTTGTAAATGTAAAAAAGAAAGTACAATTGCAAGAACTACATAAAATTACTAACATCAGCAATGAAATCAAGAGAAAAAACACCAATACAACCAAATATACACAAGTATAGAAGTAAACAAATAGCCTATAGCTCAAGCATGGCCCTCAACCCAGATTATTTGTTCTGCTTTAAACCTTTAACCTTTACAGAATGTTTTAATAAATCTAATGTAGCCGCAGAACAGCACCTTAAATATAAACCATGATGTCATTTCTTCCCTTTCATTTATTTATTTGACTCATGACCTTGTCACATGGTATGGAGTACAAACAATACAATAACAAAACAATGGCACACGGCGTGGCTGAAGTACAACCAATGTTACTTAAACAAAGGAAGGGCATTAAAAAAAGTACTTAGTTTACAAATGACTTTTGGCTTATCTGATTATAATAACAAAATTAATTTAAGCATGGATGGATGGTTAAATAATGCTTTGGCAAATGCTGTAGGTATAAGATTAGTTACAGCACAATTCAGAACAAAACTAAAGGATTTAAGGATTCATTGTTTCAGAAAACGTCTGGTTCACAAAAAATAAAATGATACTCAAAAAGAATTCTGAATTCTTGGGTGTTAAAGTATTCTTGGAAGCCAGTCTTTTGGTTTGCTTGGTCATAACAAACTTCATATAATAAAAATTCTTCATAGAGTTTTTTTTTTTTTCCTGCACATGAAATTATGAATATAAAGTATGTGTGAGGTTGTGGTAGAAACCTGTACTGGCTTACATAAAAAAACACACCCCAAAACATCCAAAAGATAAAATGTAAATATACAAAATCACCAGTACATGTGAAATATTGCCAATATTGAGTGTAGAAGTATTTTTTTAAAAGTGTAAAAGTATAAATATGTTTACTGTATATATCTATGAGTAGGAAAACTTCCTCTGAAGTGGACCTGTACAGTCACTTACATTCTTAAAGCCCCGGTAGAGCACTTGAAGCTCTCTTTTGCTGAAGTTGGTTTGAGCTTCTAGCTGGTCGAGACCCTCCGGTAGATGGCACACCATGGTAATCTCCAAGTCATCATCAGCTTTATCTGGAAAAAAAAAACAAAAGCATATAAATATATATATTCCTTAACGTAACTTGTACACAACATACAACAAATGAAAAAGCAAGAGAAAGCAAGGATCAATAATCCAAGTAATATAGAAAGAAGGAAACAAGGACAAAGTGCCACAGTAAAGTTTGAAATATTTTAAATGTCTACTCCACTGGAAAAAGTAAAAATAATAAGACTAGTTGTAAGGGAGAAGGAGGGGAGAGGATGAGACGTAGAGGTCGGTCTAACAGCTCCATGTTCCTCCTCTCACCGGCCCCATCATTAACAACTCATTGCTCTCCTCGCCGGAGGGGAGGAGAGAGAGGACAAACCGTTGACTCTGAGACAACACCCCACACACACACACCCACACACACACACACACAGGCTCATAGTGCCTTAAGTTCAACATGACAGTATAAAAGCACATTCGTCTACACATTTGCACGAGTGCGCTCACACTCCCTGAAGCAATCTACAATGTAATAATTATGCATAATATTATTACTGTGCATAATTTAATAGAAATAGTCATAAAAATTCAGAATATGATAAAGTGGTCATAATGTGCAGTAGTAAAATGCTAGACAAAAAAAACCCTGATGATTAAGTAATAAGACAGTACATTTTATGAACACCATTTCAGAATAATGTCTGTCTGATGGTCCGTCACTGACCTGCCTGAACCTGTCCAGCTGTGTTTGCTTTAGTGTGGAGCAGTTATCATCTTCTCCTGCTTCATTATACTTTGTTTAAACTCACAGACTGATATGAACATTTAACATGTTTAAACATTGGTGTTACAGTCTATACTGCTGCCTGCGTAGACCTCTAACTATTTATAAGAGCTAGCTCATCCAAAGTACTGCGTGGTGATCAAGAACAATTTTCTCTGCCTGTTTAGCATTTACATGCAAATTACAGTCATTGGGTATAACTCATTATTGTTATCAGAGGACTTAAGCAGATGGAGGTTTCAAAGAGAGCTCACACAGTCACAGTGTCTGCTCCAGATTCAATGAGTAAGCTAAAGTATTTTTAAGTTCTCCTGTCCTGCTTTAATGAAGTGTCACGGAGTGCAGTGTTCACGCCGTCCTTGGCACTCCAGATTTTGAAACATCAACAGTCTTGAAATAGAAACATTTTTATCTGTGTGGCAAGACCATTAGCGCTTTGTAAAGCTTCATTACACCAATACCTCTTCAGCTCTGTTCTCTCAGAGAATCATGGGCAGCAGGTCGGCATTTTTATTGTGCAAGCAAAGATAGCGTCGTCTCGCTGCAGAATTAAACCTCAGTCAACAGTCTGGTGTTCACATTTGATACATCAGCAGACTTTTCATGTAAACAATCACATAGAAGTGCTGCCAACGTGGTTTAAGAGCAAAAGTAGATTTGAATTCATAATTTGTAGTTGTTGACACGATTATATTGCAAAATACAACTAACTTTAAACTATAATAGCACACATGAAATGCAATAATATTTTATGTCATCCAGCAAGAGCTTATTACACTGTGCCCATTCATTTTCGACATTATGAGAGCATTATTATATGATGACTTTGTAGCTTCTGTTGAGTTGCTAAGCAATCTCTCTTTATATAGCTCCTACCCCCATCACACACACACACACACATACACAGACATACACACACTCTCACAACCCCTGAAGGCCAATCGTTTCATCACTCAGGCAGTTCAGTGTTTCTCAGTGTCACATTAGAGTGGAGGTTCACACTCCTGGCTCAAGGTGAGATTACTCACAACCAATTCCCAGTGACGTTCAGGTATAGCCCATTATACACTGCATAATGACACACACACACACACACACACACACACACACAC
>JAPZEB010000026.1:16338615-16350070 GCA_029783705.1 Chaetodon striatus
AGCTACTGTGTTCACATTGTTAAGTTACTGTTTTTGTAAATGGAGTCTGGCTTTGAAGAGAGCATAGATAAGTTTCACGTTTAGTTCAGTTCCCTGTTGGAAAGGACCGTCTGTGTGGGAAGTACTGAGCATACGGACTAGATAATGAGACTTGGATTATAATGCACAAGTTGTGTGAGAGTTTTGGATGTTTTTTGAAGTTTTGCTGATGTTAAACACGAACCCTTGTGACTTCAATTTATCAAGAATTTTCTCAATTTTTGGATTCTCCATTCACTGCAGACACATGCAATAAAAACAATGTTTTCTTCTTGAAATCAATGTTTCACAGAGGGTGAAACTGATATACAAATGCTTAGTTGGGGGATGAGGAATAATGTTGCTGTTGGTTGAAGTAGAACAAATGTATACTTCTTTATATACTTCTTAGTCATATATTTTATAAAACGATGCTTGTGTGTTTGAATCTAAATAAATAAATGTAATTGAAAGAGCACTAAATACTGCATTCAGATAATAATGTTGTGTGTCAACAGGAACTTACTGGATGTTCGGATAAACTCATCATTGGCTGATGGCCCGAGCTTTCAGATTTAAAAGCTGCTAGCCTGAGGACACAACATGTAAAAATGTCACTGTCAACTATGAGCAAAGTTACAGTTTCGCTCCAAGGGTGAAAACATTTCAAATCTTCTCTTTGCCAAAAATGAACATAATGTCTAATAGAGTTGCAATTGCCTCTGCGGATGATGCATATGTCAGGTTTTACAGCCAAGTTTTCAGGAGTCGATTTGGAGAATAGACACGCTGTCCTTTTATATCAAGCCAGTCATCCGTAATAATGCTTCTGCAAATGTGGCAACTGCTCCGAATATGGGCCACTTTTTGTCTGCTGATAGTGAATAATGAACGAGGCGTGATTGTTGGGAAGCCATATGGGAAGATTTAGCTGGAAAGATTTAGTTTGGTGAGTAAAAAAAATCTGCTATTTGCTTGTGTGAAAATCTGCTCATGAATGCTTGAATATGTGTCTTTTCCTTTTTTTTTCCCACAACAGCGAGAGAGACAGAATGGACAGCAGTGGGGAGTCACGCTTTCACCCTGCCTACACACACACATGCTCACACATACACAGAGCAGCACACATATGTACGCACATACATCCTGCACATGCACCAACTGTGGGCAGAAAGAATGGCTGATGATAGGAAGAGGTCTCTGGGGACCCTAGTGGCATCTACACAGTGTGCAGCACCGTGGAGTGTGACCATTTCCTGCTACACACATACACACAGCTCTTCCTCGCTGCTACTGCCTGTGTTGTGCCTATAGAAATTTACAGGCTATCAAAGTCATTTCTCCCTATCTTCACTGCACCCTACTTCATCTTTAGCCCTAAACCATATCTATCCATCTCTCTCCCCCCTCTGATCTATAAATTTGTCTCTAGGCATACGGCCTTCGCCAGTACACATTTATCTGCCCATCTCTCCCTATAAATCTCTGCGAACGTATCAGCCTAGTGTTCTTGTCGTTTCAAACGCTGTTCCCGGCTTGTTCCAATCTCAAATCTCCATCCTTCTCTATCTCCCTGCGGTCTCTGACAGGCCCGTTTCCACACACTGACAGAAATGTTTCTCCTTCAAGTAATCATTTCAAAGTCTGTCTGTAGAGTTGAGAGAAAGAGCCAGAGGTTGGAAAGTGTGTGTGTGTGTGTGTGTGTGTGTGTGTGTGTGTGTGTGTGTGTGTGTATTTGTGTACAACATTGCTGCCGAATTGCCTGGTGTTTCCCCGCAGGCATCTGAGGGAATGGCTGCGGACTGTTTTACAAGACCCCTGTCACACTTTTGAGGAAAGAGAGGATAAGAGACATAGGAGAGAAGAAAAACTGCAAGAGTAGGAGGTAGGACGGCAGAGCATCAGGAGCAAGGGAAAAAAAAAACAAAGCAGCGAAGGCAGAGATGGAAACATATTTGGCAATGAAAGATAAAGAAGGAGAAGGAGGAAACACACCAGGAAAGCTTCCAGCTGGAGATTAGAGTGTGATGCAGAGAGCAAAAGAAAGAGAAAGAAGTGAGTAACAAGAGCCAGGAGAGTGGGCGAGTGGCAACGCAAGAAAGAAAAGGCAGAGGAGAGAGCGAGTGGGACACGCAAACACTAAATTTCCAGAGAAGAGGATGGAAGAACAAAGAGAATGAGGGAGAAAAACGGGGAGCAAGTGTGAGAGAAAATGAAAGTCTAAAGATCTTTATTAAGATTAAACCGCCGGGTGGAAGCTTCCGAAAATCAGCTCAGCTCTCCAAAGCACATCCAGACCAACCTCAGAGCTAACATGCGGGCCTGCCACATAAAAACTCACCCTTTCCCTCTTAAAAGGTTCACACTAACGATTATAGATTATGAATCTATCATGCAGCTGTATGACACTGTCTTGTCGGCACACAAGGCTTCAGCAATTACTCACCAGGAGCAGTGTGGCTTTGGACAGGGAAGAACATGTCTATTAGGAAAATCAATACTAATATCTGCTGCTGTCCAGATGACTTCTCACACAGACACTCGTCTGTATCTTTATTAGTGCATGCATGCTGAGCCTCTTGCCGGCTCCCATCACATTATGAAAAAGGGAATAATTAAAGGAGCGTCCGCTATTGATCTGTCATCATCTAGGAAGAGAGGGAATGAGAAAAAGAGGGGTGGAGGGGCAAAGTAGGGACAAAGACAAATTGAGAGAGTGAGAAATAGTGATGCAAGAGAGGTGGGATGGATGTGTGGGGGGTGTGTGGAGTGAGAGAAAGCAGGAGATAAAGTTTGAATGGGAGATAGAGAGTGATTAAAGAGGGAATCAATGAGAGAAACTAAAGAGACAAAGAGAGAGAACGACTGGGCGAAGGGAATGGAGTCGTCTTCCTCTCCGACACGGTCTCTGCTTTCACTGTTATTCTCAAAGCTAACTACTTTGACATGAGGCGCCTTAGTAAACACACACATAATGTTAGAGGGAGAGAGCTGCAGGAAAATACTCTTCCTGATTCAATAGGTTGTTCAAAACGGTTTTTCTTCCTGCAGGATTTTAAAAAGAGGAACAGAAAGCGGAGGGGTCTAGTTCCAACATTACTGGGAAGTTTACGTTGCAACACATTCTCACTACAACCTCTTTGCATAGTCGCGGCTTAGTCGTGGACTTAGCACGTTTGCATATGGTGTGCAAGGTAGCCTGGATGCGTCTGTTGTCAGTGTTCTGGGATGCTGTGTCAAATTCAGCCTGTTACCTGCAGTGCGTCTTTTCAAAATACACTTGCGTTTTCACAGGAAATGTACAGTTTTTATACGGTCTCTTTCAAAATAAACGTACTACACCGGTTCTACATCGGTTCTACATCGCAAACAGACATTTTTTCCTTCAAACAACAAAACAAAAGATTTAGGCAGCAAAAGCACATTGTTAGGTTTAGAGACAAGTAAGAGGGTTTGGCTTTATATTCATTCAGCAAGTGAACACTAGCCCCTCTGGTAAAAGTCGGTCATTGTTGAACCCACCCACCACCACTCGCACCTATCGTACTCCAGCCTTTCGCCCCCTTAACTTACGTTGTTGTCTGGCCACGTTACCCCCTAACGTCACAAGGTGCCGTTACACACTGACAGTGCCCAGCCACGTATCATTGCAACGTGAAAGGATGGCTTTTCATCTGTGTCTGACGCAGAAGTCACTGCCCAGGGAAAAGTATGAGACGACTTCGGAATAAGACCAGGTTGTATGTTTGCGTCGTGATACGGAGACTGTCACACAGCTATAACAGACAGACGGACGGACAGATGGATTAATAGTCAATGAATCAATTAGTCAAAAGAAAATGAACTGTCAACTAGCTGAACACTTCACTTCATCCAGGATATTGTTGCCAAATATGACATTGAACTTTATGTTTCAGAGTTTGCTGGCTGGATAAAACAATATGCAACATATCTGTACACAACAGTTCATATGAAATGCTAATGAATGGCGTTAGGTCTTTAACATAAAGTTACCTAATTAACATAAAGTTACAGATGTTACAGTTACAGTTAAGTTACTGTGGTTAGGTTTGGGAAAAGAAACATAGTGAGGACGTACCTTAAAATGACTCCAATTTCATTTGATCCATTTAATTTTATAAACAGCGGGTTTGGCGACATGATTGATATGTTCATGTTCACTGGCTCTGCTCTGGATTAGTTGAATGGGTGTATGGGCCGGAACATGATACCGCAGAGATCACCACTGCACAGGCTTTAAATGAGGTCACCAGTGCCAGAAGGCAGCGGCCGTATCTGGGATATTTTGGCTTCATTTTCCACACTGGGAGTAAGTGGAGACCCGTCTGCCAACTTATATACCGTCTATGGGCGCAGCTCTACAGTGCAACAACTGTAAACTGAAATCATTTAATTGTGAACTGGCAAATTTTATATGTCGTTGTTTATTGTTCTTTGTTTTACACATGCAGAGATGAATATGAATCTATCATGTGCATGACATAACTTTGAACCATGAGTCACTGACCTGATGCTTATGAGGGCACTGGGATACTTCATGCATTATTTACAGCAAAACCACAAGCAAACACACACACACACACCCTTAGAGTCGATGACGCACTGTTTTCAGTCACTGTGTTATTTCCAGTGTCACGTTGTTGTGTAACACAAACAGCGGTGCAGTGAAACAAACAGAAACACTACAAACTGTCTCAATGTCAGCGATGATAAATGACCCCCATTTCTTTTTTTTTTTTCTTACACATTCACTTGAGTTTTTTATCTAGCGGATAATTGAAGCTGTTCATCTTTCCTCTGTCCTTCATTCACACTGTAAAAGTTTTTTTTTTTTTATCTCTCAGAGGTCACAAATCAAATTCAGACGTGTGGATTGAAGTCTCCTCAGGAACAGCTTGTTCATTAATATTAAAAAAAAAAACCTGACTGTGTAACATTAGTGAAATACTTATTTCCTTTTCTTTTGCTGGCCCACTTAAAAGTTAAAAAATAGATTGTTTTTTCATCAGGCATGAAAGCATTCCTGTAGGGCTTAATTAGTGTAATGAACATGTAGATAGAAATGACTAATTTGTTGTGTTTACATAACCTCCACCTCCTCATTTTTATATTACACAGATACTGTACAGGCTGGAATTGGAATGTAAGCTAAATTAAATTAAAATATAAAATTTGCTCCATATTGGAAAGAGGTGTTACGTTGTTTCAGTCTCACAGTGAGTCTGAAGAAGTGTGTTAAGTGTTTTTATTTATGTTGTTCTTTTGTTTTACTCAATATTAATTATCTGCTCAATGGACAGCATGCTCACTAATGTCCAGTAGCTGCTTAAAAGAAAAGAATTAGTTTGTCATCATGTACATCGTGGTGTAATCTGCTACTTTGGCAATATCCAGAGTTTACTCTATACGAGACTCATTTCAGCTGTCGCATTAATTCAGTTCAAGTGATGTGCGTCACCACTGTCATAACTGCGCGTACAGGCCAGGCCATATAGTCAGAGCTAAGTAGCTATCTATATTCATCATCTGCATTTCTCTCATTGGCTCCAGTATTACAAAGGCCTGAAGGCAAGCACAGGGCTGAGCTGTCTACGGAGATAAATTGCATGGAAAATGTTGTTTATCTTTGAAGAAGTGAGCAAAGCATTTGCCTGCAAATATTATGCAAATAAAGTATCTTTATTTATACAGTATATTGATTTTTTTATTTAATAAAATGCTCTGACGTGGGTTTAATTTGCAACACTGAAAGATCAAACGCTGACAGAGGATCTTAAACGACGGGCAGATTTTTTTCTCTAAACGGAGATGGTGCTTCCTGTGAAGATCTAGAACAGACGGGAGTGCAAAGAAATACGAGATATGAGGTTGTAATATCAAAATTCCATCATTACACACACAGTCGCACACTAACACACACATGCTTGGGGCATGGGATTAGCCAGAAACCAGTTTTCACGTTGCCATGTGCCTAATAAAGCTCTTTTGCTGTCCTAATTGGCCCTTTTGGTGCACTTCTTTTGATGTGCGGGGATGAGAGAGAGGGGTGGAAACTGTAAAGCCTATTAAAGAAACAAGGCTCCTCTCCTCTCAGCTCCTTGGCCCTGAAGCAAATGGAAACATTGAACCAAACGCACTTGTTCTCCAGAAGACCCGCATACACTCGCACATGCACAAACACACATCTATTTACATATATTCTGCCGGGCCCCCAAACTAAAACTCCACATGAAAGCAGTTGGAGTGATCTTAGAGTAGGACAAGGCTATCTGCAAAACCTCAAAACATGAAGAGATGTGAGGGTTCAAGCGAAAGAGACAGACAGAGAGAGATAGAAACCCTGAGATAAACAGCAAAGTCAGACGGGTAGCCATAGATCAAGAGGAGAGCGGCTCGGGGAGCAGAGGAGGAAAAACTTGAAGGGAGGAACACATAAAAGACAAAATGAGGAGGTGAAATGAGGTGAAAGCGAGCAAGACAAAGAGAGAGAGGGTGAAAATTCGCTTGACAGAGCGAGGGAGTACAGAGAAATGAAAGCGGAGGCAAAAACAAATGGAGCGAACGGACAGGGAGATGAATGTGTCGGCAAGGTGCAGGTTTTGTAGTTTATAACATACCCTCTGGGAAATATTTCACAGGAGCACAGTAGTTTGTGCACAGTGACAGTGGATATATTTTCTCTTATTTATTTTTTTTGTTTGCTCCAGGTGACGACAGATACGTATAGATAAATTATTTTCTGCCAACCTATGGCCATATGGGCTGAATGGGACGCTGGCTAATATCTCTAGCAGGAAAGCTATGACTTTATGCTGGCCACAGCGTCAGTTTGGCTTCTTTCAATAAGCCACACGAAAAACAAAAACACCTGCTTTAGTTTGTACAGCATCTCTCTTGAATTTATTTCAGTCAATTCATCACTATAAAAAGCTTTGAATAGGACTGTAAATGGACTGCATTTGTTTAGAGCTTTTATACCAGAGCACTGTGCAGAGTGCCTCTCATTCCCAATGCACGGCACAGGCATGCATATGGAGAGCAATTGGTTTAGTGTCTTGCTCAAGGATACATTGAACTGTAGGCGGCACAGGGGATCAAACCACCAACCTTGCCATTAACAGCTAACCTGCTCGACCTCCGGAGCTACCAAAGGAATAAATCCAAGGTGTACGCTGCTCACCTATCACTCTGGAACAAATGTTCTCAACATTTTTGATGTGTGTCCCCTTAGAATAAAACATTATCTTCGAATGACCCCTCATCACAGCTTTAATACAGTGTTACAGCCCACTAGTGACTTTCCCTACTCAAGTGTTTTACATTTCAGCTGTTTTTAGGAGGCTGAAGAGATCAACTATGCACTATTTTACAAACAAAAGCAGTGATTACAAGGAGTCCTGGTGGTCAGGTGATTAAGATGCATATTATCCAACAAGTACTCCAACCCATACAACCCATTCCTACCCTTTGATACGACCAACAGGAGTGCTCTCTAAATGAACGTCCCTACTGGTTGCAGGAGATCAACACAAAAACAATATATATTAATATAAATGGTTGTAGTCCCACTGGTAGGAGGCCCTGGGGCAGACCCAGAGCACGCTGGAGGGACTACATATCTCATCTGGCCTAGGAACGCCTTGGGGTCCCCTAGGAGGAGCTGGAAAGCGTTACTGGCGAGAGGGATATCTGGGGTGCTTTGGCCTGCTGCCCCCGCAACCCGGCCCCGGCTAAGCGGTGTGAAATGGTCGCGATTTGGTTAGGTTTAGGAAAAGATTATACAGTAGTATGAGTTAGGAGAAATATGTTGGTCACGTAGTTTAAGTGTTGAATGTTACAAAAGTTTACTTATGTACGTAACTTAAAATTACTCAACATTGACCCTGGTTTCCCACGGGACAAAAACAGTGGTCTCCTGGGTCGATGTCGTTTGACGTTTGTCCATCCTGACTGCCCCCTACTCAGATTTGTCTCTCTTTATACATCACCTGACTTCCTCCTTGCTCCCATTTCATTACTGTGGCCACTACAGGTCACCACATAACATATATGTGGGTCATAATAAGCTGCTTTCAGAAAAGACCTATAGGTTCGAGGGGCTGTCTCATGTAATCTCAACATGGGGGACAGTTGTTGCATGTCATCTCACCTTCTCTTTCTATGTCTCTTTAGTAATAAACAAATCAGCGTGGGCTAAAATATATATTTGATTCTTTTCTATCCCATTAATCACGTTGTGAACCTCTTGAGACACTCATTTATCTTGAGACGCCCTGGTTGGGAGCAACTGTTTTGAAGAGCTCCTACCCCTCTCTCTTAAGCCATCATACCGGTTTGTTGTCTGCATTTATGAAGACATCTTGTGCAGCGGAGCATTCACCTTGCTACAGGTCTGAATGCATAAGCTCCACAACAGTCCAGATAGAAGTAAGCTCCCAGTCAGGGTAAGAATGACAATAACTCAGGATCTCTGGACACATTATAGTTACATATTTATTGTTTAATCATCTTATGTAACTGTACTGTGTAATGTGCTGACCTGTTCGGGGCCTGTTCGCTGCTCTTGACTCACGTTCCAAGTCTTAAACTAACAGGTCCTAAATCAAGTCCAAACCTAAACGTTGTGTTGCGAGTACTAAGTCGGTATGCACCACTGCAATTCAGAACAACAGTTGGTGTGATTGGTTTACAGAAATGATTAACACTTTTTAACATACTGTTCTTCTGTTGATCACAACATAGTGTCAACATCTAAATGTGACAACCTCAGGTATCATCTGTTTTTTGTCTGCTGGTCTAAACTGCCAAATACATCTTAGTAAAAAAATCTATCTGTTGTCCGCATAATGTTACAGTGTCAAATGATCATTGAAATTGTAGCCAAAGTTTTAAATAATAAGGCAAACATATGCGGAGTAATACCTGTGAGAAAATACCTTACACTTCAGATGGTTTTGAATACTCTGAGTCCAAGCTGACGTCAGCTCATGATGGATATCTTTATACGATCATTTGCTCCAGGTACGCTGCTGCAAGTTTTTACATAAACGAAGCCTACACCGGTACATGACACAACATGCTAACGTCAGGGAAACATGTAATCCTGGTTACCGCTGTTGTTACTTTTTCCCCGATTTCAGATCATATTCCTGCTGGAGCATAAATGTTCTTACTCCCAACTAATCAAATACTGACACTTGGTCAGTGGCCCTACATGTCAAACTATAACGCTCTAGGGACCCCTCCAGCATCACTTTTCTTTCTTTCACCTCCATTACATTGCCTGCCTCCAACCCTCTCCGTCACCCTCTGCTGCTGAAACACTCATCCATTCACTTGCAACATCCAGGACTACTGCAACAGCATTCTCTACGGCACCACAAACACCATCCTCTATCACCTTCAGTATGTATACAGAACTCTGCTGCCCACTTACTTAGCAGCACCCGCTCACGTGACCACATCACCCCAGTCTTCAGCAACCTCCACTGGCTGCCAGTTAAGCACAGGATACAAACTTTAAGATTCTACTTATCACCTACAAGGCCCTTAACAATCTAGCTCCCCCATATCTCTCTGACCTCCTCCCTCAGCACTCCCCCTCCTGTTGTCTCCGCTCTGCTGATGCCAACCTCCTTCAAATACCCACAACCAAGTGCCAAACCTGGAATGACGGGGCGTTTTCAGATGCTGCCCCCTCTCTGTGGAATTCACTATCACACCACTTAAAAAATGCCCTCTATGTAAAGCATCTTTGAGGACTACGAGCTGTTTCAGCACTACATAAGTGTGATGTATTATGATTTTAAGTATTTTTATCATTTACTTTAGGGCGTTCAGCGACAGCATATTAATTTACGTTACACGCATCATGTTTTTTCAAGCAGACTTTCATTTTCACAGGAAAGGTCTAACAATCACTGAATTCCACCTGCAATGCTGTTGTTCGCCTGCCGTATGAATGTAAATCCAAAACCTGTTTTTTTTCCTAACTCTTGCCACTTGCTTTTGTTGTCTAAACCTAACCACGTGTGTGTGCTGGCTCAACGTAACCATGTGCATTTGTTGTTGATGGGGAGAAAATTCAATTTGCAATATTGTGCCGATGTCGTACGTTTATTTTGAAAGAGACAGTATGCAAACAGTACATTTCCTGTGAAAACAGAAGTGTATTTTGCATGTAAGAAGCAGAAGTTGACACAGCTACCCAGACTTCAACAACAGATGCACCAAGGCTACCTTGCACATCATATGTAGATGTGGAAAGTCCACAACCAAGCGGTGATATGTGATGAGGTTGGAGTGAGAATGTGTTGAAGTTTGGAGTTTGTTTTATCCACCCACCTGCCCTCCCAGCCACCCTATGCAGACTTTCTCGCTCCTTATACTATAGCATTTGCTGGAGTGTCAAAAACTGACGTCACTTAGGGCGTCTTGCACTGCTTCTGTGTGGCCGTATCTGATGCCAAGGGCCACTGCCCAAGCGTCAGTATTTCATGAGTTGGGATTAAGAGCAGGTTGCTGGAACATGTCCAGTTGTGTTCAGAAGCTTAATTGATGATTTTTTTTTAATGGTGGAAAATGCAGCTATTTTCTTTATAGTCATTTCCCAACTGCAATAATAGTGCAGAGACACATGATGCATCAGACCTGGTAACAGTGACCAATCAGAGCAGATCAGGTTTTTTCAGGAGGGGAGCTTAAAGAGACAGGCACTAAACTGGAGTGTTTGAGACAGTGTTCCAGCACAGTTAGTATGAGGAAAATGAAGTGTTTTTTGAACATAAGAGCATGTAAACATGTTCTGGTACAAACCCAAAATATGAGCATGAACCTGAAAATGAGCAGAGGAGGTCGCCTTTAAAGACACGATTGGCTGCAAACACT
The DNA here is from genome assembly GCA_029783705.1 of Chaetodon striatus. Taxonomy (NCBI): domain Eukaryota; kingdom Metazoa; phylum Chordata; class Actinopteri; order Chaetodontiformes; family Chaetodontidae; genus Chaetodon; species Chaetodon striatus. The sequence continues at coordinate 16,349,542 of JAPZEB010000026.1, forward strand.
TTGTTTTGCATAATTTATAATCTTTGCACTTCTGGGAGAATATCAAGTCACTCCAGGTCAGGAGTCGTAAGGGTTAAGCCCAAGAGAAGTCGTGTCACAGTGTGAGTCTTTTTGATTTTGCCTCGTCACATCTAAAGTGATCACATTCATGAGTTTGACTCGAGTGTCACGCCTCTGCCTTGCGCAAAGTCACACTGTATCTTAGAAAATAATTTTTTACCCTGAAAAAGTTCTGTATCCTCAGCAAGTTAACTTTGGCTCAGCTGGTTGCTGCCTCATGTTGGGTGGTGATCAAGGATGGGCCAACCTTCCATGCAAAATGAATCCTGCCCTGCTTTCATTAGGACACTTTTTATAAACACAGCAGCAGATGGTGAAACACACACACATCCACTGACACTCACACTGCAGCCCCCTGAGGAGCAACCTCGCCTCCTCTCAACTTTTCTCAATTTTTCACTCCCACTTTTACTCATCTATCGGCCTCTTCCTCTCACCCTAACAGCGCATACTTCAAAGTGGCTGCTGT
>JAPZEB010000026.1:16370886-16387705 GCA_029783705.1 Chaetodon striatus
AAAATTGTAATGGCCCTTTAAGGAGCCGGAATTTGTGCGTGTGTGTGTGTGTGTGTGTGTGTGTGTGTGTGTGTGTGTGTGTGTGTAGGCCATTTGCCTTTATGGCCGTTGTCTAATCTGATGTTGTTGCAGATGTAGCTCTCGCTCCCACCGGAGCTTTGAAAAAGAGCAGATGTAGACATGTGCATTTGTGTGTTTATTTGTGTGTTTTTCAGAGTGTGTGCGTGTGTTTCTAAGTGTGTGTATGTCTGGGTGTCTGATATTTTGCAGACCCGGATCTTGTCTTCCTGCAGCTCATTTCCTTTTTGTCTGCGTGGGTGTTTTAATGGTCGTGTATTCTTCCATGTGTGTCTTTTACATACGTGTGTTTTTGCACATGTGTGTGTGTTCTTAAGTGCTTTTAGACAACTGTGAATTTTTATTTCTTAGTGTGTGTGTGATAGAGAGACACTTTATGTACATCTTTACTGCTGTTTCCTTTTTTGACCATCTTTTGAGTCTTCTTCTGAGGAGTAATTTGTTACGCAACCAAACCTCAGCAGCAGCTCCTGTATGACGTTGTGTGTCTGTGTGCGTGCATGTGTGTGTGTGTGACACACCTTGAGGGCAATTCTACCCACCGTGACTGAATGCTTGAACCATCCTCAAACACGTGTGCGAGGTTGTGTGTGTGTGCATCTGAGAATGTCTTTGTGCATCTACTGTATGTGTGTGACTGACTTCTTAGATGTTTCCCAACCCTCCAGACAAAATGTCAATGGGCTCAAAGAGCATTATACTGTAAGTGTGCATGTGTGTGTGTGTGTGTGTGTGTGTGTGTGTGTGTGCCTCCAGGCTGCTGCACAGTTTTCTAAAGCTATGTGTGTATTTCCCTGCATTGCTTTGGATATAAAAGCACCAGAATACCACTCTAATATTGCATGTACACACACAAAAACACAGGACCCTCACTTAAAGGCACCAAACGCTGGATGCACACACACTAAATAACAGCTAATGAATCACAATAGTAAAACCCTCCCCTTCCTCTCATCATCGTGTGTGTATGGCTCCTCTTCCCCGTTGCCACACCGACACGTTTTATTACTCACATTCATCACAAGCACACACACACTCTGCCCTATATCAACTTTATCTCTCCTCTCTATTAGCTGCTTACTCCCTTCATCTCTGTCTCCTTCGGTCCTCTCTCTGGAGAACATATACCGAACAGAACGAGGTCAACTGCAGACATGAGCGGAGATGAAGGAGAGTGAGGGAAAGAGTTGTGAGAACTAAAGATGAAAGATGAGATGGATTAGACTTTCACTTCTGCTTTTGTGTGACACTAATGTAAACGTGAGGCCTTGACTGCCACAATACAACTGCTCACACTCAGGACAACTTTCACTGCTGGCAACTTATTCATGTAGAGGAAGTTACATAAACACAAATTTGCACTTGTACTTACACAAAGCAATGAAGACAAACACTTACATACCTTTAATGAGAGTCCCTGTGATCAGTTTGTGAAGGGACAAAGCAAACTTGACAAGTCCCTGTTTGCAGCGCTTGGCACACCCCGCCATCCTGGCAGCAACCTGGGACACGGCAGGCTGAGCAGGGCCAGAGCAGGACACGTCCAAATCTGCACTCTCAGGTCGAAGTGGCAATCAATACAACTTCTGGTGGAGTGTATGAATCCAGCAGAGTGAAAGACGCAGAGGAGAGTGCGCTCCTCTTGCTGTGTCGTCCTGCCGAGCTGGAGAAAGAGAAGAAGAAAAAAAAAAGAAATGGTGATCTCCCCCTGCTTTCCCTCCCCCACTCCACCTCACCTCCTCCTCTCCCTCCATCCCACCTCTGAATGAGTCTAAATTAGTGAGTGCTTGAGCGCAAGGTGAGCATGTAGAGAGAGTGAGTAAGAGAGAGAAAGTGTGTTGAAGAAATAAACTCTCAGTGTCCAAGTAAGACAACTGGAGCTTGTTAGAGGAGCTCTTACAATCCAAGTTTCCAAGAAACTTCCTTCCAATCTGCAGGGAGCCTCTGGGATTGTAGTAATGAAGCAATCTCACGAGCTCTTCTTGGTTTCCTATCTCTTTTTCTTCTTCGTCGTCGGTGTCGTTTCTTCCCCTCTGCTTATCAAATATATCCTCCCTTTTAAGTGGGGAAGCCGTAATCCATTTTCAGCACCAGTGACAATGGACAGCTCCCCACAATGCAGAGCAAACACACTGCGCTCGGTCTGTTTCTCTCTCGAGGCACACGCACATATACACACACATACACACTCCTCCTTCAACCCCTCCCACAGTCCTTATAAGACAGAAATACTCTCCTTCAGTTGATGAAATGAGCTCTGTGTCTATTTGTGACTATTTTTAATTGACAAACAACAAATTCAAACATGCTTTCTTTTTTAAATGGGATCATCATCACTGGAAATATGATACATGTGTTTATAACGATATGAATAATGTCTCCTCTGTGCTCTTCTGTTTGTTATTTGTGCCTGTTTTTGTCTTTAAGTTTTATCTTATTACCTTTTTTTAAGGTAAAACATTAAAAATGGAGGGAACATTTGACACATTATATACAAATATGAGCAGAAAAAAAGAAAAAAAATGTGAAAGTAAAAGTCCTCAATTCAAATGAAGCATTGTGGAATGTAAAATCATAATTAAAATACACTTCAATCATCCATAAGCTGAAGTATTAGAATTCTTGTTGCATTAATAGAGTCTGTCTGTTCATCGGTGAATACACTGAGCGTGTTTTATACATAGTAATACAACATTGTTTATATATCATGTTGATATGAGCTGAGAAAAACCAGCTGAAAGTGCTTCTGACTGTTGATCACAAAGAGAATGAGATGTTTAAAACTATGAATTATTAATATTGTTCGGTGATTTACAGACATGCATAGACATTCAATGAAAAAAGCGCAAAGAGAAGTTAACAGGAAAATCACTTTACATGTAAATAGACTGTAGTGTTGTTTTATTTCTTACTTTTTCTGCTGTAATTGTGTGTATAAATTGTGAAAACAATTTTTCCTACAACCTAGAACTGTTTCATAATGGTATTTTGTTTGACTGGGGATTTGTACATTTTTAATAGGAGCCTGTATTTTATACTTTGGACTTCATTTTTGCAACTAGGACAAGATAAGATATACTTAACTGACAGTTTGCCTGGGCAATAGTGCTACACATAACTAGAAGCAATGCATAGTCAACTATAACAGTGCAGTGGTACACCAAAGACATAATAAATACATACAACGATACCACAAACAGAGGATGTGTAAAAGATATAAATACACGGGCATTGTAGAAATGAGAAGGAAGTCATGAAAACCATAAAACCATAATCTATGATCCATAAAACAAAGTGAAGAGTTCATACTTACTAACCAAATGCATGAGCAAGGATTAACCAGCTTCCCTGCTGAGTGATGTTATGGATGTTGGTGAGAAGGAAACTTTGAAGTGGTTGCTTTTACATTTACAGCCTCTACCTGAAGGTAATAGTTCGGATTCAGAATGTAGAATAATAATAGACTTACAGCTGGGTTTGTGCTGACAAAAGGATACCATGCATATCAATTAAGGACAGTTGGAAATGTGGTAATAGTTAATCTTATTTTATAGCTCCTAAATCTTAACCTGCAGAGTAACTGGTAAATGTGGCTGTAAGAGAAATGTTGTGGAGGAAAAAGTTACATAAAGTAAATGTATTGAGTTGCTCTCTAGCACTAAAGGTAAGTACTACTACTGCATTACTACATTATGCTTCACTGATTCCGTTAACCCCAGTTTCAGCTCATCTCCAGTCAGACAGCAGGACCGACCAATCAATCAATCAAGTTGCATTTGACCGGTCTTGTAATGCATCACATGCTGTTGACCTTTACCAGGCCTCTAATCATCCTGACCAGGCTTTACACAACGCTATCATCATTAGCTGAAAGTTTCGCATACCTCAGGAGAAATGCTGAGAAAAGAAGGCATGGAAAAGAAATAGGAGCACAGGAGGGAGATGGAAAGAGAAAGAGGATGCAGAGACATAATCTTATAATGTCCTTCTAGGCTATATTTAGTCCTGCCTCACATATAGCTACTGGACTGAGGGCTAGTACGCAAAATACGAGGAAAAAAAAGCAATAATGGCGAAGTTAAGAGGAGGAGAAATGAAGAAATAGATGTAAACAGACACTATGGGGGGGAGAGAAGCAAGCAATGAAACAATAAAAATGCAAATGAAAGGCATAAAAACAGAAGAAATGGAGAGAATTGATGGAGGAGAATGAGCTGGGGGGTCTGCCAAAAGGAGGGGGATGTAAAAGTTATTTGCTATCAGAGTAAAGGGTTCAGCAGGGACTGGGATCAATACTCCTCCTCCTCCAACGACTCTGAAGGTTCACACTTTACGAAAGCAGACGAAGGTGTGATAAAGAAAGGAACATGAGAGCAGAGCGAAAGACAGGAAAAGGGGAGAGGTGGAGGAAATAAAAGCGAGTCAAACGGCAGAGTGGAGGAAAAAAGAAGGGGGATGATTGTTTTCTGAGGCGCCACCGCTGCTTTGGCTATTAAGCATGAAGAAGATTACTGTGTGGGGGAATTTGCATAAACATGCTCCTCTATTACCGCCCCCATTGTTCATGATTAATGAGATTAAGGTTGCCTTTGCGCACAGATTCAAGGATGTAATAGCAGCTAATTGCTTGTCTCTTCCCAAATTAGAAGTTGCACTGTTTGATGTTCGTTTCAGCGTGGATTTGCTCAAAGTGATGAAGCTCTCATCTCTGTGCCTGGTAGGAGAGAGCGTACCTGATGGGCACTGTGGATGATAAAGATGGGGAGAAAATTGAAAGGGAGTAAAGGAGAGATGAAACAAGAGGAGCTGGAGGAGAGATAGAGTTTCATGACGCACAACAGCAATAAAGCACTTCAAATTGAACCAAAAAAGAAGGCAAAGAAAGAGCTAAAAGAGAAAAAAGGCAGTGATATAAACTACTCGGGTGATGAAATGTTAAAGATGAAAGAAAGTGAAGATTGCATGAGAGAGTTGAAATAGAGAGTTTAAAGTGTGTAAAGGAACGATGCAAATAAAGAGGAAAAGCAAGAAAAAACAAGATTCAAAGTATGAAGGTGAAAGTAATATAAAAGAGGAGGAAGAGATGGAGCGAAGAGAAAGGAGAGGACAGTGGAAGAAAAATGGAGAGGGGGTGGAGATGGGCAGAAAAATGAGCAAGACAAAAAGAAAGGAGATTGCTTTGAACGCTGTAGATCTGTCAGAATTGAATCACAGTCGGCCAGCTGTAAGCTCTGATAGTGCTTTGCCTCTAAATATAACAGGCACTGAGATGGACTGATAGGGCCACAACAACAGACACAGAGATGGTGAGAATAAAGGAGGCACATCTCAGCACTGAGGAGACAGACGGGGAGACGGGGATACAAAATGCCAAATCTGTACACATACAACAAGAACGAGCGCTCAGCAGTTGGTAATTTAACATGCGATGACATTTTTTAGTGTCAAAATGTGTTTGCATAACACGACAATATAAATCCAGGTCTTATTACACACAGTATCACAACCATAACGCTGCTGTGTGACAGCTCAACACCAAAACTAAACCTTCCAGCATTAAGACCCATCTGCTCAGACGTAGCAGTGGGAGAAACCCACATTTAGAGCTCATCTCTTGGTGTGAGCAGCAAGTGACGCCCTGGAGGTCTGGAAGTCGACTCCAGACCGCCACCCCACTTGAGCCCAGGACGCTCAGGGTGTCAGTGGCAGTGATGGAGTGACAAAGTCCCCACTGGGTGAAATTAAAACCTCAGCACACCATCGCTCTCTCTCCTCTTTCTCATCTGCCACCCCTATTCCAGCGTTCCCCTCCCACCCCCCCCTTGAGACACCCTGCTGATTACAACTGATGACAACACACACACTCCTGCAAGAAGGAGATATCCCCTGCAGCTGAGATACACTCGCTGCCACATATGCAGAGCACACACACGTATAGAGAAAGCTCCAGAAGTGTCTTTAAACGTCACTACAGAATATTCTCTCAGGAGGCCTGAGCCCAGCTGTCACTGACACCCCCGTGACAAGTCGTCGCACACTTCCTTTTAACTACAGTTCCAGTTTTCCTCCTCCATCACTCTCTACTGTAACTCCCATGTTGGCCTACATGGGAAGAGCCAGAGCTGAGCTTGGCATCATTAACACCCAGCGCGGGAAAATAATTAACACAGAGGTCATTAACTCATGTAAACAAGACCTTAAGCACACACACTACTGTACTGAGGCAACATATATGTTGGAGTGTGTGTTATTAATGAAGGGGAGTGTAATGAGAGTCCTGTGGGTCCAGCTGAGAGTCTCTCAGGCTTATTCAGGGGCCAAATGCATCAAGCAACTGCACTGCGATTTTATTGAAGTGTATTTAGTTAATGCAGTGCAGGACAACAGTAGACCACCAGTTCGTCCAAGAGTCTAACCGAACAGGTGTAGAAGATCCAACATGAAATGCAGCAAAAATGCACCCCATTATTTTGCATATTTATTTTTGTACACACAATGTTTGTGAGGATTAATTCTGTACTGTGAAATTTTTGCTTATGTAGAGTTTAGACTAACGTTGGGTAGAATATAAACAAAACTACAAACTAGACAACAGTCTATATACTGTATAAAATAAAGTGTAATCAATATATATAAAGTAGTAGTTACACATTGTAAAGATTATACAGATGATATCAGGCTTGTGTCTGACCTTTTGCTTACTTATCTTCAGTGTGAGATTTCCTTTTTGTGTTTCCATGCTGTTCATACATGCATGCAAGTGGTGAAAGCTCAAGAAGAAGCATGACTGCAATACAAATATACTCCATTACAAGTTAACCCTAACCCTAATCCTAACCCTGCATTAAAAATGTCACTTGAGCAAAAGTAGTTCAGTATTAACAAATGTACTTTTACTCATGAGCATGTTTCTGATGTATTAATGTGTTAGTAGCATTTTTGTATTGTAGTAAATTGGGGTGGAGCCAATTTGAACTATTTTACATACTGCTGAGTGAGTACTGTTGTGGTTAACAGTGCATTGTATTTATTAAGATCATCATATTTTGTGTGTAAATAAATATAGTTAAGTAAAAAGTGCAATATTCCCCACTGAATGGTAGAGGACTATAATGTAAAATAAAATTGAAATTCATTCATTCATTTTCCGTAACTGCTTCTCCTGTTGGGGGTCATGGTGGGGGGCTGGAGTCTACCCCAGCTGACACTGGGCGAGAGGCAGGGTACACCTTGGACAGGTCGCCAGACTATTGCAGGGCTGACACATAGAGACAGACAACCATTCATGCTCACATTCACACCTACAGGCAATTTAGAGTCACCAGTTAACCTGCATGTCTTTGGACTGTGGGAGGAAGCTGGAGTACCCCGAGAAAACTCATGCTGACACAGGGAGAACATGCAAACTCTGCACAGAGGGGCTCCCCCACCCTTGGTTCGAACCAGGAACCCTCTTGTGTTGAGGCGACAATGCTAACCACTGCACCATTGTGCCCTCACAATACAACATACATCTATCAATAAGAATCACTTTAACTTTATGCCTGTGCCCTTTGTTGATACTTATGTTGATACTTGCATAGTTAAAGCAGAAAACAAACCCTCCTGCCTCTTATTTTTTTTTTAGAAACCCTGTTTACAGTAAATACTGTTTTTAAAAAAAAGTTATTTTCAAGTTTTCTTGATTCATTTTATTCTTGTGTGCATTAACCTGTGAGGCCTACATTAAACACCTAGACTAGACAAATTTGGACACCCGTCATGGTGCAGCTTTTGTGCTGCATTATTTCATCACCAAAGAAGACCAATAAAAGAGTCACTCAAACTCAGAAATACTCACAAAGTTTTTATCGTACTGAGTTTTTCACATCATTGTTTTTGGCTGCAGTGCAACAAAATGAACCTTTGTGTTCGTTCACGCGGGACACGGAAGTCACACACCCCAGCTGTAACCAGCTTACAGCCAGCTGATTGGATCATTGTTTCTTATCAGTCACACACCAATCACGGCCCATTCCCACAACAAGGCGGTCCATTTAAATATGGCCATCTTCTCACTGATCCCTGCTACACCAGTGCTGCCACACGCTGGTGCTGCTGCTGTTGGTGGCAAAGTTTTACCTCCTCAACCCCAGCCTCCACCTTTCTAATTCAGAGTCCTATCATGGCTCTAAGGTTACATAGTATATTATTTTTTGCTTGGGCTCTATTGTTTCATGTAACATCCCCTGTATTCCTTGGGTTTTAAAATGGTCTTGTTTCCATACTTTTCAAACTTAGAAATTCTGTATAGTTAGGCTCCTGTGCCATGGCCTCTTCTTTTATCCATGCTTCCAAATAGCAACACAGAGATGGCATCTTTTACAGCTTGATAGGGCTGATTGCTGATGGAAGAGTAGTGCAAAGAAGTTTCATACAGGTGCACTAGAGATTCGTAATCATACATATATCTACTGGCTGTTAATAGATGTTTTCATTTTGTTCATCACAGTTAATCCAAAAGAGTTTGGGGTGTTTCTGTGAGATCTCTGTTAAGTGTTTTGAAATAGGGTGTGAAAAAAATGTGTCAGCCCAACGAAAAGGTGTTAACACGTGCAAGAGATGCTGCACTGTGAAGGTGATGATGAAGATCATGTGGATCCCAGTCTCTTTAAGTGTGTCTTAGCAATTGGGAAAAACTGTAACCATGCATCTTCACTGACTCCTCTTCAACTGTTCAAAGGAAACTTCAGCATATGGTCTATTTTTGTCTTCAGCACAGATCCATTTAAATATTAAGAATAAAAGCAGGAGTGTTACAGAGAGGTGCTGCAGACAGAGGGCTCTAAGGTTCTTTTTTAAACTGTTGGCAGGAACCACAAAATTGGGTCATAGGCCTGTTTTTTGTTTTTGTTTTCCTGTGGGGGGTGCGGAGAGTTGGCATCATGAAGGACTCAAACAATCTGTCATAACTGCTCTCTAAGATTCAATGAAGGAAGCTCAGGAGAATTTAATTATCACACATTTTAAACACACTTTGTCACAGCATGAAAAGATGTTCATAATGACAACTATTACCAAATGATACAGGATTTGTTTTCTGGGTTTGCTGTCACCCTTCAGTGTGTTTTGCCCTGTAGCAACATCTAGTGGATGAATATTGTCATAGCAGCTCATCTGCTGGTTTCCAAAGTAAATTACGATCAACGAGGTGTTAAGTGAAGTGGTTGCAGTTGTGTATTTTTCCTAGCTTTAATTTTTATTTTGTTTTTCATTTTTGTGTCAGTTTCCTGAGTGGTTTTATTCTTTATTTATTTATTTATTTATTTCATTTAGTTTTTAATAATTTTAGTATACGGATTTGTTTATTTTTTATTTATCATATGTGAATTTTTACTCAGGGGCAAAATATAAAAAGCTAAAGAGATTTTCTGTATATTTTCATTTTATTTTATTTAGTTTTGTAAGAATTTATTTGTGTTTTGGCCTATTCCTGATTCACTATCCCACAAGGGGTGAGAGTGCCAGAGTGAAACTGCAGGCTACCTTTATAAACCACGCCCACTTTACCTGCCCAGGAAACCCTGTAGCAGGGGCAGAGACTGTAAATTGTTTGTTCACCCATCTCTCACTCTTTGCTCACCTTCACTCTGCAGCCAGTGTTTGATGTGTGCGTCTTCACAGTTAACGTGAGTCTCCATTTATCAGTTTGGTCACTCTTAATGTTGCAGGTAGTTTGCTTCTTGTGCACTTCTGCCTGATAGCCTTTGTTTCCAGACATGTGCCACGGGCCATGTGGATTGTTTGATCCAGACCACTGATTTGTCTGTCGTTGACTTTGGCTATGATGGCCTCTTTAGTTGTTGTATAAAGTATGCATTTGCATTGAGGCAACTTTCAAGTTGAATTGATTTAATAGTGAACATTGAATATCAGCTTTAATAAGATTTGTTTCATTTGTTTTTTTGATTGAGATGGATCATTCATGAATTGATTAATCACTGTATCTCTCTATTGTATGTGTATTTCTCTTTGATGCAGCACACACACAAACACAGAAACAAGAAATGAACGCGCAAAGAAACATTCAATTCAAGTAAAATAAAAGCTGTGCTGCATCGTAACCTGCCTCCTTGACCTCACTCCATGCTATTGATGTCTTCTCACCACGCATTCACTCTCCTCTGAACCACATCGTCCCCTACAGTTCCTTCAGAGTGAATGAATGAATTACTTTTTTTTTTCTTCAAACAAAACAAAACAACAACTGACATGCTCAAAAAGGAGTAGGAAAAAGTGTATACTTATACAATCCAACCCCCTTCTCAGTATTCATGTTTCATTTAAGAAGGACATTGTCAGCAACTATCCCAAACTTATTTACAACCATTAACATAGATAAATAAACAACAGTCTTAGATATTAATATACAACATCCCCATCTCAACCAAGCCCGGAAAAATAAAGCAACCCATCAGCATCACCTCTTTGTCTGCATACCTCTTAAAACTGTCTGTACATCCTTTTAAAGTGCTCTATAGTTGTGCTGCCCTTTAACTCCTCATCTAATCCATTCCATAAATCCACCCCACACACTGAAACACACAAGTTTAACCAATTTCCTGACTGTCAACACACAGTACACAGTATTGTTTCAGTTACTTTCTATATTTGAGTCACTAAAATATTTTGTTTAGGTGTATACTGTGACACTATTTTGTTGTATGTAAACATTAGAGCATTAAGATACCATAGGAAACATAACAGACAACGTATACAGTGGCATATTTTGACAGTTTTATTCTATTTATCAGTAATTACCTCCACTATCTTCACTTCAGGGACAAACAGTTTGTTTGCCAGTTCATTTTAAAGGTCTTAATTATGTACAAATCATCTAGAAAAGACAAACTATTAAGGCTGAAAGAACACTATAAGTGGTGATTATGTGCATTAGTCCTGTACCATGTATGGGCTGTGTGCTTTGATAATAGTAAAAGATTAATGCAGTGACATTTTCTTAGGTTAGATGTACACTGACCTGAGAAAATGTCACTGCATGCTCTGGTGAATCTTTGAGTGTAGGCGACAATGAAATAAAAGTGTGGGAATAAAGAGATTTACAAGATTGTCCCTAATCACCCGTAAAACTCATTCAGAGACTCATTTTCTTTCATTATATCTTTGAAGACCTTATCTTAACATTTATCTTACCTAATCCAGGCTACTTAGGCACTTAGTTTGGTAGGTTTCGGTAAAGGCAGATAAACCTAATACCGCCAATGACTGATGAACAGATTGAAATATTTGCTATTTCCAGGGGAAGCAGCATCCTCTTCCTCAGTGTGTAGCCTCGGGGCAGCTCATTACTGTTACTGTGGGTGAGGCAGAAACTGGACGTTAGCCTGAAAACAAACAAATTAAAATAACAAAGAACAAATAGACATGAGTGTTTACCTCTGCATGAAAGAGATTTACTGTAGCGCACTGCATTCCTCTTGCCCTGTATTCCTTTTACTGAGCGCAGCACACTGTTTTCACTTCCTCCGTTTTTATTATTATTCCTCCACACTACCTGCACATGCTTCTAGCTAGAAACTTTATTCACGTTTCACCATGTTTAGCTTTTTATATGTGCTGTGGTTTCTCAAATATTTTACTTTGATTCAGGCTTTTGACCCATTATATCCCTCCTAAAATGTGTACTCTACTCAGTGGAGAAACTGTACATGGTACACAGATATTTTGTACCAATAGTGCCATCATGTGGACAGTTCAGAGGCACTTAAAATGTTGGCTTACAATTTTCTGAGAGACTCTTGAGTATATTCCATTGGAAACATCCTCTACTACCTTTATGCAGCTGTACACTCATAGATATGACTTTTATCTTTGTGGCTTATTAGGTGGTTTTATGTGTCCAGAGGAAAATAGCCTTCGCCTCCAGCTTTAAAGGGAAAGTTTAGTATTTTTCAACCTGGTCCTACTTTCCTATGTTTTTGTGTGTACGTAATGGATAGAGATAACAAATTTAGAAACTGGTCCAGTTTTGACAAAGACTGCTGCAACCAGCAGCTGCAAAAAAGGTTGCAATGTAATCCCAAGGGGCAATTGTGCACCGTCAATTTATGTCTATTAAGGGTGCATGTTTTTGCCACTGACAGGCTCAGACTGTTATTAGAAGTGTATGACAAATATTACGGAAAATACTCTACCATGCTACTGTCATGGTGAAGAGGGAGCTGAGCCGGAAGGCGAAGCTTTCGATTTACTGGTCCATCTACGTCCCAACCCTCACCTATGGTCATGAGCCCTGGGTAGAGACCAAAAGCATGAGATCATGGATACAAGCAAAATTAGTTTCCATCTGATCAGGATGCTTCCTTGATGCTTCCCGTTGGAGATGTTCCGGTCACATCCCACTGGCAGGAGGCCCCGGGACAGACCCAGATCACACTGGAGGGATTACATATCTCACCTGGCCTGGGAACGCCTTGGGGTCCCTCAGGAGGAGCTGGAAAGCGTTGCTGAGGAGAGGGATTTCTGGGGTGGTTTGCTCGGCCTGCTGCCCCAGTGACCCAGCCCTGGATAAGTGGATTGAAATGAATAGATGGATGGATGGACTCTACAGAGTAATGCTACGTTTTCATATATTTCATTGGTCTGTTTGTTATTGTGACCAAGTCTCTGTCAGTGGAAAAAATTAGGTCTTTTATTGTCCGCAAATTGATGGTGCACAATTGCCCTTAGAGATTACATTGCAGGCTCCTTCACTGCCGTGGCTGCAGCAATCTCTCAACACTGGACCCTATACTGTTTATTGTAAATATTGTTTCCATTATTCACTTAGACACAAATATATGGGAAAATTGTGTCCAGGTTTAACTATACTTAAGTTTTCCTTTAACCAGCACCAGATACCATTAAAGGATGGAGTACATTTTAAATTCAAACAAAGGCGACTAATGTTAACTTTGAGTCTATGAATAATGTCCCCTCTTATTAGCGGTTTGTTAAGTTCAAAAGGAGCAAAGCGGCAGGCTTACCAGTCATCTATAAAGGGTATCCTACCAACTGATTGCATAAAGTAAAGGTAGCATTATTTACAATAGTAATTAAATTGTTCTGGTTACATGCAGGCATATTCTATCCAACTAGTTGTGTCACAAGGAAACACAGCTCTCTAAAAAAACAGTCACAGTATTTTCCTCATGTGAATAGTCAATATGAAATTGAGTACCTAATGAGATTACTTGATCTCTATAAAAGAAGTTAGGAAAAAAAAGTCTCTGTCCCTCGTTTGCATATAAGCTACAGTTTGCAGGCAAGTGCTCCCTCATGCATACTCTCATCTCGTGCCATGAAAACATTTACTCACATGAGCATGGATGCTAAAATAGATCCACATGCAATGCACCTCTCGTGTAACTTCCAACATTTACACACGCAAATGCACCAGCACCCCCCACTACACACCCGCTCAATATCAGTGGTAAACCATGTGAAAACCCACTGAAGCAAAATAACGCGTTCTTCCTCATCACAGTCTGAACAAAATAGGACACTGAGTCAGACCATGTAAGATGTATGCACATCGCAGGATATTATGGACCACTGAAATTAGAACGTTAGTTCAAACCATCAGATGCAGCACTTAGAAACCTTTGAATCTTTTCTAAATCATTCACTCTATTTAGCTCAGTGTGTGATGCCACTAACTACAGAATGCATTTAAAGATGGATCCACTGCATTTGATTGGCAGCAATGTTAAGACATACAAGCGTGACTCCCCAGTTATCAAGAGCCCCGGTGTTTCTTGAAAACACCGCCTGCGCTGTCACACACAGTCTGAATGATGTGATCAATATGTTTTTGCCTGCGGGCCTGCTGTTAGCATGTTGTCAACTGGATGATTGGCTATTCTTGAGACACAAGGGAAAACCAAGCTGCAGTTCCTGAAGTTGAATTGAAACAACTACCAGCTACCACTACGACTGTACGTCCTATTCAAAGGGACTAAGTTCTCCTGTCCACTTTAACAGCACAGATAAAATATATATCCTAATAATGTGCTTTATACATCTGTGCTGACTGGAGTAGATTAAATATGTGCAGTGCGTTACAGGATACACTGTGGCTTGTGTCTGTTCTGACCTGATCAATGGCTATATTCTTTTTTCAACTGTTTATTAGGTTTTCAACATTATACATAAAGAAAAGAACATATAGAATACCAAATGTATGAGTGATTACAAAAGTCCTGCCTTGTCTTTGAAATACACACATTTATTGCTGACAATAATATGGTGACAAGCTGTATTAAAGCAATTGAAAAGTTAGAAATTAAACACACACTCACTCACTCACATACATGCATACAAAAACAAGTATACAGACAGCAACAATACACAATAATAGTAGTAATAAAAATATTAAATGAAAAAGAAAAAGGCAAAGAAGTAAAAATAATGATTGACATTTGGGGTTCTACATGACAGACACCAATACAAGTCCCTCATTGCATACTGTGTAATACATTTGCTTTGTGTACACAAGTTTAAGTAACTTTTAATTATACTTTGAAACCATTCTTGTTTTTATTTGATTGTGTATGTATTTTTTTTCCAAAGGAAAACAGACATTTCCATAAGCCAGTGCCCAATACTTGGTCTCTGAGTGCTTTTCCATGTCAATGCTATACATCTTTTGAATTGTAGAACAATGGAAAATCCACTTTTTCTGAAAGGAATAAAATATTCTATATCATACAGTTGTTAAAGTTAAGAATCCAGTGCTGACATCACTTACCAAGGTCATGAAAATGTAGTCTGAATCTGATTCAGAAATAAATCTAATGTTGCAGGCTACATCTCATTACATAGCTGGGCAAGGAAGACATGGACAGACTATGAGCCACCACCTCTCCTCTCCCACACAGGAGCAAGACACAGGCTTTAGAGTTGTTTAGTGTCTCTTTTGTGTTTCTTTGAGGTTGTTTTGCCCCATTTAGTAGTCTGTCTCTTTGCAGCTGTTTTGCATCTTATTTGTTTTGTGTCTCGTTGTTATTTTGAGTCTCTTTCAGGCTGATATGTCTTTTTGAGTGACATTTTGCAGGAGAGGGCCAGGGGGGCCCTGACTCTCAGGCCCATGGGTGTGTGTATTCATCCATCCATGCAGATGGAGGGTGACAGATTTAATAATCTCCCAAATCTGTGCCTTTTTTCTGTCCCGTAAAGTTTAAGAGACTTTAATCCAGTGTATGTATACTCTCCAGTTTGACCATTTCAAATTTAACCTGATCATTGGATCATGTTTCCTCCATCTTGTTAGGACTTTTTTTCATAAAATGATCCCTGGAGGACTGCTCATCATAACAGGTTATTTTTACTAAAGTTGTTTTGCTGTGAACCCATGTTATTGACCACTTAGTGGTCCCTCTGGATATTGATCAGGTGGACAGAGAATCAGAGATGCAATAGTGATGAATCAAGAATGTATATCATCCAAGATGTCAAACACCCATAACCACACACATACACACACTCAGATTTATGGACTTACTCTCCTTTGTGATGAGAACTGTGATATAAATAAAAACTGAATACAGACACACACAGAGACACACACACACACTGGGTTGTGCTGTATAGAGGTCTATTCCTGTTTCTGACAGCTCCACGCATCACTGGCTGGTTTTGTCTGAGCCAATCAGCAAATGGCTCACTGGGTGTTTCCTTTTACTGCAGTGGGAGTTAAGAAGAGCAGGGCAGAAACAAATGACTGAAAAGGAATACAGAAATGCTCGAAGGTGTGTGGGAGAGGAGGGAGAGAGATCGGACCACTTACTACAGTGACGTGAATTTGTTAACTGTACGTCAAACAGGAGAGCGGTGTCACAGCGCATGGACCAATAAGAAGCAGAGAAATGGGGCCACTTATGACATCAATGCTGGCATGGGATGAGAGTTGCCTGCATGAGGGAGCTTTCCAATGAGTAGACAGACGGAGTGAGCATACAGTGATACTCCAGTCATCAGCAGCACAAAAACACAACCCACACGCTTTCTGCTTTTTAATCCATGTTTGGCTCATTTTGCACAAGCCAAGCATTTTTTTTTTTTTATTCACGCTTACGTGTACATACAGAACATGGATGCACATATTGAAAAAACATCCACAGATGGTGATTCCTGCAAAACATTACACACTGTGGATATAACATGTCTGCTCTGTTCTTGGCAAAATCCCTCATACAAAAATGTAAACTATATCCAATACAGTACTCATTCATATGCATCTATTTTACATATGAATGCACAGAGTTAAGCATACCTGCAATCAGACATCCTTTTGTTTCAATATAATAGGCAGAACATTCATATTTAGTCATATGCAAAACACACTACATTGGTTAGTCCTACAGTATCCAAAGGAAGGGATGTAATGTATGGTTAATGAACAGGGGAACACAATCAAGCAGCTAAAAAACACTTATACTCCTTCTTGATAGGCATGGGCTGGCTTGGCTTGGTTTGGCTTGGTTTGGTTTGGGCCGTCAGCGCAGCACAGCATGGATTTGCTCTTCCGTTACAACAGAGCTACCTTCTGAAGGTGTTTCTTAAACTGATGACAGCTTGTCTTGAGTGATGATGTTTAAAAGCAGTGGGTTGATCCACAGCTGTTTTTTTTCCACAGCAGGGCAGGTAAAAGAAGTTTACCTGTTGGAGGTGAGCTGTTTGCAGAGGTGCAGTAAGAGCCTGT
>JAPZEB010000026.1:16404994-16435359 GCA_029783705.1 Chaetodon striatus
GGATATTGCAGAGTCCCACCAGAGGAAGAAAAATTCCTGCAACACAAGAGCGATGAATCAAAGAGACCTCAGTTCACAGATGTGAGTATGAGAGAGAGGCCGAGGCCTGCTGCTGCTCTCTGTGCGCTGATGCAGCGTAGTATTCACAACAGTCAACATGTAGTTTTTTCTTTTGCAAGTTATGTTGTCATCATGTCCGAAGGGACAACGTTCAAACTGTAATGGAGGGAGGGAGGATCAATAAGAGGGGGGGCACTGGACCTTTACTCTACACATGTGCTCTGATTTAATGTTTTCCCTACACCTGTCCATGCAGCTTATGCATCGTGTAACTGCTTTAATAATGACTGGCACTCAGGCGTCTCAGCTGTTGTGTCATCTCAAACAGATCTGATTATCTGGTATAATTCATCCTCGTTTTTCATTGTCTGGAATCCGAGCATGGTGCTGGAGTCTACTGCCAGCTGCCTGTCATTCACTGGCTGTAATCAGCTGCTGCATTTTCACCATTTGCAATAACTGTCAAACTTTGGAACAAGGATAGTGACATGTTTTTAGGTGAATGGTCCAAATAAACTAAAGCTGATGCTGGGGGAGATCTTTTTATTAAAGATGATCTTATGGGCCATATTTTGCCTTTATTAGACAGTGGACGGTACAGAGATGATTAGAGGTGGGGGAAAAAATTCACACAGCATAGTACTGCGATATTTTTGTGTGGAAATATCATATGTCACACGGAGCCAATTTTTTTTAATTACACAAATGATTAATATGACAAATACAAATTAAACTTTACATAGCCTACTAGAATAATATAATTAATTGCTTTTCCAGTGCGCAGCATACCTTTGCTGCTGCAAATAACTGAGGTGAGAAACTGTATCTTATTAGTAGGGCTGTCAAGTGATTAAAAGCTCAAGTCAAGTGTAGCTTGACAAGGCTGGCTGCTAGCATCAGAGGCTGTGCTAGCTTGGACCTCCGTGTTCGCGACTGAATGCGCTGCATTGAGGTGATATGTCAGTACTCAGATGGTACGAAAATTCCTTACTACAGAAAGTGCAGAGAACAGTGTTCCTGTCAACAGTTTGTCTTGGTGTTTTTGAATTGTAAATGTTCCATTTATGGGGCCAAGCAGCATTGTCTCGTCTCCCTCCAAAGCCACTGTGTCCTTAAATGACACACCGAGTCACAGGGCAGCACAGCATGCCATTAATTGGCAGAGATTTTTTTTAAAGCGTTTTTTTTTCTTATCATTAACACACACACAGATAAACACAAACATAGAAGAGATACACACGCATAAAATACAATCATCTATTATTCACCATCTCAACAGCTTGGTGGCAAGTTGTCGAGTACAGGTAGATCTGTCTCTCAGGTTACCCCACCTCCTAATCAACCTGTCTCCTCCTGCACCTCCTACCACATCTCAGAATTTCTTCAACACCCAAAACTGCAAGCATAGGTTCACATTTTTACTCATGTGCCTGAGCATTGAAACAGTTTTTGGTCGCTGTAATCATTGCTCCTGTTGATAATGCCCATTAACAGATATGGATACCTAAACTGGAAGCTCCCAGTACACCTCTTTTCAGGAGTGGTTCACAGAGTTGGTAAAAGTGGCATCATACAAACAAACTTCTTTAGGCTCTACAGAAAGGACTGAGAAATATGTGGCACAGTAGAGACTACTTGGAATACGTTGTAAATGTGGACAGATCTTGAAGTAAAGCAAACATCATGTACATAATAACACATACAAAGCAGACACATTCTTAATGTAACTGAGAGATAATTTTTTTGCTTGTAAATTAGACTTGATTGTGGTGCTTATTAATGTAGGAACATACATTTGATTTGGGTGATTTTATAGATTTTATTTATTATTTATGTTTTTAAATCATTATTATTACTACTTTATTTAGTAGTCATTTGACTTGTAAACCAAAATGTGACAATGTCTACATAAAAAAGGCAATAAAATAGTAATTACAAAGGGTGCTGTTTTAAAGGAATACTTTACCCACAAAAGCACCATTTGTATGTCAATTACTAATGATGTACCAGCTTGAATTCATGAAGAAATCTTTGTTTTCTCCCATGCCTCCATTGAAAATGGCGAACATATTGATTAAATGATTGACTGTGGTCTGCATGTAGTATAATCCAAGTCTATTTTATCCCATTGTATGCTCAGTACTTCCTAAACAGATGCATTTTTGCTAAAAACCTTACTTTTTAAAACAGAACTGAAATTGAAACTTATCAATGCTCTCTTCAAACCCAGACCACAATACTGAAGTTTTGAGTAAAAATGCATGTGTTTGGTACGTACTGAGCATACAACTGGATAAATGAGACTTGGATTATACTGCATGAATTGTATGAGAGTTTGTTAAAGGATGTTTTGACAGTACTGTAGTTTTGCTGTTAAACGCAAATCAGTAAATTAATGTGTTTGCAGTTTTTCATGGAGGCATGCAAGAAAAACAGTCTTCACAAATTTAAAATACCAAAGCATGACTGACTGATTAACAAATGGTCATTTAGAGGGTGAAGTACTCCTTTAAGAAATTAGTGAAAAAATGTGAATCTGTCCTTTAAACTCAACCTAATAAGTAATTCAACAAGCAAGTTTGGCTAATGCATAACTGAATACAGGCAAGACTACATAGGTCAATGGTTAACCATTTCACATGTGTTTAAGCAGAAAGTCATTAATCTTGCAGATTTCTTCTTCTTGTACTCTAGCAGTAAAACTTACACAACTTAAAATTAGCTGTTGTTGTGGTGAATGTACAATGGAGTCAACGATCAAAGGTAAATTTAAACAGTAACCTGGTTTTTGCGTTCCACTGATTGTAGTTTCATGTTCTCCATGCAGCGACGAGCTTCCAGTAAGTTCAGCTTTTGCTCTGTGAACTTGGTTGCGCTGTTGTTTCCTTAGAAACGCCACAGACGTTGGACTTTGCCAGAATCCTCCACATCCAGTTGGCACTCAGCTTGTTCACCCCCTCACTCAGCACTGTGCTTTCACTCTTCCTCTTCTTCTTCTCCTCCTCCTCCTCCCTCCATCTCTCCTATTCTATTGTCCAACTGGGAATTCTTTCAACTGAGGCTGTGGCTCTTCCCCCTTTAATAAATCCTCTGATTCAGAGTTTTCTCTCAGTAAATCCGCGTGTTTGCTTCTCACAGAGGAGTTTTTACGTTCCAGGTCCAAGAACCACTATAGTAAATGTTATTCATAAATAAATCTCACTTTAATCTCATGTATATCTGGTTACTTATAGTTACACAAATATGTTTGCATTCCAGGTAAGGGTCAAAAGTGCACATTTATCAAAAAGGCCATGGGGTTTTCGTGAGCGGTCTACAAATGCATAAAAAACAATTAGGTTTTGTTTTGTCCTCGCTTGCCTCCACAGCACCTTAACACCTAAGAGAAAGAAAACACTTTTAAAATTCTGTCTTTGCCATTATTGTTGTCACTGTAACTGTGTTAAATATTGTTATGACACAGTGAATAAAGGTGCTACCTGATGTGGGTCCACAGTCACTTTCATTAAGGCCAAAGAATAAATGCTAAAGAGAAAAACAAAAAGAGGAACAAAAACTAAAAAAACATAAGGAGTTTAATCAACAGGTGAAAAGGAGAGAGAAGAAAAAGAGTGTCAAGGAGTTAATAAAATAACACATGGCATCAGTACAGCAAATATAAAGTCCTTCAGAATCTCTCTTGTTTATCTTTCTTATCTTATCTTTCTTCTTATCTATCTACGCTAAAGCTAACACAACAAAAAACTTTCTTAGAGAGAAACAAATAGAGTGTAAATATGTACCTTTTCCTCTATTTCCTTTATTTGTCTCTTTTGCAAGTCAAGCCTGTCCTCCAGCTCTCTAATTCTCTGCAAGGCAAAGACAGACGTGGTTAGCTCGTCAAAATATCTCGGCCAGATCTCACCAAATCTAACAAAAGAAACAGTTGATAAACAGTTAATAAGACCGTGATCCAACTATTCCTGTATATGCTCCAAATACTCTGCCTCTTTCCCATCATGCCTTCTGTCTCCATGGTAGCTGTGTTGGGTAAGACTGAGCTGCCATGGCAACCGAAGACTAGATTTAAAGTGAACAGTGGAAATGACTCTGTCTTTGGGCCTTAAACCCAGACCAGAGCGTTCACTGACTCTGGAATAACATTCACAGAAGAATATTTTATATCTAGCTACAGTATCTGTATCTGTCTTCAGGGGGCAAACACACAAGGAGAGACGTGAATTATAGAAGTAAAACACCAGCTTTTTTATGTACTATCTTCGATATGTATCTATGCTGGGGTTGATGCTAGATGCTTCAAGAAAGCCCCGCTCAAAGATTAATATGGCAATAAAAACAAGCTGTTTATGTTGTAATTACTGAAACATTCAGTCAGCCAGGAGAGTGAGAACGTGTGTAAAATAAAGCCAACTGTGGGGAGGGGGAAACAGTTTTCCTGGACTTTTAGACCTATCTATAAACTATAAACTATCAGTAATTTCTATAAATGTATTAACTTTGTTAGTATATTTTATGAGTAGGTGATTAGAAATGTGTTTTAAAGGTGCTGCATGTAACTCTAGAGAAAGACAGTTGATGGTGGAGTCTCATTCCCCGGTTCACTTCCTCAAAAGTGTTGGTATCTGAAAACTTGGGAACAGCACTCATACCCATGTTCCACAGCCATGGGCTGGCTTGGCTCGGCTTGGCCCGTCAGCTCAGCACAGCAGGGATTTGCATTTCCATTACAACAGGGCTACCTTCTTGAAGGTGAGTCTTAAACTGATGACGGCTTGTCTTGAGTGATCCTGTTTAAAGCAGAGGGCTGATCCATGGTTAAAGTCCCCTGTTATTTTTGCTGTGTGTGTTTTTCAACAGCAGGGCAGGTAAAGAAGTTTACCTGTTGGAGGTTAGCTGTTTGCAGAGGTCCAGTAAGAGCCTGTTGTCTGTAGCTCTTCATCAAACATTTCACTGTGACTGTTTCTGCTTTCATTTTCCTCACTGTTGTATTATTAGACCTGCCATTATTGAAGAGAAGCTGCCAACAAAGTTCTGCTAATTCAGTGATAACACATTTAATTTCCTATATATTCTTCACAATAAAAGTCCCGTTATTTTGTTATTTTTAAACTTTTATAGTGAAGCACCAGTATAAGGAAATGTTGGGTTTAGGAACAGCAACTTCACAGAACTTCTAATACGGCAGATAGCAAACATGAAACAGTAAAATAAAGCAGATAGGGGGTTGGCTGCGGTTGGCCAGGCCACCTGCCCTCGCTTGGCGGCTTTTGGACCTACTCCTGAGAAGGTTAATCTCCAGCGCGGCTTGGCGTGGCACGGCACATCTAAACTGACGATGGAAACAGGGTAATCAACTATGTTTCTCCAGAGTTACAAACAGCACTTTTGGTGTTGTGTGGTTAGAGATTAGGAGAACCATGTTAGTAAGTTATAGTTCAACTGATTCAAATGAAGTTCAAGGTGCAGTGGTTGTCGATGTACTCAATGAATCACATATACTGTACGAGCCATGAGTGTCAAACTAATGTGAGGGCTGCAGAGTGGAGGGACACTGAAGGAGTGGGGGGGTTATTTGGATCACAATGAATTACACACACTAGCACACACAAAGTCATTCTGTCTCATCTTTTCACTCTTCCACTTCTACATCTGGACTTACAGATAGGGTTACAGGTTGCACACACAGGGATACTGCATCTTTTTCATAGCACCAGAGGTCTGGTGGGGTCAGACGTTTCAGACAGGAACCAGGGGTCAGATTGAGGGAGGGCAGGACTCAGTAACCTGACTGCATTTGTTTTAAGCCTTACCTGCTGGGCCTGCTGTAGGAGCTCCATGCGCTCCTGTAAGATCTGACTGTCAAACTGCCGGCTCTGCCGGAGAATCTGACGCCGCAGCTTGTCCACGGCTAGCCTCAGCTCCTCCCTCTGCCTGTCTGTCAGCGACTCGGCCACCGCCTGGCATGCCGGCTGCTCCTGCTGCAGAGCGCTATACAGCGTGGCCTCCAGCTCCTCGATCCTCTGCACAGCCAGCCATATACACACACATACAGGTACACACACGCACACGGACGTGCACATGCACATGCAGAAACACACACAGGCATGCACAAGCACACACATGGAGGCACGCACACAAACAGATACAAACACACACACACATACACACACCACTGTGACCATGGCAGATATGGGGAACACTGTTCCACTTTATATTGGGAGTTATGTAGGCTTGACCCTCACATGGTAACTTCTTTATATCAACAACACAAACAGTGTTTTTATACTCTCTGTTCCTGTAAAGTTACCATGTGAAAAACAAGCTTTTACCAACACAATATAACGTGGGACCATAAACACAAACCAACACCAAAACTGACCAAATCAAACGGTTAGAATTTTATGGAAAGTGACCTAAGTGTTAACTTATGTTTTCTGAGAACAGCCTATTTAAGTCAGTGGGAGGGGAGAATGTTTTAAGATCATTCATGCTAACAAAATCTAACATCAAAATCTTATTAAACCCATTCTGTCTAGAATTTTCTTCAGCTCCACTTGTTGTCCACATGAACCAAGTACACAGGATATACATATAGGCATTACATCTTCATATTTTCTACAATTCAAGAGAGAGTAAATCAGTGAATGGCATTAGGCCTACAAACAAGAAGCCAAACACCTCGGCCAATTCTGTGGCTTCCATTGTTCAGAGAATTTAGATTTCAGTGGTAAAAGATGCAGTATCCCAACACAATGCAACAAATTTTACCTTTATGGAGGATGTTGCATTCATGATGTTTAATGGGGTTCCAAATGTTTATGTGTCATGCTGGAATGACAATGGTGCACCCCTGCATTCCTCAATCACTTTATCATGAACCACTAGTGCTTGTACACAACCTTGGTTATTGTTGTAAATAATATAAATGAGTGCATATTTTCTATCTGAGAGGCTTTGGCCAACTTTTGTGTAAAGGGACAAGGTCATACTGCTCCAGGTTCCGTACCATGTAGGCCTGGTCCAAGGCCTGCTTCCTGTAGTCCAACTCTTCCTCGAGGAATCCCTTCTGCTTACTGAACAGCTCCTGCAACAAGATGTGATAATATGAAATACAGGATGTGGTATCACAACTGAATAGTAGAGTACAGTACACACTGTAGAACCAGGAAAACTGTGAGTGGTACATTTCATAACAAGCAGATAAGTAGCTTGTTTTTTGTATGCCACAGTCAGAAGTCAAATATATTTGCATTTTCAACTTCAAAAGACAGTTCGAAAATTGTGTACTTTAATGGTAAATTGATTTTTCACCTTGTCATTTTCTAGGTCGATCATCTTCTGTGTAAGAGCGGCCTCTGTACTATCTATCTGCTTCAGCCACTGGACAGGTAGAAAAGGAAAAGGATTAATGCAACGTCAGAAGCTAAGATAGCTGTATTATTACCATCTGTATTTGATTTAACAAAAATAAATCAAATGTAGTGGCTACATTAGGGATAAATGAAGTGTTATGCAGTGTGTGTCCACTGGGTGTCAGTAAAAACACAACATGTGTAAGAGGCCACTCACTCACCTTTTCACACAGTGAGATCACCGTCCCTGCTTGGATCACTGCAACCTGCTCCTCATTTCTGAGATTCTACAAAAAACAAAACAGGAGTCATCAGACTTTACAAGAATACCACATATTAAAAAATATATATTTTAATTCAATAGTGTGTTAGAACTCACCCCATTATCCCCCAGGATATCCAGCTTCTTCATCAGCTCAGGAATGATTACATCCTGCAGGTCAAAACCAACCATCATGTTGACTGTGTGTAATCTTAAAGAACAAAAGAAAATAGTCTGTGTGTGTGTGTGAGCGTGTTATCACCTTGACTCCCTCCTGGTGGCAGTAGATCTGCAGGGCACTGCTGCTGTTCTCAGGGAATGCAGACATGTGTAGATTGAGGGCAGGAGATCTGCGCTCCCTCTCCTACACAAAGTACACACTATATTAAGATTTGTATATATATATATATATATATATATATATATATACATACCCACACAGAAAAGCATCATATCAGCCAAACTAACAAGTACCTACAGTCATGTTACAGTTCATCATATCATTGATGGTGGTACACTGTGAATGACATACTACATGAGTGTGAAAAGGGAGTGAATGAGGGATTTACTTACATGACACTGAAAACATGGTCGGGATCTGCCCAAATGAGGGAGGTGGAAACCCATAGATTTAAATGGGAAACCAAACCAAACCAGTAGGGAGTTTGAAAATACATGCTGAAACTCAAAACTGAAAATGTGATCTTAAAGAGAAGCTACTCTGCCTATACTCAGACACACCTGCTACATAAACAGATGCAATATCAACTGATTTAAGTGATGCTACCATCTGTAAACCTCTAGGTCAGTAACTTTTTTTCTGTACATGGCCATTTCTGACATAATATAACAGAGAAAATACTTATACAGATACAGATAAACAATAAAAATACCCAAATTATACTACACTGGTATCTTTCCTTAACTATAAAAAACACAAGCTTTTATCTGTTGGAAGATGAAAACAAAACACAGGACACATGCAAAAATGAGAGGAAAATGAACCAAGATGGGATTGAATATCAAACTTAAATACATTTTTATTCAATTAAAAATTATATTCATCTGAACACATTAACACAACATTCTTTCATGAATAAAAAATCCAGTTCAGTGGAGGGGGTGTGCTCACAGCTGCCATGCAAAACAATGGAAACCACAAATGTATACAGAGGAGGACTCAAGTGTGTACAAATGAAAAGTCTGTCTGTCTGTCTGGCGAGTCACTGTATGTAGGTCTTGAGTATGGAACTGAGATTGTTGTTGTCGCCTCCTGGTGACAGTTTGGCGTTTGTACAGTCTCTTACTTCGAGTTCAAGCACTCTGAATTCCAGCAGCTCATTCTGATCCCGAGCATCCTGAACCTCAGCCTTCAGCCGCGACTCTGCCTGCTGTGATGCACACACCTGAAGACACACAGACACAAATCTTTGTTATAATGGTTTGGGCATCATAATACCACATCATAATAACACTTAATCTGGTTAAATTTAATTTTACATGTATCTACAAATTCAAGTCTACTCATATTACTGGTTGTGCTTCGCTAGCCTGGTATCATAGGAGATCATAGATCATTCAGAGGTCAGCACTCTGGCTGGGTTTCCAACCTTTAAGTATCAACTTTGACACAGATTATAGAAAAGGGTGAAATACTGAAAGCTGACAATGAACGCTTGCTGAAATTCATAATCATTTTTTCTTTTTTCTTTGATCATTATGCTCTACAGAAATGGACACATTTCCAGAAATTTTAATTTCACACTGCTTCTGACTGCCTTAAGCACTCATAATCATCACCCTTGAACTTATTAAATGACAGATAAACTGAAGGGAGTTGTATGTGGCGCGAACCATGAGTAGATTGTGAAAATGGATGTTTCCGGGGGTGTACAGAGGTGGTGAAATCTGGTGATGAAATCCAGATTGTCACATTCTTTAGTTTCTCTCTAATTTCTTTAAATAAGTTTCAACCATTTTAATTTTGTGCTGTATTTTTTTAATGTCTAGAATACATAAAGCATTTTGAATTGTCTTTGTGTATCAGTTTATACCTTTTTTGTAGTTTTAGACTATATTTTATTTAGGACATGTTCTTGACTGCTTGTGTTTACACATTTTTTGGTAAATGAAAAAAAGGTTTTACGTTAGGACAAAAGATTGTGCAGCAAATGTCTACATTCCTCAGTGTTAGGCACTGAAGTATCCTTTGGTATCAGCACAGAGAATATTTGATACCGTGATATGCCAAACTCTATTTGGCATTAAGTCTGCAATGATGCAGTATCTTGACACAGCATCTATGTTGCCAATGAAAGTCATTATAGGCTAATGTAATCTACCTTCTCATGCAGTTCCTGGTTGGTCCTGAGCAAGTACTGCTTCTCCTCCACCCACTTTGAATCCTGCCATAACAACCAAACACAACATCAGCACAAAATGATACTGACAAGAACAGGAAAGGAAGGAAAGCATCCCCCGACAACAGGGTGTAATGAACAAAGCTGTGAGAAACACAATCAGCCGAATCAAAACCAATACAGGGACCATGTACTGTATTTCCAAATGACACATGCAGATGTACCATAGACACAAACAGACAGGAACATAGTGGCAGTGGCACAAGTTTATTGATCCAGAGAAATAAAGACCTCTCCTGAGATAACAGGCAAAGGAGCTGCATTCACAGTCATCCAGAGTTCACAGTAACAGGAGGAACAGAAGGCGATCTGAGATGAAAAATGGCAGAGCAGCAAATCAAATAAACAGAGCTGTGTCAAGCTACAGCGGAACAGGCAACATGCAGAAAATGTGCTGTGACAAAGGAAAAACCTCACAACAAATGAAGCAACTAAGAGTACTAATGTGAATTCATCATAATAATTTCAGTGTTCCTCATGATATTCAGTGTAGGTCATAATTAAGGTGCCAAAAGTTATTTCAATCCATTAGTATTGAGAAAATAGCCGAGGCGTTTCTCCTAGACATGACATAGTTTGGCTTAGTTCTCAAGCCAAGATGTTTTATGATCACTTTTGTACATATTAAATAAACTAAAATCAATGTAAACTGTATTTTCATATTCAGAAAAGGCAAAACATTACTGGATTAAGCTCTAGTAAAACAACCTATTCATAGCCGACAGGAATCAAAGTGGTTCAAGCCTCCTCTCCAGGCTCGACAGTACTGAAAGGCCCAGTGAGAAACAGAACCAACAAGGAAGGATAGAGGGTGAGGAAGAGCATGCAGGAAGTGACATCACAGGATTCTGCGGCAGACCTGGTCAGCAAAGCGCCAGCCCAGGAGCAGAGCAGCCAGACAGACATGCAGGAGGGCCAGTGAGAGCAGGACCAGTGAGCTCCTGTCACCATCCCTCGTCTTTGTTACCTGCCCCCTCTCTGCCAGGGCCTTCTCCAGGTCGACTATCTTGGCCTGGCAGCTGCTGAGCTCCGTCTGCAGCTGTTCACGTGTCTGTGGGAGGGAAGCTCAGCCATTAGAGACCAGCGTGAAAACTGGTTAGACAACAGAGGAGAACTTTACATGGTATTAGTGAAAAACATGCATTTAATAATTTACTGGACTTTTTAGTTACAATATATTCACTTCTTATGTCCTATGTAAAGTTATTTTTTTTGCATAGTTGTAAAGAAAAATATTTGAGAACTGTTGGATCATAGCTAAACAGGGCATAGAGGTTACAAGTGATACAAACCCTGGCCTCCCTCTCAGCATCCAGAGAGCCCACCGTCTGCTCTTGAAGGAGGGCATAGGCCCGCTGGAGAGCCTGGTACTCTCTGGTCAACTGACGGAAGCGAAGCTCTGACTCTTCACGGGAAATACTCTTTATTTAATAAAAGTAGGAATTAAAGATATATTAAAAAGAGACAGGGTCAGACACACACACACAAACCTTTACCTTTAGATAATATGCAGAATGAATGAAATAATTATACAGACCTATATGTTCTGTTGTGTTTCTGCCCTGTCAGTTACCTCAATATATTTGCAGTGAATCATTCAGGTATTAGAACCATGTTATATAATATAGTTTCAGGCTGAGTGTCCATATAGTGTTTCTTCCCAAGTGCCAGTGTGTTTTTTAAATTGTTTCCAGTGAGAAGAGAGTGTATGCAGCCGCAAGCCACCACCTAGGAAAAAAGCACCGCACCCAGCATCTTTTTCAGAGCGCTCCAAATTTTGTGCAGCCGCTCCAAGTGCTTCTTGAAGGAAATCTTTGTACTCTTCAGAAATACGCTTGTATCATCACTGTGCTTCTTTTCAGGCAACCAATCATATATTTGATGTGGCGAGTAACCAAGATAATGCAGGAGAAGCTTGGCCGTGCTTGAGCTGTATGATATGTCAGACAGAAACTATCACAACAAAGACAGAAAAGCTCATCTGTGGAAGCAGATTGGTTGGACACTAAATGTTGCTAGTGAGGGTGGAGGCTTACTGCTGTCAATGTAGCCGTTAGATTACACTCAGTTAACAAAAGCCCCCTGAGGCGCCCTTAGTATCCTGACAACTTTTTTTTTTTTGCCAAAAAAAAAACACTATATGGACACACAACCTAAATTATTTCTTTCAATGTAGACAGGATTTTTCATACCTCTTCCAAATCCTCCTCTGGAGTTGCCGGCGTGCGGTCAGTGAGGTCAGTGTTGTAGGAGGTCAAAGAGGAGGTCTCAGAGTCTATCGACTCCTCATCAAATCCAAAATATGTCTCCACAACATGCCTCTGCGTGGAGGAAAAGAGAACATCAGAGGATATGCACACTGTTAAATAAAATCCAATACTTAGCATAAATTACGTTGCCCCATCTAAAGACAGAAAGCCAAAAAATCCAACATTCATCCAAAGTGTATCACACCTGATTTTAGACTTAAGAAGCTCTTAAATCCACCAAATATTTCTGCTTACAGTATGTTAAAAATAAGTCTTAATT
This sequence comes from Chaetodon striatus, assembly GCA_029783705.1. Taxonomy (NCBI): domain Eukaryota; kingdom Metazoa; phylum Chordata; class Actinopteri; order Chaetodontiformes; family Chaetodontidae; genus Chaetodon; species Chaetodon striatus. Next base: position 16,417,618 of record JAPZEB010000026.1, read on the forward strand.
TTGTACAGTAATAGTTTCTTTACAGACATTTTGTTTAAAACTTGTCAAAACCAGTTATTGTCATTCTGTTGTTTATCTCAGGCAAAGATAATCCAATCGTATCAGATCAAGTCTCTGTGTGTTTGTTTACTTCTTTATCATATTAACTCCTCCAAACCCCACAGACTCCTTACCATCATGTTTATAAGTCATCTCCTGGCAACCAGAGAAATAGAGGCAGACTAGGGCACAGAGGCAAATGAAGGACGAGAAGTAGAGGATAAGGAGGATGTACTCCGTCATGTTGCTACTAGATCAAAAACACCGACACAAAACTATATCTCACCAAAATACATCTACCATATCCTAGACTGTACTAACTGATTTATACAGACTGTGCAGGCCTTAAGTAACGTCCAAAAGCCCAATTGCTTTCCGTTGCACTCCCACACAAAATGGAAAAGCAGACAATAAAGCTTCTGGTTACAATGGAACTACTCCTACAGAAAAAACAAAAGGCCAGCTTCTGGATATTGTCTCCAAGCTAAGCTCATGTACTCAGCTTCTGAGTTTAAGTCCTAAAAAAGAGCAAAGCTGCTGTGCCCAGCCCTGTATCCACCTCGCCAAGGTGACAAACTGGTTCCAGCAGGAGAGGTGGGGGAAAATATCTGACATGCATCTACAAACTCCTCCTCCTAGCAACAGCATAAACTCTAAAATGTCCCCAGGTGTATCAGTCCAAACATGCACACAAAACAGCAATTATTTTCATCTAACACAGTCACCTCATCCAATTAAAATTATCATTATTAGTCACCCTCATCTCTTTCCCCTCTTTATCCACACATAAGTAAGCTCAAAAAAGACTAACTCTTGTGCGCAAATTAAGCTTGCACTTTTTGTGCTAAATGTATTCATTCATTCATGTACATTAACACTAAATACCCACAATAAAATAAAACAACAACAGCGATAAACAAAGAATTTTCCACTAGCTGTGGTGGATGGTTTAAGCAGGAGATGCGTGTGTACTCAGCGTAATGCTCCCAGCTGTGAGGGATACTGTCATCATTGTCTCCTGAGCCCAATTAAACACAAAACATGCACACAGAGACACACACACACACACACTCAATTAAAACAGTACTTAAGAATCAGTCAACCACAGATAAGGTAGTTGCTTAGTTACGCACCACTGGATTGTAAAACACTCATGGACACTCACTTTAGACAGTTTGAGAGGTTTCCTTCTGTTCTTTTTGCTCATCACCAATCGGTCACGTTCCTAAAGACAAACACACAGTGGAACACGGTGAGAGCCCCGCATCTGAGATTCAGACGAGACTCGGAGAGCTGCACATGCCTCACACTGCTCAGTGAAAATAATCAGAATATAATGTGTCAACTTCGGTCTTTTTTCTACAAATGTCAAGGTCAAATAGGAACAATTTGCAGGAAAAACTGCACTGATAAGTTAGAGATGAAGTGGTAAGAATGGACAGCAAGCAGTGTAATCATAATAAAGCATGTGGGCTGAAGCCATGTGATGTGATGAAAAGCTACGAAAATATGCCATAAAGATGGATGGGAAAGATAAATTAGAGATTTTATAGAAACGTTCTTTTTTTAGGATTACTTTTGGGTGATTTTGCCTTTAATTAAAGGATAGCTGCAGAGAGACAGGAAAGGTTCGGAGGACATGACATGCAGCAAGCTGCTACAAAGGACGCTACCAGGTGAGCTAGAGGTCGCCCCGTAGAAATAGTCTTGAACCAATATTACATTCAACTAAACACACCGTCTGCCCCTTTCTGAAAACATATAACCTATTCCCCTATACCAAAGGGATCCAAAAGGCAGAGGAGAGCACAAATTAAGGGCGAGTGCTTTAGCAATGTGATGCCGCTGGTGTGGCAAAATATCTGACGGGAGACAAATTCCTATTATCTGACAGCACATATTGTTATATCACCAGCCCACTCCCATTTTAGAACAATCTCTGATTATTTTACAGAAAAAATTATATCAGCGCTCATTAATTAAACATATGTCACTCATATGTTAAAACTTGTGACACTTAAACTGGAAATTTAGCATTAAAACTTCACAAAATATATGGTTTGAGTAAAATCCTGACCTGCATGAGCTCGTCAATGATGCCTCGTTGCTCAGAAACCTGCAGCTTGAGGAACTCCACTTCCTGTTCCTCGTGGGCGTGGCTCAGGTCTGTCAGGGAGCTTGGCCGTTTCAGCTGGGGCTGGATGGATTGTTGCTGTGAGGGGGGCCGAGAGGTGGTCGCTTTTTCCTTCTGAAAGGAGACAGAGAGAGGCGTCATTATGGCTGTAAAGAGAATAATTTCATGCTGTTCCTAAAATAGCCAGTAGAGGTCCCACTTCCTTTTTGATGATATTCACAGTGACACCCAAAGCGCAGCAACACAATCTCTCTTCCTTTACAGATTAAAACTAAAATATCTACTATTTTCTACACATAAATGAACTTTAAATTATTGTTTCACTAGAAAGAAGAGAAAAACAACAGAGAGTAGGAGCAGTTAATTATACACTGTGTGCATCTCACCATCTCAGCGTTCTCTCGGCTCAGGTTCTTCAATTTCTCCTCCATGCGTTGCAGCGTTTGCAAGAGGTCGTCATTCTTCTTGGACAGCCGCTTGTTCTTCTCAAACATGGGCTTCATCTGGCTCTCGGCCTCTCGCACCCGCTTCAACTGAACAGAGGAAGGAAACAGGGAGGGAAACAATGTAATCCTAAGTCTTCAAGTGAGACAGAATTTCCAGTTTGAGCAGGAGGGGCAAGATCGAGGCTACCGGCCTTAGAAATAAAATGTTTTAATTAATTTTATAGGTGTGTAGGTTTATGTATGTGTGTATATCTGTCTCATAAGTGTAACAATATGTGTGCGTATGCATGCCTGTAATCACTCCATATATGTACTTCTGTGTGTGTGTTTCTCACTAGTTCATTCCTTTCGTCAGCCAGCAGTGCATTTCTGTCCTCCAGTTTCCTGATGACCGAGTGAAGCTCTGCAATTTTCAGCTGGAACCTCCTCATGTCACGCTCCTCCACCTCCTGTGGAGTCGGGGGGAGAGGAGAGGAGGACGAAGATAAAAACTAAAAAAAGGGAGTACATGCAGGCAGGCAGGCAGGTAATTGAGGTGGATGGGAAAGAGGAGGTGGGATGACGGATGAGATACCATTTCACTGTGAATCTGTACGAGAAGTATAAACAGTATTCACATGCCTCTCACATGCCTCTCCCTCATGAATGAGCTGAATGTGTGAGCTGCATGTGCAGGTTAGGATTGATATACAAGATATACAACACTGGTGTATATCTCCATATGACATATGATGGATGTTTTTCCTTATCACTAGGGAAAAACAGTGTGAGTTTGCTGTAAAATCAGAATGGTGGGGTGGATCTGTCTGCCATTAAGACCTGCTAAAGAAACAAAGACATACACAGTATATTTTTATCTTTTATCTTATTTTCACTATATTATACTTCAGTAAAACTTTCAGTCGGGGACTGAATACTTTTTTTTATGGCACCTAAAGCCAGGGCACCAGCAGGTAATGCCAAGAATCAATGTAAAGCCAATACTCTTTCTTTAATTTAAATATTGTAGAGGCTTTGTTACTATTCAAAAATCATAGTTTTGCCACCTACAATGTGATGTTTTGCTGTGGTTTGCTGTGGTAAGCCCGTCCAACCGTGAGAGCATATTAGTGCATGTGTGTATCCCACCGGGTAGCTCATCGCCGCAGCCTTGCACTGTGCTCATATGGTGGATACCGGTCATTTGCACCCACCCTCCTGTACCCCCCGTTAACACTGTTAGCTCTGTCAGCACTGTTGTTAAGCACTATTTATGGGATTGGCACTGTTAGCCAGCCCCTACAGGATGTGGCAATGTTGCGATCGGAACAATAAATGCAAATTCGACCAATCCCAGTGAGCTCTGCGCAACCTTGCAATTATTCCCAAGGACTGCCCTTTTTTCGCAAATTTGACCAATCATAATTGTTTCCTATGAGTTTTACCAATCATAGGCACCCCTCGCATTACATTACCAAAGTCACTTCCTTGTTTCTGGTTGTGAAAATGCAGACACAAACATCTCATGTTACCGACAAAAAGAATTGCTAAAGGTCATGCAAGGCAACTCCCTGATGCTCTGTACAAAAGCAGGGGTAAACTGATTTGCAGCATATGTAATACTGTGGTGGAACACAAACATCATCAGTTGAAAAACACTCTTCTCCTGCAAAACACACCCCGAGAGTGGCTGAGATGAGTTGAAAACAGATACGACAAATCACCACAACAGAGGCTGTTACATCCACATCTATTGTAAGTGCTGAGGAATCAAGGTCAGTAACGTTAAATATGTATGGATAGTGTTAACGTTAGTGTGGTATAAATCACAAACTCAGAACACAGCAGTTTCATTCTTATTGGAACAAGCTGCCTTCGATTTTATATTTTATATTTTATATTAAAAAAGTGTCAGAGTGTCACCTCCATGTTTAGAGCCATGTCCTGACAACTCATAGGCTGTGAATTTCACAGCACCTTCAATGTCTGTATTTGTCTGCAGGTGGAGCATGTGTGCATTTCAGAGTGCCCGTGATATTAATTTATTCATGCACATGTACCGGTGTGTATACCTGATTGTTGAGCAGGTCTGAGTTGTCCCCCAGCCCAGGCATCACCTCTCTCTTGGGGCTGCCGTGGTTGTGTTTCTCAGCCTCTCGTACCTGACCCAGCTGCTCATCCAGGGCTTCCTTCTGCAGCTGAAGCTTCTGGGCGAATCCGGCCTGCACCCCCAGCTCCCTCTCCAGGGCACACATCACCCGGTCCTTCGCCTTCAGCTCATCCATCTATGGGCGACGGGGATAGTTGGGGATAGTTAAAGACATGGTGGGTGGTGGAAAGAGTGAGTGAGTCACACAGACAGACAGTTTTCCATTAAATTCAAGTTACAGCCCATATTATTATCAATGAAAATGTTCACATTAAATGATAATATGAAGTGCAGATACTTCTAAGATCAGGTTGCAGAAAATACATTAAAAATATTCATGAAATTCAACAAAAAAAAAGTTACATGAAGTAGACTGTTCTTCTGTTTTCTTTATGTGAAAACAATTATGTTCACCATGATGCAGCTTTTAACCTGAAGTCCCACACTGTCTACACCTTCAGTCTAACAAGCTGTTTGCTGCGATGGCTGAGAACAGAACCAGGGAGCCACAGCGTTTTAACATTTAAAATATAGTGCTTCAGCTGTGATTAATTTATGAAGCTTTGTTCTTGCTCTGAGTTCACACAACTTCTTCTGACAAATGCTCCCACTTCTGCCTCCCTCCATATTTTGTTCTTTAACATTGGCATTTCCTGCACTGCCTGCTCTCCATTGAGCCATTCATTCCTCTTTTACCACACGGACTCCAAATATTATTACGCCTCCTTGTTCAAACATTCCTTTACTAACAATAACGCCTGTTGTAACCATGCTGGATGTAAAATAATTAATGAGTAACTGCAGCGGGTATAAGGGCTTTTATTTTGGCAGATAAGCACCACATAGTGAGATATGCAAAGACAGACAGTACAGCAATTAGCCTCTAACTTTCATACGTCAATGAGATAAATTTCAGAAGCAGGAAAACAGATGTCGGCGTGTGAAGGATTCCAGGTGATATTCAAATGCGGCTGAGACAGACAAGGACTATGAAAGTAACAGCTGCTGGGTTCGTCAAGCTAGCCTATCATGGGAATAAAAATATTACATTGTTTAAAGGGCAGTGTAAGACCTGTCTTTTTGTTACTCATTGCTCTGCATTTTGTAATTTAATTAAGGTTAGCTTGTTGTGATGGACATAACAGAAGACTCCAACAGAGGCCCGAAGGAGAAGTGATCATATATAGTATTACATTTTAAAGGCAGAGCACAAAGGAAGTCTGCACACTGTAGGCTCCAAATAAATAGTTTATTTCCCTTTTCCTCTTTTTTAAGGCGAGATTTAGAGCCTCAGGAAGATCTTGGGGATCGAAATGTTGCATTGAAAAGAGAAAAAGAGAAATAAACTTTATTTAGAGCCCACAGCGAGCAGATCTCCTCTGTGCCCTGCAGAGAAGTATTTTTTGTCTTGCCCCTGAGTATTTTTTGCCAGGATGTGTGCACACTTTGTCCCCCCATGTAATTTTGAAGGCACAAAAAACAATTACCTCATTACCGCACACACTTTCTGACCAAGTTGAAACAGTTTCGGTTATTTCAACTCCTAGACTGTTTTGCAACAAGGGTTTAACTATACTTTAATTTAAATGTGATGACAGTTGTGCAAGTTTTTTGGGTGTGCTTTTTTTGCCAGACCACTGGCAGTAAAGTTTGATCAAACCACACCCACATGTGGCCCTCATGAGGCAGATTAGCTCAGTGTTTTAGTGTTAAACATTTAGGGAGTGATTGTTACTTATTTGGTTATGAATATCTCAAGTTACTGTGAAATGTCAGACAGTCTAGGTGAGTTGATACTGTAAATACAAATGTGCTACCTGGCATACCAAGGTAAATAAAGGTTAAATAGACTTAGTTATTTCTAATGCATTTAAATGATCCATTGTGTGACATATTTCATATTGTAGAGTCACCTGCAAGTACACCAACAGTGTCTTTAGACCATGTTTTAATTCATTAGCCTTTATCTAAAGACTTATCGAGTGGCCGTGTCAGTTTAAGATAATGGAGTATCTCTTATGTGTGTCTTCCCAGCAACATGTGGTCTCACCAGTCGGCGAATGTCTCTCTCACAGTCCCGTTTGATGCGGTGCACCTCATCCTGGTGCTGCTGGTAGGCCGTGCGGAGATCTGCTGCTTTGGCTTTATCTGCCTGCAGAGCATTTGCATGCGCCTCCTCAGCCTGTTTCCTGGCTGTCTTCTGCTCCTGGATCTAAAAGACCACACACACGCACATCATAATATTAATACACACAACAACAAAGAGAGTGACACTCACGCATTCAGCGACACACATCCTATCCAAAAGACAGTTGTAATGATAGATGCCCTGTTTGTCTGGAAAGGCTACAAAGAAACAATAGCTTGGAAACAGGCTTTTCCACCCTGCTTCCTGTTTTTCAGCAGCAAATTTACAAAGGTTTACACAGTCCAACACCACCAACACTGACACACACATGTGCACTCATATAATGGTTTCAGAATGCCAGCTTTCCGAAAATACTGTTCTCATGAGGTCACAGCCAAAATCCAACAAAAACACAAAGACAGCCATCACAATTGGCAGCTAGTGACAATATGTAAGTGCTTTAATTATGGTTTAAATATGGTTTTAATATAGCTTTTGGCTGCACTGACAAGAAACAAAGTTCGAGCTCTGCTTCATATTTTTACTGAAAACATTATGAAAATATATTTAATACTGGAAACTGTCACCTAAATTCATGCTACAACCCACCTCCTGCTGTAGCTTTATCCTCTCCCCATCAAAAGCTCTCCTGGCCTCCTCCCGAGCCTCTGCAAGGAGAGCATTTTTGAGCTTGTCAGCGGCTCCATCTCTCAGTGCATTAACAAGCCCCTGGAGTCTCTGCACCTCAGCATCCCGGATCTTTATGGCCCGGGCCAGCTCGACTTCATGCTGCCGCGCCAGGGTCTCGCGGGCAGCCGCTATCTCCCGAAGTTTTTCTTCATGGAGTTTGGCACGCAAGTCAGTGAGCGCCACAGCGTGTTTGTGCTGCTCAAGCTCCCGAGCCTGCCGCTGCTCCTGGAGCCGCTCGCGGAGCTTACATACCTGTGAGAGTGACACATTTTGCCATTAGAGTTGCATAAGAATCCGATCAGCCAGTCATTATCATACAAATCACAGGCCGCCTTCCATTTGCCCCCTGTGTGTGACTGTGTGCAGCACTGTGACGACTTCATTTGCAAGTTTGCGCTTTAGGTCCTGAAACAAAATGGATGCACAGCTTTCGAGTGGTGATTTATTCCCCAACAGGGAGCAATAGACACTCAAATGGAGAACAGTTATGGCTCCTGTGCTGACTTAAATAAATGTTAAATCAAAAAGAATATTTCCTTGCATGTACCTCCTCATATCTCCGTCTGCTCAGATTAATTTTAGCATGATAAATGATTCCATTTGATGCTTCTGCATACTTGTCCCACCCTAATTGTCAATATTATACTTTATGCAGTGCTGTTGACAATCGTACACCCACTGCTCCACATGGCATCCCCCAGGTGCTTTTTACGTATAGTGCATATGTTTTAAGCAAGCAAGTAAGTTGCCCCCGTAAGAACTGAATCCTGACACTGTTATTGCCATTCTCCAAGTTTAACCATGATGGATGCAGAGAAGGGCACAGAGAGGTAGTTTCTTTGTCAGTCAGAGCACAGAGGGAGAGGCAATCCACTCTGACAGCTTGACTATGTGCAGTGTTGGAAGGACAGGCCTAAAAGCCACTGAGTAAATATAATGCTGGTTGGCCATGAGGTGTGTGCATAATTAACACCTTCTTAATGAGACACTGGAATAAACTATCAGCACTAAGTGAAAATCCAACTTAACTAATCATAAGCTCATAACTGAGTGTATTCAGCATTATTACAGCTGCTACTATGAGTATTACCTCTTAGAAAATGTGCTTGTATTGAATATTAGCTGCAGTGAAAAAGCCTTTTTAACTCCTGACTATGAGCCTGCACAAATAAGTGAATGGTTTATAAATAATTCTTTGAAATTGGCCACCCTCTCCTTCCTCCGCTTCTATTGTGATGATTTAAAGGGGACTCTCTACTGTCACTGTCATCATTTTTCTACACAAGGACTCCATTTCCTTCTCTTCTTCTTCTTCTTCTTCCTCCCCCTCACCTTGCCCCGCTCCTGCTGCAGCTCAATCTGTGTGTCCATGAGTTTGCTCCTCAGCTCCTCGTTGGTGGCCTGCACCGAGTCAGCCATCACCTCTGATTTCTCCGGCTTCCTCCCCTTTTTAACGGGTTGGGCCGTAGGGGGTGTGGTTGAGGACATAGCACTCTGGCCGCCCAATCTGGACGGACATAGAGCGCCGGGTGTGGTGAAAAGGAGGAGAGAGTCAGTTGCTGCTCCTCCTTCTGTCGAGGCCCTGCGTCATCGTTGTCAAGTCTACATCATGGCTGGAGGTTGCTGGGAGTTTCTATTTGAGAGACAAACAGAGCGAAAAAGAAAAAAGGTGAGTCAGTGTTAAAAACTGGGTTACACCAAGCTACTCTGCACAATGCACTGGACCCAAGCCACATGACGCACAGCCTGGGGAAAACAGACTATTTTTGGGACTAACATTTACACTCTCCTCTGTCACCCTCCTCTCTCCAACACATACACGTAGGCCATTTATCATCATCCTATTCCAGTCCCTGGGCTGTACTTAGAAGCCCCACAGTGCATGAAAATGTGTCCGACCACCACAGTTATGGTCCCTGGTCTCTTACATTTTCCTAACACTTCTGTCTGTTACTAGACTAATAAATGAATTCTTTACTCTGAGGATTCCTTAGTCCAGCGGTCCTATAATCTGTTCTAGACCTGTATACATACTGTGCAGATCACTGTAGTCCACTTAACCCCTGTAAAACAAACTAATCATCACACTCATTTTGTCTTCACACCTGCTAAATAAATTACTGTTTCAAATAGATTTCTGATTGATTTTTTTTCTTGACTGTTTGGAGCAGGTGAATGTAGACAGCAGCTGCCTCGACTACTGCCATTCGATCCTTCCACTTTTTCCATTAGTGCAGTATAATAGCAAGACTTGTCTCCACCTTTCACTTTCTGAACATATTGGATATACCGAAAAGGGTGTCCACTGGCATTATTTTTCTAGTTGTAAGAGCTTTTATATAAAACAGCTGCAGCAATAGCAAGTCAGAACAGTCTGAAGTGAAATGAGTGAATGTTTGGGTTTTGTTGCTTGTAAAATTACTCGAAACAATTATTCACTTATCATTATGGTAGGCAATTCATTTTCTGTCGCTGATGTAATCGATAATTCCACTGACAGTTTAGCTTTGAAGGAAAAATTTACCGAAATACATATTTTTCATCTTACCTTTAGTGCTGCTTATCAACCTAGATTGTTTTTTCTTTTCTTTGAAAGATCATTTCTGGGGCTTTTTGCCTTTAATGGATAGGACAGTGTAGTTTGTGAAAGGGGGAGAGAGAGGGAATGACACGTAGGAAAGGGCCGCAGCCTGGAATCCAACCCGGGTTGCTGCAGCAAGGACAGAGCCTGTACATAGTGCCTGCTGTAAATGCTTTGTACATAGGGCGCCTGCGACGCCCCAACATAGATTGTTTTGGTGTGAGTTGCTGATATTGGCAGTCGAGACATCTGCATTCTGTCTAATATAATGGAAATGGATGGCACTCGGCTTGTGGTGCTCAAAAAGGAAAAAAGACCAGGTTACCAGAAATCATGACCAGGTTACTCAAGATAATCCTCTGACCTTGTTTTGAGCAGTTTCAGGTAGGAACTATTTTCTGTCTACTGAACTACATCACCAACCCAATCAATATGCAGAAAAAAAGAGGGCATCTACTGATAGCTCACCTAGCACAACTGAGCAAGCTAATGTTACAGCTTAGCCAAGGATGACACCATGAATGTTTCCATCTTGCACTGTCACAAGCGTGAGGACTGTCCCTTTAAAGGTGCATTGCATTGGCTAAGTTGGAAGAAGGAACAACATCCAATTGAACCACACAAACCAATTCAAATACAAAATGATTTCAATTGATGATTAGTTTACGCCTCCTTTTCCCCGCCAAAGGCAGGCGACGTTGTGTTAGTAGGTGTATTTTTGGCAGATTTTGTTATGGATTTGTTGCTACAATGACACACATTCACTGAGCTGAAAGTGGACTCCTCTAATCTCTTCCTGGAATGAATTGTAACCCAGTAACCTTGCAGTTCTTTCTGCTGACTATTAAATAAATAATGCAACGACAAGGGAGCTAAAGCATTAAGACCGTAGGCGCCTCCATCTTTTTCTACACACACATTACCAAACATTCATACAACATACACAGATGGCAGCAACAGTTACCAAGGCAACCCTTGCTCTCAAAAACTATTCCTCTCATAGCAGAGGATGATGGGAAGGAGGAGTCTCACAGTGGATTTGAAATATGCACACAGAGACACGGTGCACACACAAAAACACACACAAATGCATCCTATAGAGGCTGCACGTTTGTGAAAAAAAAGCACACACACACACACACACATCATTTTGCTATCTGATTCAATCTCGGAGCCGAGGTTGAGTGAGAGACAGAAATGCATTGATGCTGGAGGGCAGGGGAGCTTTCTTCCACATGGATTTTTACACAGCACGCACAGTCAAACGTTGGGAAACAGTGGGGATGGGAGAGAAAAGAACTGAGAGAGAGGATGGAGGATTAAGCCTATAAAGAGAGAGGCAGATAAGAGGGAAGAGTAGGAGCAAAGTGGAAAAAAAACATGCAGACCTCTACTAGAGAATAAACCTCCAACCACCCCCCCATCTCCTCCGACATCCCTCCACCCCCATTTGCTGGCATGGTGATGTTACCGAGCTGAGGCAATCAGTGATCTCACTCTCATTCACAGAGACAGAAAGAGAGAGAGAGGACGGGAGAGAGAAATCATTCACACACAGAAAGACCTGACACAATCACACACTCTTCGAGTCTTAAACAGAACTATAGGGACGGACACAGCTGACATCTACTCACACAAAAGCTCCCTGCACTCATTCACATTACTAACAAGCATGTATTTATTTACAGTGGGTCTACAGTCTTGACTTCACTTTCCAGCCTTCCACTGCTTTGAGCATGTTTTTGCATGCCTGGTCCATTATCAGAGACCAGGTGTACCCACGCAGAAATGGCTGAGATGTATGACGGATGGTTTCACGAGTATTTCCTCATGGGGAAGGAGGCGTGGGTGCTCATCCTACCAACATCTGGATGTAACGCTCTTCCTCAGTGGAAATAGACAGTGATAACTTAAAGATACAGCTGGTAACTAAACAGTCACCATATTCCAAAAGAAGTGCATAATACAAATAGGCTGTGGAAAAAAAAATGTCCCTCCTTCCCTCCTACTACCTCTTATGGCATTTGCTAGAATCAGACTATGGCGCGGCCAGCAACAACCAATCAGAGCCGAGGAGTCTCTGACTTAGCTGTCAATCATGTCAATCGCTCCGTGGACTGCTGTCAAACTGTCAAACAAGCCAGCGCTGGTCAAATATGCATAAAGATTCAGTTACTGCATTGCCCATTTCCTGTCTCAAATGTTTTCAGAGACATATTTTAGCACAGTGGCTTCCAAATGGTGGGTCACGGTCCAAAAGTGGGTCACAGGTCCATTCTGAATGGGCCACAAGTGACTCATAAACATGTCAGCTTTGTAAAAAACACACTTTATATTGAAGTACAGTGGATTTCTGGAACAGAGCTTTTAATTTGAACTAAAGGAAGGCTACTTGACAGAGACAGAAAACTAGCTCAACAACATGGTTTGACGCTGACTAAATTAAACTATGTGGACATAAACTAACTAAAACTTGGGAGAAATCTAGACCCCATGTCTGCACCAGTTTTGACCCACTGTTTTAGTGTACTATTTAGCTGTAAAATGAGACAGTTGGTCCAGCTGGTGGGCGGTGCTTGGTACTTCTGTTTACCTGTATCCAACATGGCAGCCAGGTCAAAAACTTTCTCATGTTACAGCTAAACAGTACATTAAAACAGGTTTCTGAAAACATTTGAGAGGAGAAACAGGGAATGCAGCAACAGAATCTTGATTCATATTTGATCAGCGCTGCTTAGTTTGACAGTTTGGCCACAGTTCGTGAACCCTGATTGACATAACTGACAGCTGCGTTGGAGACTCCTCGGCTTTGATTGGTTGACCATTAGAAATGCTGCAAAGCAATTGAGTAGGCAGAGGAGTATGATTTTTCTCACAGATTGTCTAATATAGTGTGGTGTGAATATAATGACAGTTGCAGCAAATATGAAAAAATATATTTTTACAAGAATTACTAACTGTAGCTTTAAGTGGTGATTCATATGAGTCATTTTCATACATATTTATCGTCACATATTTTGGGTCAGAATGAGTCAACTGACAACCTTTTCTTGCATCACAACAGCACTCTTAATATATAATGTATAGTACATTTTTTACGTCAGTCAAGATTCTACAGGCACAAACATATACTGTATAAATATGCCACCAACCACACCACAGTTCCCACAAAGCCCCCTGGAGCCACATGTTCCCAAGCTGGTAGCCAGAACCAAACTCTCAGAGTTTATAGGGGAAACTGGAGCACTTTATAGGGGCACCAAGAAGCTAACAAGCCCCTTTAATGTTCACAGAAGCAAACAAAAGCCAGCACAGGTCATAGACCTTAAATCACCTCATCCACTCCGAAATATAAACAGTTGCCAAGCTTTTATTGCACTAGAAAGCTTAGCTGTTTAAACAAAAACCTCTCAACAGGTAAAACTGATGGCCAACATCAAAGAGGCATCATTGACCCTACAATCACACATATATACCTGACATAATCCATTCATACTATAACAAATGAAAATTGCAATGACTTGTCAAATCAATCATAAGTCATATATTGCAAAGAGTAAAACGTAATTTGGAAAAAACTTCAAGGCCTATTTTAATGCAGTGAATGTAGCACTAAAACAATGAGCTTCAACAAACAATGGAGTTAAATCACTCAGCTGTGACTGCAAGAAAGAAGTGATGAAGAAATCCTGCAGCTGCTGAGGAGTTTCACAATTAAGCTAATGGTTGCTGGAGAGTGAGACTCCAAAACAGTCAGCAACAAAATGTGTCCATTGGCATCCTCCAAAACAACATTAGATTATTAGTTGAGGCACAGCATAATCAGGGCTTTGGGCTGGTACCTGGCTACAACTGGCTAATGTTAAAATCTTCATCTTTTCAGAAATGGTTCAACAAAGTGTGACAAACATAAAAAGGTAGTTTCATAACTGCCTCAGGAAGTCTCTCAGTGAAATGATGGGCCTGTGCAGGGTTACAACAGGACACTGGTTGATGGGTGTTCCCAGACTTCCTGGCTTTTATTTGGATGATTCAAATGTAAGACGTGAGAATGTTTGTTTATCTTTGTAGGAAGATTTTTGTGATAAACGTTAGTAGTGAACAGTACAATATAGTGGACAGTGGTAAGGCAGTTTATTGTTAAAACAGGTGTCTAAAGTAACCTACTTTAACAGCTGGAGACTGTATTAATCATTTGAAACAAGAAGCCCTGGCAAAAATAAAAAATAAAAAAATGTCCACCTACTAGTTTGCAATAAAACCATTAAGTTTTTTGTTGCTCTTTCAGGTACATGTGGTGGCAGTGTTCCTAAAACTTTTCCACCATTTTCTTTTATTGTGAGTTTGCAGCATACCTTAGTAACACAGCCATTCAATCAAATGTAAATAAATAAAACCAAACCTTTTTCCACTTTGGAAATAATTTACTGTATAAGAAGATAGTGATTTTTTTCAAACAAAAGTTAAAAACGCAAAAATATTCAGTTTACTATACTGTAAGAAAGGGGAAAAGCAGTCAAATATCAGACAAAGAAAATGCATCCATAAAACTTTTGGCATCTCTCCTTGAAAATGAACTTAGATGATATATTGGTTATCAAAATCGTAATAATTGATTCCTGGTCAATCATCTAATGGATTATTCGACTAGTCATTTCACTCCTAGTTGTTTCTTTCTATGAAAAGCCAGGTTGATTTATCACATCTCACAATTCCTATTAAGTTTATATCAATTATAACATCTATTCAAAATAAGTCAAGTCAGGTGGAATAAGTATTGGCGTTAGTTAGGAGTGTTTACATCAATCTGGATTGATATTTCGATTCAATAATCAATTAGCCCATATCATTGTTATAAAGTGAAAACACCAATATATGTTGTCATCTTTAAGATATGCCCTTATTTTGAAATTCCCATGGCACGTCTGTGTCACCACTTCTGTTGAAGCTAACCTACTCTCTAAAAATTTAAACAGTGCTAGTAGCCTAGCATGGGGCAGACAACAGCAAGCAGTCAAGGAAACAACAATGAGGATATTAACTGATATCATCTCATATCAATGGTAGGCCGCTGAATGAAACTGATCAAAATCATATTCTGGCAGACTTTGTGATATCAATAAATATCCAAAGAATTAATATAATATGGTATCTAAATGAAAGTGGTGATTTACACCTCTAACTTTAGTGCCATAAACCTGTCCTTAATGGGCATCAGAAAAATAAAGCCTGCAGAGAGATGTGCATTTGAATTAAATGACTGGTTGCTGGGGGAGGTCAGTGTCACCACCCTGACTTCACAAGAAGTCCTGACAATTGCGTGTAACTGGCAACAAAAATAAATTCATAAAAACCTGACATTTCTTGAGAAACACAACATTTATTATTACATTTACTAATTAACTTACATGTCTGTGATATAAAAATACAAATAATGCACTTTACTCTTTAGCAGATGTTATTTATAGGTTATTTATATAAGTATTATATAAGCTATGTCATAGGTGTTTTATGGTTATCAATAAAGTGCAAAATGTTGGGTAGACAGACATCTGCAATTGTCACAAGCTTATTGTTACACACTCACAGATGGACCTCCTCGAAGCTAGACAGACCACACACACACACTCACATGGTGTCAAACATTAACTAGACTTCAGTGAGACATGCTGGCCCAGTAAATACATAAAAGAGCTGCAAATGGAAGCTAAAACAAAAACACGTTGTTTCTCCGTCTAGGTTAAAAATCAACATTGAGGGCGTGGACAGACTGAGATGTGCTCCTGTTTATACTTTACATTTATCATAGTGCCTCATAGAGTTATATACGTACACAACACACATACATTCTCACTGTAGGCATATCAGCCTCAGCAGACTGTAGACTGTCAGAACAGCTCTGGCCGCACTCCAGACATCCGTCCACAGTCTACACACACACACATACACACACAGCAGTCTAGCGATACTCCAAAGACACCGTAAGATCCCACTGAGAGGCTGAGTAACCCAGCCAAGTGCAGCACTAGTGGAGCATATGACCTACAAACTACTATGCCAGCAGAATGACTACAACAAGTTACTGACCCCAATGACTAGTCAACCTAAACAGATAAACAAGAAGTCTCTCTCATGCTCTGTGTCTCTGTCACACACATGCACACCATCAACTCACGCTATTTAGATCAACTGCACCTACAAATGATGTGTCAATTTGGTCATCCCTGTCTTTCATTGCTGGAGGTGTGTTTTTGCCTGTGCTGTGCATGTATGCTTTTGCATGCATGGCTGCAGCTATGTTAGCAGTGATAGCCTCATCCCCCTCCAAAAGACATGATTGTGCACTACGTAATGTGATTAACCGTGCCTCTCTCTCTGACTACACAGTACATTAATCAGTACTGACTGGTTACTATTTACCCCCTGGGTTACACATAAACATTTATACACAATACAGACATTTACTCATCCATCCCACTCTTTGCATCAAAAGTATGGGATGAATTACCCTGGTATGGCTTCAAGAAATGGTTGTAAGCAAAGTAGTGAGGCATGAGAGAGGCATGCACAAGTGGGTACAGTCTACAGGGATTATCCCAGAAGCAGCCAGTGACTCAAAGTGTTACGCTGTTGAAGACGGGGGGTATGGAGGGAGAGATAGGATTATGAATGAAGAATAAGTGGGATGAATTAAGTTAGAGAGCTGAGTGTGGAGGGCGTGTGGGGAAAAAGAGGAAGAAACTATGACGTAAAGAGGAGTCCCAGTGAATGTCAGAATTCGTTGACACTGTATCTGACATAGAGTAGATTGACAGGTTGAGGTCAGGGTGGACAAATGACATTAAATCATCATAAATAGACAGCAGAATGGGAAGTTTACCAGCCACTGACTGACACAAGTTCAAATTCACCAGTCATTCAATAGTAAATCGTTGATTACTTTGGTATTTTAGCAGCATTTGGCTAGTGGCTGGTGCTGATTTCCCACCCTCATAGATAGAGATCTTATCTTCCTGTCACAAATGTAATAATATTTTTGTTCCAGTACCTGCATGAGACAGCTATTGCTTACTTTGGACCACTTAAAACAACACAGCCAATGAGCACAGCCTGCATCATAGTTTTTGCAGCATGCCCAGAGCAGGCTGATCAAACAGAAGTGAGTGTGCAACACATGTTGGCTGTCCACCGAGGCAGATTTACGAGCCTCTGGAGCCGCCTGCTACAGCAGCAGAGCTGTTATGACAGACCCCGCCGGTAAACACACCCGGGCGGGAAGAGTACATGCATGGCAGGGGGGCTGATTTGGTATATAGGGGATATGGTGGAGATGTTTGGGATGGCTTAATGCGATGTGGCCAGCTATCTAATGAGCTGTCAAATGGGAGATTAAAGGGTAGAGTGCTGCTGGAGGGGAGCGCTCTACACTGCTGACTACTGCCTGCCTGCCTGCCTGTCCGGCTTGCCAACCACACCCCACGGCGACATGCATGGGGGCTGCTGCAGCATCCTCCAGCCTCAGAGGTCGGCTGTCCTTGCACCCAGGCTGTAGTGTGGTGATGTTCATGTGTGCACCCACTGTCATGCAGCATTTCC
>JAPZEB010000026.1:16445019-16461978 GCA_029783705.1 Chaetodon striatus
AGATTAAAATTTATGATCGGAAGAGGGCACAACTTGATCTCATAGAGCCGCATTTATCTTCACATTTTTCATGAAATATTTATCCAGGCTGTATAGTTTCCAAATATTAATGGTTTGTTTTTATTCCCTTAGTCTGAAATCAATCCACTTGTATTCTGGCCACGAAAATGTCTAAGGAAAAAAAAATAATGTATTGATATTCACTGGCTATTAACCTCTTTACAGCTTCCAGTTAATGCACCCTAACCATCTCATGCATATTCTTAATGCTCTGCTTAGTATTTTCTACCCACGGGCCACTGGTAGACTCCTGGGGAGAGAGCGGCTTCAATTCAATTAAAACTGGAAGTTCGGTGACTCCTGATCCAATCAAGCTCTTGGCTGGGGTCCACGACCATGACGTGAATGATAATAATGCCACTGGAGACAGACAGAAACATGACACACTGGAATCTGGCAGGCACTGATGGAAATTTATAGCACTGTGATGAATTAAAAGAACGGTGACACTAAGCATATGTCTCGAAAGTCATTGCAGCGTGATTGCCAGATGTCTAGAGACTGCAATGATGATGTTTCAGCTTGAATACAAGAAGGAAGAGTTGGGGAGGGGACAAAAAAGCTTCACCCAGCGTTGCACTGTGGGCTGCAGTGGGGAAAAGAGATGCAACTTTTTTTTTTTTTTTTTTTTCCCCAGAGAAAAAGATGACAAGTGATAGTAACAGATCCATACAGTCTCCATCAGTGCCTTGTGTGACTGCCTGTTGGGTTGTTTTCAGCACTGGGGTTCCTGTTGGCGTTCAAGGTAGGTCAAGTATGAAAGTTAGCCACAGGGATGTTAATAATTAACTGCTAAACTCAGGGGTCACCCTTGGCTAAAAGAGGGATGGTGCAGAGACCCCCCTACTACATATACTGTATAATGAGTTACATGTCAAACTGGGCATATAATTACATGTAGGTCGGCCATGTATTAACTTATGGTGCATACAATATTATATCTATACAGCATGAATGTTTCTGTGCTGGACAGAAGGCTATTTCAGAGTTTCTAAAATAATCCATTGTGGCTCATAAGAATGCTGTACACCTGCAATAATGATACAGCTAACTGGCCAATATGTTTACACAGTACGTAACTGTTAGCTAACTAGTTCGCCACACCACTATGGGGGGGGTGCTGCACAGTAATTTAGGGTTAGCTAGCTAACATGATTGCTCAGGGATCCATTTGTAACAGCTTATCACAACTGTGTGCTGTAAACTTCATGTTTTGTTTTTGTTTAAATCAATAGGCTGATTTATCTTTGCTAATATGTTGGACTCATGTTGAGATAAGATAAGAACTTTACTGTCCATTACATTACATGAAATGGAGATTTGTCTTTGGCAGCTGGCATATAAAATACAACATAAAACAAAGCACAATAAATAATGAACATAGGTAAGTACATCAAAATTGCATTGTATTGTAATATTTGTATATTAAGCACATACTGCGAGCAGCAGCAGCGACCCACTGACCGACACTGGCACACTGGGAGGACAGAAACAGAGGGCTAAGCGGTGTTGGGGCACCTGCTGCAGCAAGTGAACACACAGTCTGCAGTCATTTTGACTTGACCAGCAGACTTAACCACAAGCCAACTGGTAGTTAAAACAGGTGACATGCTTTCCGTTCTATAACCAGCTGCCGGCGATTTGACCAGCTGAGTTGCAGGTGACACCATCAGCCGGCTTGAGTCGAGCTCAGACTGGCCAGTTCACACCATCGTAACCTTTCTCTGCAACACGCTCCAATATGTGCAAAATTCAGCTGCCAGGGTTCTTATGCATTCCAGGCCCTGGCAACACATCGCTCCAACCCTCATCCACCTTCACTGGCTCCCCATCGAGTCCCGGATCAACTACAAAATCCTCCTCCTGACCGACAGATCCCTCCATGGCCTTGCACCCCACTACCTCTCAGACCTTGTCCACCCTTACACCCCATCGCGGAACCTCCGGTCTTCAGATGCTGGCCTGCTCTTCACTCCCAACACCAGACTACAGACTTCCGGGAACAGAGCCTTCAGCGTGGCACCACCGACCCTCTGGAACTCTCTTCTTGCTGACATCCATAACGCCTCACCCACAGACAATTTCAAAAAACTCCTTAAACACCACCCTGAGGCCAGGCCTTTCCTCTGCCAGCTTATCCTCTACCACAACCACACCAACCTCAGACCGCCCTAAGCCTAAACTCACCATGCCGACGCCTCCGACTACACCCTCATCTTTACCCTCTAGTGCCTCCCCACGGACTTCTCCTGGTCTTTCCTCCCGTTCTTCCTCCCTGTCCACGCCGCCTGCCTCACCTCTGCGGCAGCCCATCAGAAGCCCCTCTCAGGTGGGCAGATCCCAGCTTAATGCAGCCTCTACGGAGACTCCCCTGACTGGATCTACAGCCGCTGGAGCTGCTGCCATTTCTCCACAGCCTCCTCCCACACCTGAACCAGGTCAGAATCAAACCCTGAGCTTTGACCTTCCTACACTTTTAATCACTAAATCTTCACTTCACTTTTTGACTTTCTTTTTCTCCACCAATCAGTGCAGCCGACACTCCCAGTTTACTGTGTGTACTGCAGTGTCTCCATGACAACCATAGTCATTTACCACAACATGTAAAGCAGCCTCTCCCACTCTGCTGACTTGAGGAAAAAAACCTGTCTCATCCCCGTGTTTTCAGACCATTTCAGTTCCCACAAACCAAATCCTGCATTACAAGTTCACATAGTAGGAGATCTGTCAGCTGCACTGGGAGTATCACATGTTAATTTGTCGCATGGCTTTGCAGTGACATCTAGATATGTAAATATGGAGAATTACTGGAACATGTGAAATCTAACACCGCAGTCATTTAATTTGGACCACAGTTGGACTCACTCTCAGTCCTGTCCCCTGAAAAATACACACCCTGTACCATGTGCCTAGCTGTTTAGATAATCATCATGTAGCAAAAGGAAAAATTAGAGACAGATTGCATCAGTGTAACCATG
The DNA here is from genome assembly GCA_029783705.1 of Chaetodon striatus. Classification (NCBI taxonomy): domain Eukaryota; kingdom Metazoa; phylum Chordata; class Actinopteri; order Chaetodontiformes; family Chaetodontidae; genus Chaetodon; species Chaetodon striatus. Next base: position 16,448,058 of record JAPZEB010000026.1, read on the forward strand.
CGCATTACATCAGGTAAGCTAGCAGCTGCTGTTATTTTAGGGCACTGGTGAGGATCAGGGTATGAGCAGCAGCATTGATGGGCATCTAATGAAAGTTACTGGATCCCATTCAAATTTTCTTTTGCTTCCAGCAGGCACAGACAGACCACCACTACACTCGCCAGTATCACTTACAGTCCGTAGGCGTTTTGAATCTTGGAAAGTGTTTCCACATTTGTTGCCACCTCCGTCTTTTTCCTACAAGTATATGTGACACAACAAATGTGACACCTTACTTTACAGGAAGTAGAGACATTTTCCATGTGAGCTCTAGCTCAAGTTAGGCAGTAACAGAAACTCATCAGCCAAAAGAAGATGACAATTAAAGCAACAGGGTTCAGAGGGACATTCTTATCAGGACAGGAGCTGTTTCTGGAAGGATCTGACTCATGCTGACGCTTTGGGATCACTCATGCCGCCGACTGGCACATGAAACTGGACTGTTGCCATATGTTGAGTATTTTTTAACTAAAGATGAGTAAAAAGAAATCTGTGATTATACTTTAAATACTCACCTGAAGAAAACACAATTATTTTTTAGTTGAAATGTAAATTTTGGGCTATATGCATAAAAAATAAATGGTTCAGTTAAAGTTAAAGCTTCCTCCACATTCATATAATTTTTGTCACTAGTAGACATTAACTTGAAATGGAAACAGCCTGGTCAGCAGTTTCAGTTACCAGGGCGCTCTGCTTTCACTGCACTGTGTCATGATTGGACAGCTGGAAGCAAGACGTTTGTGTGTGTGTGTGTGTGTGTGTGTTTGTTTGTGTTTGTGTTTGTGTGTTGTGGGTGCAAATGCTTGGTTTGTTTGGTGTTTCTATTGTATCTTATCTAAATGTTATTATTGTAAAATGCTGTACAAATACACTTGCCTTGTTAAAAACAGTTGCAAATGGGACCCAACGACATAAAGCAGTTGTAAAAAATTTTATGTTCAGTTCAAATATTTATCATCCCACAGAAAGAAATACTTATTAAATAACTGTCCCTTTGTGTTAAGCACCTATTTACAGAAGACGCTCTTTACTAAAACATTGACTGCCCCAAAAACCTTATCAGTCAATTAATCAATCAAACTTTATTTGTATAGCACTTTTCATACATCGCAATGTAACACAAAGTGCTTCACATATTCAGAACAAACAAACAAACAGACATAAGACGGGGATGAGTAACTGATAAACAAATGGGTAACTGGGGGTAGGGCAGGGCAATATGTCCTGAAAATTATTTCGCAATATTTGTTTACGCAATAAGGCAATTTGTTGGACACTGTTTTATGTTATTGTGTAGCTATCGTTAAAGGAATACTTTACCTCCCAAATAGGGCTGGGCAATATGAAGATGTTATAGAGATATTATATTGTGAAAGAGATATCAGACCACACACAGTAATAGATTTTGGATACCGTTGTATCGTGATATGGCATAAATGCTGTTTTTTTTCCTTCATTTTAAGAACATATTACAGTAAAGTGATGTAAATGTATTGACTTACCAGACTTTTCTATTTGTTTTAACGCTTGCCTTAACCCACTTAGCTGTTATATTCACATTATTGATGATTATTGATCACAAATTTCATTGTGTTAATATTTTCTGGAAAAAAACAAACAAATAAACAATAGTCATCCCTACAACTTTGTCACATCAGAGAGGGTATCTGGTCAGAAATATTGTTATGTTCCATTTTGTCTCCCAGTCCCAGCATTGATGAAGTGTTTTTGAGAAGATTTAAGAATATTGAGATATATATCGTATATATATATTTATTGTGTATCAAGATGTAGCCTGAAAATATTGTGATATAATTCTCAGGACATACCGGCTTGCCCTTAGTGTTTATATCAGTGGAGTCTGGATTTAAAAGAGAGCATAGATAAGTTTCACATTCTGTTCAGTGCCCAGTCAGACAGGGCTGTCTGTTTGGGAAGTACTGAGCATCGGTAAACGCTGTTGCCTATGAGTTTTTTGGGATTTTGGATTCTTTGTTCACAGTGGAAGCAAGAAAATCAAAGTTCTCTTCAAGAATTCAATAAAACACAGCATGTGTAACTGATGTACTGTAGAAACAATCATCTGGTGGGTAAAGTATTCCTTTAAAGACCAATGAAGTCTACTGTAGAGTGTGGAGTAAATAATTCTGTTTCTCTCAGAAGAGCCGGAGGAGGAGGTCAGTCTTGAGGACTTGGAGGAGAGAGCAAAGTCAGGAGATGCTAAAGCACAGACCAAGGTCAGTGTCAATGAACATATTGCAAATACTATTGACTTTAATGACCATATGGCGGGCAGGGGACGGATCAGCCCAGTAATGACAAATGTTATTTTAGAGGGACATATTGATGGGAAGGACAGGTCATGAGTCGACTAAGTCACAGTAATGCTTGCCACACAAGTCTGAGAGTCTCTGAATGTGTTGTCCAGATGGGCCGTTACTTCCTGGCACTGGCAGAAGAAAGAGACGAGGAGCTGAACAATTGCACAGCGGTCGCTTGGCTCATCCAGGCTGCTAAACAAGGCCGCAGGGATGCCGTCAAAACGCTGCAGCAGTGCTTAGCCTCCAGGAAAGGTACCATTATATCCCACAGCAAAGTAGCATCACTGGTTTGATGTAATGAGTTCATTAGTCTTGCCCTCAAATGATGCTGAGAATACCTGTCCATCATCAGTGTACATGTGTGTGTGTTTCAGGCATCACTCTGGAGAACTTTGAGGAGGTGAAGAAGTTGTGCACAGAGACACGATTTGAGAGGGGAGTCAGGAAAGCAGCTCTCCTGATGTACTGGAAGTTGAACCCAGAGAGGAAGAAGTCGGTGGCTGTCTCTGAGATGCTGGAGAACGTTGAACATGTCCACACAGAGCCGGGTACGGGAGGGGGTGTATTGTATTTGAACACAATGACACTGTACAGTTTTATGTCGCTAATTAAAACTAGTTACGTGTTATTGTATTGTCTCTCCTCCATTTGCAGGTAAACCAGTGTCCCGGGGTCCACTAAACAGCTCTACCAAGAAACAGAGGAGAGTCCTGGAGACTATGGTCACTAATGAGGGTATGTGTAGTTTGAGACATGGCCCTGACTTGCAAAAAAGTGTTAGCTAATACAGTCGTCTATGTGCAATTTGTAATATATTCTTCTTGTCTAGGATGATTCAACAGCAGTAATTTTTTAATTGAGGTTTAAGAGATTAAATCACAGCTGCAATACAAAAAGTAACTTGCAAATTTAAATTATATTTTCATTTTAACACTTGTGTGTCTTCTCTACATCTTTGTAGCCAGATGCCAAGTGGGTCTTGACGATTTTGTTGAGATGACTAAGAAGTACGCTCAGGGTGTTGCACCTTCACCAGTCATGGCTGCAGCGGGAGGTGATGACGACGACGACGATGATGTAGTGGTGAAAAATCCAGATGAATTGCCTTTACACCAAAAGGTAGGAACTCTCAGACTTTGTTATGATGTGAGTGGTGACAGCTGTGCGTTTGATTCCATGCTCTCCTGTTTTTGGATTTGTTTAAAAGGTACAATGTGTAAGATAGGACCAGAATTTCAGTTTTAAAAAGTCAAAACATGAACCAATGTTCGCAACAGAATGTGAAGAAGGAACAGTGTTGACGTTATATCTATGTATTGCGTTTCTGAGAAATTTACTGAAAATCCTTCACAGAAGTAGTAATCAGATTTTGGGACCTTGTTGACGTACTGACCCGACTGCTCTCTTGTCGTTCTCTCTAGCTGCTGAAGTTCCCTCTGTACGCATTACTGGAGATCAAAGAGCACCTCATCGACTGGGCGTCCCGGGCCGGCATGCAGTGGCTCAGCGCTCTGATCCCCACACACCACGTTAACGCACTCATCTTTTTCTTCATCATCTCCAACCTCACAATTGAGTTCTTCATCTTCCTCATCCCTCTGCTTGTTTTCTACCTCTCATTTTTCTCCATGGTCATCTGCACACTGCTGGTATTTCAGGTTCGTAACTGCTCCTATGAAAATATTAACACTTTGATAGAGCTTAGTTGAGTTGTTTGTTATTGTAACTGTAAATTATTGTTTTTTCTTTAATCAGAAGGCCTTTATTTAGATTTGTGTACTAGAGTATAGATGTAATTATCTGAGGAGATTTAAGTAAACAGGAGATAATTAGCATCTTTCTCTACAGAACTCAAAAGCATGGGAAAACTTTCGGGCCCTGACAGACCTGCTCACTCACTTTGAACCTGGTCTTGATCTGGAGCAGGCTGAGACTAACTTTGGATGGACACACTTGGAGCCTTACCTGTAAGAACATCTCTATTGACATGAATCCATGTGAACAACGTATCAATTTGTTGTTATTGTTTGCTTTGGTTTGTTTGCAAACGTAAAGTTTGGTTTTGTTCAGGTTTTACTAGTTTTACTTTAAAATTTCCCTTTAGCGTTGTCTTGTAGGTACAATCAGGCAGTTTTTGTTCAATTTAGGCTGATTTTTTTATTGTTTTAATGTCACTATAATTAAAGCTACAGTATGTAATTTCTGTAAAATAACTTTTTGTCATATTCACTGTCACTATATCCTGACAGTAGAACACGGCACAGATCAAACATGCACCTGATTTTTAATCGTTTTTGTCATTTTGACCAAAAATAAATTGGTCTTGATCACTAAAAGTTTGCTCCAAGCGAAAACCAAAAAATTGCAGGTTTTTCTTGACCTGAAGTGCAAACCGTGATGACATCAGTGGGCGTGTCATATTCTGCAGTTTGGAAAGAGAGGATGGAGTCTTGTACATAATAGCCCTCTACGCCTTCTTATTATTATTAGTTGGTCAATGCTTGTTTTTTAAATAAAAACAAATATCTATCACTGATAACAGCTGGCAGGTAATCAAAGTGATCTGCCATCTTGCTACTTCTGTTTACTTCCATTGTGCATTACGCAGCGCCCTCCGTTGATGACACATCCTTGATTACAATGGTTCTGCTCAAAACTGGTGGAAACACAGGCTGGTTCACTCGACGGCACCAGCGTTCCAAGAGTCCTGAGCGTAACTAGTTTAACTAAGCTAACTAGGTGGAAAAGCAGGTTTAAGTTTCCATAGTGGTGTTTGCAAGAAAGCACCGCACCTGAATGAAATCAGGCAATCAGAGTCATAAGGATTTTCTAACAAAGCATCAATTACTGCTTCCTTCTCCTGCACATATTCTCCCTCAGTCAAACTCGGTGTCTCCACCACACAACTTCAGGAAGAGTTATGCAAACACAATGACCGGAAAACAACCACCAGCAATGAAAAAACCGCCCATCCCTCTTTTGCCATCAACAGCATTCATGGCAAAGACAAGAAAACAGAAGAAGACTGACGATGAAGAGCAAACCAAAAGCATTGAGTTAAATCAAGCTGGAGCTGGCATCGGTTTTGAATGCTTTCAGGTCCCGTAGCCCTCTCAGCTAGGGTTGCAACAGTATGAGATTTTCACTGTACAATTACGATCTTAGAAAATATTGCAGTTTCATGCTATTACAGATTCATATTATTTGTCAGAATGACCCTTAAAGGAATGAAAATGGAGGGGCTATTTTTGGTTGAACAAACGTTTTATTACTATAACTGAAACTGGAAACCATTTTGTTAATGGAAGCTTGTGTAAAAAGTCTCCCCTGTGAAAGTAACAGTATGATAACAGTCAACTTTTATATCACAGTATACCTTGTAACCGGTATATCGGTGCAACCCAACTCTCAACCTCAGAAAGCTGCTCTGCTGTTTAGTATTGTTTAATCTTAATTCTAAGTTTAACTTTGTTGATGTTTTTATTTTTTACTTGTCTTTGCCATGTAGAATATTGTTGCCAGTGCAGTGCTTTCACAAGCAGTGATTTACATTCTCCAGGCTCCCCTTGGCTCTGGTTGTTTATGTTCAGGCGTGATGGATTCTAGCAAATGCCATTAGGAGCACCATGAGGAAAAATAGGAACAGGATTCTTTCACAGATTATCTTTCTCGTGTACTACTGACAGGATATAGAGAAAATAAATATGATAAAATATATATATTCTCAAAATAAACAGTAAATTAAAGGAGAAATCGAGATACTTTTTATGCAAAATGCATCAAAAATGCCTCTGCAGCTAAATGAATACATCCCGTCTCTCTGTGTTCCAGGTACTTCCTGCTCTCGGTGATCTTTGTGGTTTTCTCTTTCCCTGTCGCTGATAAATCCTGGATCCCCTGCTCAGAGTTGGCTGCTATTGCTCTCTTCTTCACCGTCACCGCCTTCCTCAGCCTCCACGCCTCTGCTCAGCTCTTCGCTCGTAAAGCCCTCCTCACAGAAGTCCTCTCTGGAGCCTGCTCCCTCACTCACCTCCTGCCAGACTCCTTCCCCTGGTTCCTCAGGGCCTTTGGGATGACGTTCATCACTGTGCCTCTAGGAGACATAGTCTTGTTGAACCTGGGGGTGCCATGTCTGCTGTACGGACACCTTGTCTACCTGCTGTTCCGTATGGCCCAGCTGAAAGGCTTCAAGGGCACCTACCTGTGCCTGGTGCCCTACCTGGTTTGCTTCACCTGGTGTGAGCTCAGCTTGGTGTTCCTCAATAATGCCACTGCAATAGGACTCATCCGGACCTGCGTTGGCTACTTCCTCTTCCTGTTCGCCCTTCCTATACTCTCACTGGGTCTGGCCGCAATGCTCATCATCCAGTTTGTGCAATGGTTTCTCGCCCTGGAGGTGACGAAGATGGTGGTCACACTGACAATTTGCTTCGTGCCAGTGGTGTTGAGGCTTTGGACTCGCTTCAGCCTCAACCCCATCGCGGTTTTACGGTCTTTGTCACGGAGCAGCGTCGTGAAGCTCATCCTGGTGTGGCTCAGTGCGGTGGTGCTCTTCTGCTGGATGTACGTCTACAGGTCTGAAGGTATGAAGGTGTATAACTCCACCCTGACGTGGCCTGAGTACAGCGGCCTCTGCGGGCCTCTGGCCTGGAAAGAGGCCAACATGGCCCAAACTCAGATCCTCTGCTCTCATCTCGAAGGACATCGTGTCACCTGGACTGGACGCTTCAAGTACGTACGTGTGACAGACATTGAGAATGGGCCACAGTCGGTTATCAACCTGCTGCCTGTGTTTGTGGGCAACTGGATGCGGTGTCTGTACGGTGAGCCATATCCTCTGTGTGAGGAAGCGGAAAACGTCACAGCTGATCCTCAGCCTCTGCCTGCCCCGGCTCCTCCTCCAGAAGATCCCCTCTGTAAACTTAAAAGACTGGCCAAGCACGAGTGTCACATCAAACGCTTTGATCGATACAAATTTGAAGTCACAATGGGCATGCCGCTGGAGAGGAAGACCAAGAACGGGACGATCGTAGAGGACGAAGATGCCACCAAGGACATAGTTCTGCGAGCGAGTAACGAGTTCAAGTCTGTCCTTTTGTACTTAAAGACAGGAAGCCTGGTGGAGTTCAGCACCATACTGGAGGGCCGTTTAGGCTCCAAGTGGCCCGTGTTTGAACTGAAAGCCATTCACTGCATGTCGTGCGGCGATGCCCGCCTGCCCAGCCGCAGGCAGTACAAGATTGAACACGACTGGAGGCGCACGGCTCGGAGCGCCCTACAGTTCGGTTTTGACTTCTTCTTCAACCCCTTCCTGACCGCTCAGCTAGAGCAGCACATAGAGACTGAAACAGAGACTGTGACTCAGGAGGTGGCGTAGAGATCTGACAAACACACCTCTGGGAGAAATAAGATGTACGATAATACTAGTCGAAGAACATTAATGATTGTACATCACTCTTCTTAACACTGCAACAGGTTGGATACTCAGACCTGTTGTAAATTTAAACTTGAGCGAGTGTGTGTTTGTATTCTCATAGCTTTTGAGCCAAAATATGTCAGAGCGCATAATATAATGAAATTAAATATTCAAAGGGGAGAAACACAAACTAAAAGAGTTTTTAGAACATATAATTTACTGCCTAACACTAAAGTAAGAAAAGCACAGTCTAAACGTTCTCAGCTCTGGTCAGTTGTGCATTTCAACCAATTTAAGCTGCATTTGTGCTCAACAGTCTGTTAAATGAGTACTTCACCTCAAATGACCATTTGTATATCAGTCGCTTTGCCTGTGTTACCAAGAATTTATGAAGAAAATCCAAGAACAGTGGATGTTGTTATTAAATGGAGGTCATAGGAGGCCACATTTAACAACAGCTAAACTTCAATTAAAAGCCTAATCCCAATTAAACGCCCAGTCCCTTTCACTAGCCCGGTATGGCTGCACATTTTGACAGATAAAGGCCTGTCTCAATCAGAGGCCTGGTCTGGTTGCCACCCTTTTTATATAAGTTCTTCGCAGGCATAAAACCAGATTGTTGACTACCCACTTGAGCTAATGTTAGTTAACTGTTCAGATCGCAGTGCGGAGTTGCCAGTACGGAGATGCTAAACATTGTTAGCTCGGTTCATTTCATTTTATTGAAACCATGAGCACCAGAGAAGACCTTGAGTAATTTCAGAATTACCAGCATCACGAAAAACAAGTGTTGACTCCCTTCCTCTGAAGCTGTCAGAATATGTGTCCGTTCCTCGATTACCCGTTAAGTTAATTATAATTCCTTAGTCCGTAAGGATCCGTAAGTGTTTTTCATAAAACTTAATCCAAGTTGTGATTATTGTTTTAACAGGATAAAGTGGCGTTGTGTCGGCCTGCGGGGTGCTGTAAAACAAATCAAATTTTTGAAAAAAAGTACTACTTAAAACATCCATTCAACAGTCTCATGCAGGAGGAGTAGTGCATCTGGGCATGCATTTGGGTACCCAGGCGCGTTCAGGGCGCACTGCTTGAACGCTTAAGTGTTTCAAATAGGGAGGTTTTAGCAAAAATCCATGTGTTTGGGATGTACTGAGCGTATGAGTGGATTCATGAGAGTTTGATTATACTGCACCAGTTGTGTGAGAGTTTGTAAACAGATGTTTTAATACAGTTTTGCTGTATTAAAATAGGCACTTTGAATTCAATTCATCAGAAGTTTACTTTACAAATTCATGGTAACACCTGGTGACTTATTGCTACACAAATGGTAATTTTGTGGTTGAAATACTGTTTTAATGCATTGTAGGGATGCACGATAGTATCGGGATGTCATCAGTATCGGCCAATATAGGCCTTAAAATGAACTATCGGAAGTGGCCAAGATGCTTTTTCATATTTTGCGCAATGAATGAATATTACATACACTGAAAAGCATTGTATTTCATGTCTCCATTAGAGTACACATGGATAACATGATGTTAATTCCACTACAGAAGAAAATTGATGATCACTAAAATTAGCAGGTGAAAAAAGTGGATATATTGATATTGGTATCGGTTATCGGTCAAATGAGTTGTTAAGGCAAAAAATCCAATATCGTGCATCCCTGAGTCATTGTGATTTTTTTTCTCGTTGTACAAACACTGTGTGCTGAACTCATTTCTATGATCATTTATCATTGTAGCCAAAATCATCAGTATTTACATTTACAGTTCCCTTGTTGAACTGTACTCTCGTTGTCTGTGGCCCTCAAACTACTAAAGAGCAAGTTTCTTTTTTTAAACAAAAGGTTGCTGATGATAACTAGTAATGGTTTCCTTTGCTGTCAGGCTTTAATCATGTAACATTAGACACAACATGTACAGTATGTCATGATTTAGAAATGGTTGCTAATGGAAATGATTTTAAGTGCCTTAATCTAAAAATAACTTGGAGGAGAATAGACTAAATCATGTTTTTAATCCTGTACCTTTAAAAAGTTTAGCTGCATCTGTGTGTGACCTATGACAGCAGTTATCCAGGTTTATCTCTGCCTTCTTCTCCCTCGTTCGTCTCCATCTCTGCTGTGCAGAGAGTTAATATATTGAATATTTGCAGTCCCTGTGTGATGATGTGTTTGAGGTTAGGATGTCACTACTGTTTTCTATACTGTGACCCATAAACATGATGAAAACATGTGCTTGTTGCTGTTTTTATTCAACATTAACTGCATTATTTATTCATTTTCTGTAACCGCTTATCCTGTTGGGTGGGCTGGAGCCTATCCCAGCTGACACTGGGCAAAAAGTGGGGTACACCCTGGACGGGTCACCAGACTATCACAGGGCTGACACATAGAGACAGACAACCATTCACACTCACATTCACACCTACAGGCATACAAACCACTGCACCACCTTGCCGCCCTAACTGCATTGTATTAATGTTAAATACAACATTTAAAGGTATGAAGCATGGTCTTAGTTATAGGAGCACTTAATAGGCAAGCACTAATTATTCATTTAGCTGATACAAGTCACCATCTGAGTGCAACTTCCCCTTTTTATTCAAGGCATTGTGACATGAACACAATAGGAAAGGCAAATAATAAAAAATGATTACTAAATGCTATTTAGTTTCAGTGTCCTTCTATTGAACATGCTGGCTCACTTCCACACTGTCATGGCTTAATGACACTCAGATACAACAGAGCTATTTTTAATGTTATTAGTAATGCATTTGCTTTTCCTACTATGACAGTCAGAATGTCTGCTGGCTTTATAAGTTCCCAAACTTAGTGTAGCAGAGACGTTGCAAGGGGGCATACAAAATCTGAGGTGGAACCAAGGTTTAGCAGCAACTATTAATCAATTTGTTCTTAACTATTAAATTGATCACCAACTAATTTGATAATTGACACTCAGTTTGAGTAATTCTTAAGAAACGAAGTACCATTGTCTGATTCCAGCCTCTTACATGTGTTTTTTTTTTTTTCTGGTTTCTCTACTCCTTCATGACAGTACACTGAATATCTGGGAAAGTGGGAAACACATCAACATTTTTTCACCATGTTCTGGTGTTTTATAGAACTAACAATTCATTGTTTAGTCAGGAAAATAATCAACAGATTAATTGACAAAGAAAGAAATAGCGGTAGCACTGAACTGAAGTTAAGTGGGCCTTTTTTTTTTCTCACAACATTGAACGCACCAAACACAGGTGTAACCAATTCCATCTCAATACTTGCTGGATCAGAGGCATCATGAATGTGGCTATAATCAATATGTTTGATAAAACAATGTGGCAATATAAAAACCAACAGAGACTTACCACTTACATCTCAGGCTCTCCTCAGCTTTACACAGCTTTATATTGAGTTTCAGTCCATTGTTTAGCTGCTCTGCCTGTGTCACACCAAACAGCAGGCACAGCTTTCAACTACTCTCCCAGGTGAACACAGGGGAGCAATTAACAGTTAAACAGTCAGATATTTCTTTCAGGAGTTAGTAGACCTAAAACACAGCTAAAAGTCAGGGCAGGTGTATTTCAGTAGTAAATTTCAGCAACAAAGCAACTCAAAGTGCTTTACATAAAACATGAAAACAAAGAGCATAATATTGATTCACTTGTGAAGAGGTGCCAGGTTTCAGGAGCAGGTTAAACAGTGAGCTGATACTGCTGCTTCAGAGGCTGAAAAGGCAATGCATACTTATTGTGGTTATATATAAAGATATTGATCATTGTGCAAAATACTGTCAATCAGCAGCTTCAGTATGAAGGAATCTGTATCAGACCTCTATCTTAAAACAATATAGGTGGAATCCTGTTGCTAACACACTGCCCAAACTTTTGGTTTGTAAATGGTTTGTAAGGCAGAAAATAACTTAACCTGCTTCCTCTATAGCTTCCACTTTAGTTTGGTGTGGAAGGAGTGGAAATGTACAGAAAAATGCACATGTAGTGACAGTGTGTAATCGCCTGACTGAGTGTGGAAAAACAGACGTAATGTTGAAGTTGCATTTATTCTTCTGAAGACATCATACACTGTTTGTCACATTTTGTAAATGGATGAGCAATTTAAAATCATACTTTTTTAAAATAAAATTTATTACCATACTGTATAAATGAAGAGAATATATTTATAAATGTGAATTTCTTTGGTTTTCTATTGTTTTTTTTTTTGACAGGCAACTTTAATGATATCCCTGCGGTTGTGGTCCTGACTAGCCTTGAATAAAATCCCAAATATTCTTTGTCTGAGACAGATACATGACCAAGTAAAGTCCAAGATGAGACCCTGAAATAGTGGTCACAAGACCCAGACCTTGAGTACTACAACACTGATGTAGAGTACAAGATGGACAGGCTTTAGACATGGAAGACAAGAAAAGAAAGACGCTCATCCAACACATCAGTGAAATCCCAAATATGAATAAGCCTACCTAGTTCACTGTCAGTGTAGCAGGAGATGTCTTCTATGTTAAAACTCAAGTTCACACTAAGTGCAGTACATGTGTGACGACACTAGATGGTGCCACAGATTACATACCTTCACCAGCACCACAGACTGTAATGATGAGCCCTAATAGGTCCATATAAATCGAAGCTATAAAGTGCTCACATTTCCATAATGGCACTGGCAATTACTATCAGTCTCATATAATTACAAGGCAATAAAAATCACAGATGTACGCTCATTGGATGCAATTTCGTTGAAATCTTTATTCAGAAAAAAAACATATTAACATTATTTATAACTGTCCATTTGACAATTTTGTCATCAACATACATTAACACAAAAATATGTGAATCAACATTAGTTTGGTCAGGACGTGGTGGAGTGAAAATTGACGGAAAGGAAAAGGATAAATAAAAGAATAAACTGTTCTCTAAAAAATAAAAGCTTCTGCACATCAGCAAAGTAATCAGTGAGGAAGGCTGAGGAGATTTGAGTACCATCTCTCTGCTGTAGCTTTGGAGGCGGTCATCGAGGCAGATGAGCGCGTCCGCTGTCCGTTTAAGGATGTTAAAAAAAACAAAACCTCGTACATGTCAAAAACAGAGTTGATATATACAGACACCATTTAGGCCCTTTGATTTTTTTTTCTTTTTTCTTTTAGAGAACAACATTAATGAAAACATTCCCCATTCTTCTTGGTTCTCAGTTTCAGTCGAGGAGAAACTGATTCTTGGACGGCTTCATTCAAAATGTACATGTAAGTGTATGAACCGAACACTGGTAAACATGCTTCAGTGTCCGAAGACACAAATAAAGGTAGGAGAGCTCGGTCGTCTATGGTTACTCGTGCTGCACGGGGCCCCGGGGCCCCTGAAGCCTTTGTACAGCTGGGTCTAAATGGTTAAGAAGGCAGCCAAGTCAGTCAGTCAATTTATAAACACCTAGGCTAAATTGGTTTTTACATGCAGCATCTTTTTGCTTGATTGTTGAAATTATTTCATTTTTTAGTTATTTTTTTTGCTTGATTTGAGTTGTATTGAACTGCAAAGTAGCACACGATGTAGCCTCGGACCAGAAGCAGGATCCACAATCAGAGAAGGGCCGGAGACAACATTAATGACTGAAACACACTGTGTGGAGCAGATATGAGTGTGTGTCCTCACATTAGGCCATGGTGTAACTTCTGCTTCTATCTGCAGGACTGTCAATGTTTGACCTCACTGACTGAACACGGTCCAGTTGAGCTCAGAGGCGTCTGGGTGCACTTGGGTTGAGGGGAGGGGTCTCGAATTCATCCTTGCACATCACACGTTATCATTTTAAATCGTCATCATAATTACCATCATTAACATCATTTAACAAGAAGTTACAAAAACAGAAGTGTGGGGGGGGGCGGGGTCAGCTGATCGGAAAAATCAAACAGCCAGTTACGTAAATGCCCCATTTTCATCAGTGCCGCTGGTTGACAACCACGAAGGGTTTTCGTTACACAAAACAGTGGGCAAGGGATAAGAATAGGCTTTGTTCGAGCACACAAATACAGAAAGGAGAGGAGGAGGAGGAGGAGGTGGAGAAAGCAAAAGAGCCTGAAGAACAAAAAAAAAAAAAAAGAATGACAAATATGTAAACGTCTCTCCCGTCCGGGGG
>JAPZEB010000026.1:16470630-16486659 GCA_029783705.1 Chaetodon striatus
GGAGTGTTTGTCGCAGAGTGCTGCTTCTCTCATGTCACAGAGGCGCAGGGTGCCTTTGCTGCTGCTATAGACAAACAGGTTACAGTGGTGGGGGTGAAACTCAGCCGCTGTGATCACCTCTGTCAGATCCTCCATGTTGGCTGGCTTGATGTCCACAATGTCTGAGAGGAAGCATTGCTCAGGAAAACAACAGAGAGAACACTTCCCAGGGTCTGCAGTATAGGTCATAAACCCTGGCCCCTCCATGTTAGGGGTTAAATGGGGGTACATTTTTTTTCCCCAGAGATGACTTCTGCCATTTTAGGTTGTTCTTCTTACTGATGTTTGTACAAGTGCTAATTTTTATAGTAAGTTTGGTTTTAATTAGTTATTTGGTGCAATAAAAAGGGAGTTTAATGTCGGAATCGATGGTGCTGCTAGCAATTGGGTCGGACGTTGGGAACTTGATAACTTGATCACCTTCGCGCAGACTCTGGCTCCGAATGACATCACTAGCACAGAATAACAGCAGCCATATCCAGGATATTTTGGCTTCATAAACAGTGGGAGGAAGTGTAGATGCATTGTCCATCTTTATATACAGTCAGTGCTTTTTACCAGGCCCCCAGGTATGCTGCTTTGCCTTGCTTCCAATTTTTCCCAGTGGCCACTCGCAGTACTGCAACATAAAAATCCCCTGCAGCCAAAAAACCATTTTCCCTGTAGACCACCACTGTAATACATGCATCTGTAAAACTGTTGACAGAACACCTCAAACTGCAAACAGGTAAATTCTGACTCTTGAATATTTGGTCGATGGAAACTTTCCTCGAGCAGAGAAAAGCGGTTTACAAATCTGTGATGTCATCACAATTCAAAGTGTATGAGCCAAGCAGGAACTCACTGGCAGAGCCAGCACGAAGAACACTACTATGTGTATTCAGTGGGCCGCATTCTGTGAGAGTAAACTCAGAAGCTAATGGTTTCGCCAGGTGAGCAACGCCATAGGACTGAATAGACCCCATCTTTGAGTCCTGTATCTAGGAATAATTACACATCTATGGTTTTTACCTGCTGAAGTCAACCTGTATGTATTCATTCATCCTTTTACCAGTTTTATTCATTAGCTGACCAAATGAGAAACTAATTATATTGTGTTTGAATTCATGTAGAAACCCACACCAGTCCATAATCCACATACAAAATAAAATCATAAGTGTATGTAAATGTAAACGTAACCCTCACAATGTAAATAATTTACAGAGGAAATAAAGCAAACCAATTTAAATATATCTTGGGGGGGATTGTTGGGAGAAAAGTAATTCCATATTCAGATAAATTGTAATATTATAAATCCTGTCTGGGTCATGGATGTGACTGTACTGTGTCCTATTGAGCTGGATTAGAACTCAGAGCGGGGCTGAAATATTTATGCAGCCTTTGAATTATTCATTAAGCTACATTTTCACTCCTCAAGAATAATATTCCCCTCCCCCAACACTGTGTGTCTTTGTGCATTTCTTTATACAACAAAGTGGGATTTGCAATGTGGGAGTTGTGTGAGAGTGTGTGTGTGGGCAGGAATTGATTATGGAGCATGTACAAGCATCTATGTGTTAATGTATGCATTAATTATCTGTGTCCTTGTGCTTTAATAAATCTGGTCCTGCTTTAATATGAGTTAGTGCATGTGATGATGATATACGTGTGTCTTCTCTCCTCCTCCCTATCAAGGCAGAGCACGACCCACAAAGGATACTGAAGCTGCGGTCGGTGATGTCCAGATGCCAAAGGTTGATCCTCAGGTCATCAGCTGACATGTAGGTCTCATAGTCGGAGTTGACGGAAATGGAGTTGACGTGGTAGGTGTGGGCGTTGGCAAACACTCGCCGCGGGCTCACCTCCACCATCAGGTCCATCGGCATCAACACCGGCACCTTTAAAGACATAAAGACAGAGAGCTCTTTAAAACACCACACCTAACTGATTAGGAGAAGACAGATGATACAGACAGTAGATTAAATTTAAATAATGTCATTGTATCATGAATTAATATTTAATGCATTACTTCCTTTGACATCAATAATACATTATTGCTGGAGCCCCAACTTGCCCGCTTGATAGCAGGATCAAGAGCCAATTCAGTGCCTGAGTTAAAGCTTATTTGGCTGCATTTTCATATCTTCGCATTTGCATTAAGACACAATTCTTTGTTTGATACATGATTTCCATTTTCACACACAGCTTAAATGTGTGTCTTTATTTGCATATGGCACAGCGGGAGCACCATCACATAACACATACATGTTCTCGGGCCTCTACAAAGACGGACATACTATACATGCATACCTACGCATCTGGGCTCACTCTGCATAATACAGATGTCGTGTTGCTGTTCAGCTGGAAAAAGAGGATTTCTCTGCCCTCACACACTCGTGCATACACACATGAACCATTGTCCCAGTGACCCATTTTTGCACATGCAAACACATCTGTACCCACTGACCCAGTTATGTTACACAACCCACTGCATTTATGAATGTTTTAGTGTGCAGGAGATACAGACAGATAGATAGATGTTACCTGTAGGGAGGTGACGGTGGAGATGTCCTTGATGCGACCCTCCTCATCCTTCAGGTTGTATCCCTCCGGCCGTTTGTCTCTTTCACTCACCTTCCACAACTTAATGGTCTTATCTGGGAATCAGACAGGGCCGTTAGGCAATCAGATAAGAACAGATTTAATCTGAAAGTGTAACAAATGAATAAAAGGTGCTTGCTGATATAGGAAGCTATCTGGGGGTCTTAGATTAGACGTGATTCAACGTATCAGATTAGGCTTAATATGGAATATCATCTCAAATTGGTGAAGCTAAAAGCCTGAAATCTCTAAAAAAGGAGCTGTTTTAGGATTTTAGCGTAACGACATGATCAACTCAGGCACTTGAACTTGAAAAGAAATGACTTAATAGACAAGCTAATCCACCGCTCTCCAAACTGTCAGATCTGACTGTCAGCTCGGACTCTGAAGCTCTAAATGAGCAAAGAGTAAGGCTTTGTTTAATCAATGCTGACAGACACAGAGAGTCTCTGTATTATATTGAAAAAATGACAGCAAGTTTTCCAGCAGCAGCAGCAGCATTACCCAACTGCTGAGGCAGGTCTTACATTTTTCATACCATCAATCATAAATAATATACTACTTAAATAAATCAATAACAGGGCGCGCTGGGAAAATCTATACATCTTCCAATATAGCCATAAACTCTTAATGTAAACTGTCCGAGGCAGACATACTCCTAATGCACTGCAGACATGTGATGCAACACGAGCAGCAACTCTTATCTCTTAAAGCGAGGGAAAATGTGCTTTCTGACTCAAGAAACTCAAACACTTGTTAAAGGGATAGTTTGGAGTATTTAAAGGGGGGTTGCATGAGGTACTTATCCTTAGTCAGTATATTACATACAGTAGATGATGGCTGCATGCCTCCAGATCAGAAAAGGATGCAGTACTGCCACAGAAATGTACTGTGTGGACGGAGGCAGCAGCAAAGAGTATTTTAGCTACCTAAAAAAAGCTCAACCTAAAAAATCAAAATCAGTTTAAGTGCTGCTGGTCCACCACTGCCTTGATCATGTAGTTTGTGCATGTTATTCTGTGACGTTATTGTTTTAAAGGGTCAGTTCAGATTAAACCAAAGTTACGCAATAACACAAAAAAATACATATCCAATTGAGGCAGTGGTACACCAACAGCTACCGTTTTCTGCAAGATAAAAATACTGTTTTTGTCAAAGGAGTCTGGTGGCTTTGAAAAGAGCATAAATAATAGCTTCAGTTCTCCCTCGGAAAAGTCTGTCTGATGGTGAGCTAAAGCAGTGAAAATATTCCAAATATAGTGTACACTTAAACTGATATTGATTTTTTTTAGGAAGCCAAAATATGTTTTGCTGCTGTCCCCCTCCACAGCAGTGCACTGCTTAACTTCCATGGCGGTACTCAAGTCTGTTTCTTCACACCGGGGACGTGCCAACCGCCATCTACAGTATGTAAAACACTGACTATAGATAAGCAACTCACACAACTCCGCTTCAAAGAAATCCGAACTATTCCTTGAGGGAGAAACAACGTGAAATAATCATTCAAACTGGTTTAGGTGAAGTGCTTACCCACAAAAGATCATAAACCCACATCACTGCTTCCACATCTTACTCTAAGATGCATGTATTTGTGTGTGTGTGTGTGTGTGTGTGGGCTGTCTCACCATTGGTGGAGAGGAGGAAGTGTGCAGCGTTCTGCTGAGGCAGCCATCGGATCTTATTGATCTTCTCCTCAATCTCCAGACTCTTAAGGTAGTCGAACTCGGGCTCATGGCTCTGGAAGGTGCTGTAGACATTATACTCTCCCTGTGAGAATGGCTCAGTCTTGCTCTGTGGAAAGAAAAGGGAGTTACATGGAAACGAGGGGAGAATAATGTGCACTTGCTAACATATAGAATCACAGTAATATAATGCAACACCCTGAGCTGGAGCCAGCCTCAGTCACCTTGATCATGTGAAGAAATAGCATGGCACGGACTCTGCACAGCTATAATGATACAGTCTCTGACACAGCAGGAGTATCAACTATTAATCAATCAATCTAGACTGTAGCTGGAGGGGAACGGCATGCGTTCATCACTGCTCTCACAGCTGGAATGAAAAATGGTATATTTGTGTGTGTGCGTGTGTGTATGTGCCTACCTCAGGTTCCCTCTGAAAGATGACCACTCGGCCCCCCTTGTCCCCTGTGGCCAGGAGCTCTCCGGTGTGGTTGAACTCAACAGTGGAGATGATATCAGCTGGAGAGAGACAGACAGAGAGGCAAAGATGGAGGAAGAGAAAGAGAGATATAGCATGAGAGGAAAGAATAGTGGGGAAAGAGAGAGGAGGAGTAGCCATTAGCTAATTGACCGCACATCATCATTCATCTATATAAGCTGTTTATCTGGCTCTAAATTATTCAACCAAGTCAACAGTCACTGCATTAACGTGTAAGTGGATTAAAATATGCAAATTAATGTGTAGAATAAAACAATATTTGATCACTAACACAAATATTCTGCATTTCTGTGTAAGATTCCCAAGAAAATTCAGATTATACAGCACATATTAGTCCATAAACATGCAGAAAATCAATCACTCAAACACACACACACACACACACATACAGCTGTTTCCCATTAGGCCCAGGTGTTATCCGTATTCCAGTGTGACACATACACAGTGACGCACACTATGACACTTCCAGTACACGAGATTACAGTGTCACTTGAGTTCATCGTGTGTGTATGTGTGTGTATAAGAGTAATTACGCACTTATTAATCTCTGTAGTGTCCTTAAGTGTAAACACAACTCAGAGTGTATGTGCATTAGTGACTAAATATCATTCAAAGATCATTTTTCAGGACACCCATTTGCATATTTGCAACAATGTCCCCATCACTAGCTCTGTGTCCCGAAACACCAACACAGTCTGACTCAGTGACAGCACTGTAATATGAAGAGCAAGCACGTTATTAACCACTTTGCATTTACTGACTCAGTGCTTTCAGTGGACCTCCCTTCATCACATAGCACACAGAATGAGGAATGGAGAGCACTTGGTTGTGCTGTCTAATGAAGGGCACGCCAGCGTGATATCTGACACCTGAATCTGTTTTAATGTTGCATGTAATCTGCTGCCTGCCCTTCTGTCCACTTATCCTCCTTTCTTCTCCTCTTTGTACAGTAGATTAAGTTTTATTTATAAATATCTATTTGCAGACAGAGTTGATCTGGAGAGGGGGAAAAATCTTGGTTAAACCTCTTTCATACTAATCAGAAACTTAGCTTCAATGACAGATGTAGCTAACCTGGTATGATCTATGTAAAGTCATCTACAGGTTATCTAAGAGCCTGTTTATACCTGGTATTAACATGCACCTTGGGGGATCCAATCACAAGTGGACAGCATTTAATATAAGTGAAACCAACCACCAAGATGCATTGTGGTCCAATCACCCAAACCACTTGCTGAGGCAGTCTGGGACGCATTTGTCCGCATTTCTTTTGTAGTTTAAAAGCTAATGCGTTATGATACATCCCTGACAGGAACTATATCATCAGTACAGGATGTAGTGGTTGCTACGCTAATGCTATATAACCTGCCCATTTTAGGAGTGTCGCATGACTGTCCACTGTTCTGCTTTAGGGGAGGAGTAGGGGTATGGTGATGGTTTCAAATGAACAATGATCCAACATCATCGACACAAAGTGAAAACATTGATACATACCATTGTTAAGATACGCCCTTATTTTGAAATTCCCATAGCATGTCTGTGTCACCGTTTCCGTCCGAGCACACCTCCCTCCTTAACTTTTAAACAGTGCTAATAGCCTAGCGCTGGGCAGTCAATGGTAAGCAGCCAAGAAAAAGACAATGAGTATATTTACTGCCCTCTCATATCAATCACAGGCCCCTAAATTAAATCAAATCCAAAACGTATCAAAATGGTCAGCGGAAGATGCATGGTGGATATGATAGGTGATATATCTCAGCTGTTCACTTGTGTTCAGATCACTGAAATGTGTGTTAATACCAGGTCTAAACAGGCTATGAAACTTAAAACTCAAATTAACCACACTGTGTAAGCTAATTAACTAGTTTGCTTAGCTTTTAAAATAGTGTAACCTTTGAAAATCCATCATCATGTAAATGTTTGATGTAGGCCGATATTTTTACTTGCTGTGTCATCTTCCTACATTCAAGCTTCTCAGCCACCCTAAACTTGATTTGCAAGTAAGCAAGTCTGTTTACCAGCTGAGGTCGAGTGAATGTTCAGCTCAGTTGTGAAGTTTCAAATCTGTGGTTGGACTTCACACTTGTAAATACAAAGGCCGTGTTAAGGACAGACAGTTGCTTGATGACTTCAGTGCTGACTGGATGATTTTAAACTGATTCTCAAGCTTTTTTTTCATTGAAATTTATGCATATGTTGCTGTCCCCACATGACACCCACCAACATACTGCATCATAGTACAGAGCTGGTTCAGTCTGCAGTTCAGCAGTTCAGGTGCTGGTGGATGGGGCAGTGTGTCACACTTTGAATTTGCATGATTCTCTCAGATTGAACAAATCAGTTCACTGCTGTTTAAGTTAATGTAAAGGAAGCGTTCGGGGTTTTGCATCACTTTACATCGCATGTTACTGCGCCTAGACAATAATAGCTCCAGCATGTAACCTCCCTTAAAACCACAGCATGTCATTTTTACACTTTATAAATAAATGAGCTGTAACATGTATATTAGTGCGTTTTAGAGGTGCTGCTGGGCAGATTGTTAGAGCTAGGCTAGCTGTTTCGTAGTTTCCTGTCTTTTTGCTATGCTAACTGATGGCTGGATGTGACTACATATTTAGCCTACAGACATGAGAGTGGTGCTGACCTCCATTTTATATGACACTGTAGAGACTGTGCTCTGCGGCAATATTTTCTTAAAAAATGACACTCTCAATTAACACCTGTATGTTGCTACAGTAAAAGTATTTCAGCACATCTGAGGTAAAATTGCTTGCATGTAATTTGTACAATTTATTTTGTTGCTAATCTAGCATAGACGATGACCTAGCGTAAAGATGATAAGAGTTTTCCGTCCAATTGTGTCAGATGGAACATAAAAACCAGGCGATGTATAGTTTTTTCCAGAAAACTACTTATTGCGGACCATAAAATCTACAAATTAGGGATGCACGATAATGGATATTTTGCAGATTTCCGATATTAACTTATTTAGCCGATAATGCTAAATCCACTTTCACCAGCTAATTTTAGTGATCATGAAGTCTCTGCTGGAGTGGAATTAACATCATATTTTATATGTGTACTCTTATCATGACGGCCCACAAGCTGATAGAGACATGAAATACGATGCTTTTCAGTGTATGTGATATTCATTCATTGTGCAAAATAAGAAAAAGCATGTAGACAGTTTCTGATTGTTCTTTTTCAAGGCCAATATCAGCCGATACCTATGACGTGCCGATACTATTGTGCATCCCTACTATAAATCTATGCCAGCTAAAAACTAAAGACTTATAGTGAACTTCAAATTAAGTTCAAGGTACTCGAGACATAAGCTGTACATCCCACAGTCTCAACAACAAGGTGAATTTTTGACTGAGTTTGGCTCCAAAGCAGTCCTGCCTCTCAGAGATTTTTATACAACAAAAGCTCTTCCTGCTGCTGCACGAACAAATAATATTTTTAAAGATGCCACAGATTAGATTCAAAAATAATTTAATGTCAGATGCGGTATCCCAATAAGCCTTTGACAAAAGGGGTCCACTGAGCTCAGTTTTGATAGAAAAGAACATGGTCCTCAAGCGTTGACTGTAATAAAAATAGAGTGTGGAGAGTGTATTTATTGAGAGTCGGAGTGATTCAAAGCTGTAGCCTTGCCTATTTTGTGGTGGCCTTGAGAGAGAGAGATTTTATGATGAGGGGAGGCAGGGACTGCTCCTCAATCTCTACACTAACACAACCTTATTCACCCCAGTCCTCACACACCTCATGTATTACTGGTTTCTATCATTTTTCCACAAGTCTAGCACTGTTTCTTGATCTCCCAGTCACTGCAGTGCCTTCGTTATTCTTCACTTTCAATTTCTTTCCACAATTCCAGGCTTTCTCTCAATTAACCCCCCCCACACACACACGTTCTTTTGTCATCTCTTGTTCCCTAGTTTCTCTCTTTTGCCCCATTTCACTCTCTCATTTCTTCCTGGTTGTCTATCCACATTCATCTCTCTCTCTCTCTCATCCCTCCCCCACGGCACTCTGCCGCCTGGCTGTATGTAAGCGTGTATGTAGTGGTGGTGCTGCTGGTGGTGGTGGAAGAATGGATGGAAAGGATGGAAAGGGAGGTGGAGGGAAGAGGCGCTGGGGCGGAGGCGGCGGAGGGGTCCTTCGGTGAGCAGGGGTTGCCATGGTAACAGGCTGAGCCAACCAGTAGCAGGGGTACTCGTAACGGTTAGCCGTATATGGCAGTCTGGTGAAGGAGGAAGTGGGATTCATCAATCCAATCCTCGCAGGAAGAGGGAGCGTGGTAAAATAATTATGGTGCTGCAGTTTTGTCCACTAACAAACATTGCTAAATTACTACCAGGAGATGGAGCGGACACTATGGTCCAAATTGAGGATATGCTGATAATTAATGCATACACACACACTTATGATAGTACTCAAGCAAAAACTCTACCCATGCGGTGAGATTCACAAACGCACGTACGCACACCAGGCAGCTTTGAATTCACAAGTCACGTAACGATGCACAGCAAATGTGTGTGCTTGATGCTGTGTGTGTGTGTGCACGCACGCGCACACACCCAACACATTTACTGATAACTGTGTCTCCACTCAAGTCGCACAGAAAAAGAGCTAAGCTAAGCAAAACCCACAGGAGCGGCACACAATATAGCTGAATAAAATATGGAGCACACACTCTCCACTCTCATCCTCTTTATCTTTCTGTGTTTCTCTCTCACTCTTACACACACACACATACAAACACCTCACACCCATCTGTTTCTCTGATGCTCTCTATTAGAGGAGAAAAATAGACCTTTAAGAACACAAACATCTATCGCAGAAACAAGTACCATCATGAGTGCTGTGCTTCTCCTCCAAGGGGTACAACTGACCAGTGTCCTGATGCAATTGTGTGTGTGTGTGTGTGTGTGTGTGTGTTTGACTGTCTGTTGGGCTGTCAAGTTGTAAGTCAATAAAGTGTGGATGTTTGTGTGCTACAGTATAGCAAGCTAGCTGTGTCTGTCTCCCACAGACAGTCCATTAGCATCAGCAGGCCTGTCTGACTCATCGCCACACTGCAGGAGCTGGGGGAACACACTGTGACTGCAAGTGCATGCGCCCACATACAGTTCATTTCAGTACAATACAACACACAAACATGAATGAACCCAATGACACAAAGACGCCTAAAAAAACATGCACGAGTGAAAAACACAGAAACACTCAAATGTGCTGTGAGGTGTTTACAAGGACAGCGGCTCCTCGACAATCAAAGCATGATATTGTAGGGAGAGCTGGAATGATTCATGATCGACTGAAGAGAATTCAACAACAATTCTGGTAATTCGTTAATACTTTAAGTCTTTTATTAAGCCAAAATGCTGTTGCTGTTCCAGCTTTGGAAATTTGAGAATTTGCTGTTTTTCTGTGTTGTCTCTTTGTAAATTAAATATCTTTTCAAATCTGGGGACGACACTACTAACTGTAAAATAACTGATAGAGCTGAAGTCATTACAAAAAATTGATCTTCACCAGTTAAGTAATTTACAACTTTCGAGAAAAAATGACAAACACCCCTAATTCAAGCGTCTCATTTGCGAGGATTTTTTACTTTTCTTCATCTTGCAGAATTATTTCACAGCTGGAAAGATGGTCTTCTCACAAAACCAGGCTGTCATGCATTAGAAAGACACAAATACTTTTTGAATTGTGTGCTTTATGACCACGGTAAACAGAAAAAGGGCTGAGGTAGAAAACCTACAACTACCAGAATGCACTACATGACACTGGACTAAACGCTTCCGCTGGTGGGCTTGCCTGTTACAACCATAGATTTATAATAATACCTAGATACCAGATGCCAAGATGGCTCCTAGTTATTCCAATGGAGCTGCTTGCTTGGCACATATGCCAAAAAAAGTTTATAGTTTCCGGTTTTACTTCCGGGGTAAGCGACCCACTGAATATGCGCAGTAGTGTTCCTCCTGCTGGCTCCGCCTGTGAGTTTCTGCTTGGCTCATAGACTTTACATTGTGATGACCCTGCAGATTTTAAAAATGCTTTTCTCAGTTTAAGGAGCATTTTATAGATATAAAACCTCCATGGATCAAAAATTCATAATAAAAAGAGTCACAATTGACACTGTTTGCAGTTTGAGGTGTACTGTCAACAGTTTTACAGTAACTCTTTTATAACGGTGGCTACGGGGGATTTTTTTCGCTGCAATACCGTGAGTGGTTACTGTCACAAATACAAATCAAACTTTAGGCTTTTCAGTCCACTAGCTACATTTTGCTGCTACAAAAAATGGCTTTAGGGAGATGAACAGACTGAAAACTTTATCATGTTAGATAAAACAGATTTTGACAAAGTTTTCCACAATATATAGCAACAAATTTTAGCGCAATAATCAGCATATCTCAACATGTGTAAAATCGCAATAATATAGTGTGTTGTGACTTAAGTATCGTGATAACATCCTATTGTGGATCCTCTGGTTATTGCCACCCCTACTAGACAGTGTTCCTGGGGACCTGGTTTCAACACAGGAAACAATATGGCTGCTAGCTGGAAACAAACAATCTTGAGTTACATTTTAACAGAAAGCTAAAATATGTTTCTGAAAACATTTTAGGCAAGAACTAGGCAACGCAGTTGAGCTGAGAGATGAGCAGGGGGATCTGGGTGCTGGTAAAATGGAGGAAAATTTACCATCATTCATCTAAAAATACAACATGCAATCTGAAGATGTCATCTGCGCCTTCAGGAAAATGTGATCATCAGTTTTCACTATTGCGAAATTTCATGGAGCAATAATTAATCAAATAATCGAGAAAATAATAGATGGATTAATTGCTGTTGAAAATAATTGGTAGTTTTAACCATAATCTGTGTTTCATACATAAGATCAGTGCTCATCTGTGGCACATATGAGAGCAGAGGAGGTTTATGGGATAGATAAGGGAGGTGTTAGGTGGCATAGGTAGGAGGGTGGGTGGATTTCCTTATTTCTTTTTGTTAGGGCTACTACAGGGACAGGGAGGGAAGCAGACGCCCTACAGTCCCAATTATAGATATCTTAGGACTGGGTAAACACAGACCATTAAAGCCGAGCCAAAAACACACACTCCTTAAAAGACAGGACAAGCCACCACTCAGCAGGAGATGTGTGTATGTATGTGTGTTGGTGAGTGTGTGTGTGTGCACGCTGCAGCTCGAGCACCCCGCATTTCCTGTGTACGTGTGCACAAGTGTGTGTACTCAATTACCCTGTAGAGAAATAAACTGGTTGGAGGGAGAAAGGGAGAGGAGGGAGCGAAGGAGACGAGGGGAGAGACTGCCGGAGGGAGACGTTAAATTGATCCCTGTCCTGCAGTTTTGGAGTTATTGGGGGAAAAAAATGGTGCATGTGTTTGTGTTAGAGGTGCACATGTGTGGAGAGGAATGATTTAAGCCCAGCACAGCAGGGAATCTGCCATTTCTCCAAACACACATCGGCACAATGGAGCAGAGCTGGTGTGAGCCTAATGGTTATAGACACAAACAATTAGAATCACAGACCAAGCCAGCTTCAGCGTGTGTGAAATACACCTGTAATCCTGCTTTGCCTCGCTGCAAAAACATCTTCGAGCTGTATGAATTCTAAAAGCTGCAATGTGTGATTCATTTTTGATACAAATCAATTTGTTTTTCAAACAGATCTGTGGGACTGTAACAGAAAAAAAGATTAACAGCTTAGCTGGTTCACACCCAGTGTAACCCCAGCGATACTGAAAACTAAGATGATGTCTCGACGCTTAATAAATACTGAAATGTAATCCCATATTTAGAGGACTCTTGGCCTTTATCCATGCCGCCACTCTTATCTTTCAGTCTAGATGTGTTTAAAGTTGAAACGTTAAGTCGATCGACAGAAAATGATTCAGCAACAATTTTGATATTTGATTAATTGTTGTCTTTTTTTGGCAAAAAATCATAAAATTCATTGCTTCCAGCTTTTTTGCTGCTTTCTTTAGTCTTTTATGATGGCAAATTAAATACCTTTGGGCTGCTTGTCAGACAAAATAAGCAATTTGAAGGCTGCGAGCAGCTGTGGCAGGAATTTTTCACTATTTTTAGGCTTTTTATAGACCACACAATTAATCGCTAAGTTGAGAAAATAAACAGCAGTTAAATTGGTGAAAAAATCATGAGCTGTAGCCCAACATGTGTGGGTTTATGAATGTCTGAACGGTGCATGTGCAGAGTATTTGTGCTCATGAGGTTCAGCGAGTGCGTCTGTGCATGTACGTGTGCATGCATGTGAGTGTCTGTGTTCTCCGTCTTTGATGGAGATAGAAGTATGATAGATGCTTTGAAGGAGATGGGGTGTCGTCTGGTCAAACTATTTAAAGAAATCAAGTCACACACTCACTCACGCACACACAATCCACACTGAAGGAGGCAGACTGGGACAAAAATAAAAAGGCAGGTACAAAAATAGAGACACACAAAAAGGATGAGGCAGGTGGACAGAGACAAAGTGATGTTTAAGATATTTATAACACTCAGACTCATGTGAGAATTCACCTGACTCAAAGGACACACACACTCCATCCTAACACACGCACGCGCTTTTCACATTCAACCACCCACACACACAATCTGTCATATCTCACACTGGGGTCATGTGGGCGCAACTGTGCGACACAGATATGACCTTCGGGATAGAAGAGGATAGAGCACACACCTTCAGTGTAAGAGGCAAACGGCTCGGGCTCCAGAGAAAGGGTAGTGATGTCGGAGCACAGGACCTGGATGGGGCTCAACATCCTGGGGGAGGACTCCAGGGTGGAGAGGGGTGGACAGGATGGGCGGAGCTCTTCAGGCTATAGCCAGGAGCAGCCCTGCAAGAGGAGCAAGGATGGAGGGGAGGGAAGGGAAGGGAGGGGAGGGGATGAGGGCAACAGGGAGAAGCAGAGGGTAAGGAGGGGAGGACCAGGGAGGGTGGATGGGGTTAAGGGTAGGGACTGAGTTACTGCATCACCACATCTGGCCATGAGTACTCACCAGAGAAAAAAATACTGATGGTGTATTTATGATCATTCTGTATCTGTACAACATGATGTAGTCACATGTTGGGTTTGGCACGAAGGCTTGCAAGACATGCAGGATGGACAGAGATAGACAGCTTGTGGGACAGAGTCTTAGTATGTTTCAAGTTTTGCAAGTGAGCGTTGGATAGCTCTCACATTTCCCCAGAGGTGACTGACAATAGCCCCTTTTACACTGCCTGTTCAATGGTGGGAATGTTGCGCTGTTATTCGTTCTGTATAAAAGGTACAAACACGGAACGGAGGGACTGTTGTTCTGAGCTGTTCCGCCTTCAAGCTGGCTGCAGTGGTAGTAACAGAGCTAATTCAGTGTAATAAGTGTGAACTGGCAGGATAGGACGGGTGTGATGTTTTGACAACGTGTTATTTGTGCAGCCCACTACTGGGAGAATAAAAAGGCAGCTCTCGGCAGTTAGAAGTAACCTAAAATGTCCACACCTAGGGGACACAATAAGGTCTGGGAGTTCCTTACCCTCCAAGCAGAGGAAGATTTCAGGGAGAAATGTTTAAAAAAGCTGCCCAGCGCTTGTGCTATATGTCACACTAGAGGCAGAAGCTGTTGTCTTACACGCATGCCTGTCAAGCCGCTTTTGCTTCCAGAGCGACAGCATGCTGTCTTTTGTTTTTTTTTTTTTTTAAAGATTATTTTTTTGGCCTTTTTTAGACAGGACAGAGTGAAGGAGGGAGAGAGAGAGTGGGGGAGCGACATGCAGTAAATGGTCGCGGGCCAGAATCGAACCCGCGACTGCTGCGGCGAGACAGCATCTCTATACATGGGGTGTCGGCACTATACACTAAGCTACCGGCGCCCCGACAGCATGCTGTCTAAAATCACATACTGTGGCGGCATTCTCACGCCCTATTCGGAAATTTTCTTACGAAAAATAACACACCAAAATTTGTACATATTGCACATGACGCATTGTGCCCAACCCTCGTATTTTCCATATTTTGGAATGACCAATACGCGAACAGGTGTAAAAATGGAAGCTGTCCTGAGTGGCCAAATGAGGACGCAGGTTGGGCTGCACTTTCCTCTGGAAAGGACTTTCCTCTGGGACTTTCCCACGGAGAGCAGTGTTCAGAACCATGTGAAGTTTGAGTGAACTTTGAGTCATTTTAAGGTACATTCTCATCATGTTTCCTTTCCTAAATCTGATCACAGTAACTTTACTTGCCTAGACCGAACCTCCATGACTTTACGTTAATTACATAAGTTTACTTCAGGTCGTAACATCAAGCTTGGGCTGCTAATTCGTAGGATATCATACGAACTGTTGTGTGAGCATTTTCATAGAATATCATGAACCGTTGTATGAAGATATGTTGTTTTTTGGCCGGTGTAATGAGGATCTTCGTTGCAGCAGTATTGTGGGATCTCTGTGTAAAAAGGGGTATTGACTGACAATTAGAAAAGAGCAGTGAGAGCTGGTGAAAGCTCAATACTTACATACAGGTATGATGACTAACAATTGCTTTCATTATTGATTAATCTGCTAAAATGTCAAACATAATGACACCGGCTCATCACAGGTTTCTAAAGCCGAAAGCAATTTCTTTAAAAACCCAAAAGAATAGAGACCTGAAATTACATGAAATGAAAACAAGCAAGTAAATATTCATATTCAAAATGATGCCATCAACAAATAGTTGCTATTATTGCTTTTACAGTTATTTATATTCATACAAATGTTTGGTTTTTACTCAACAGCTTTTCTATACGAAGCACATTAATAATGGGGGTTAGTGTGAATGCATTATTTATGAAATCAGTCATAAATAATTTACTTAAACTTTACTCAAAAATGTCAAAATTCAGATTTTTGATGCAATACGTAATTGGTGTTATTATTTCCTCATCCATCCTTGAACCCAATGCCTCTCCAGTCGGAGGTGGGGTGTAGCAAATATTGAGGAGAGCAGAAGGAGTGAGAGGAAGGGAGTAAGAGATGAAGGGAGGAAGGAAGGGGAGGGGGGTTAAGGTAGAGGGAGGTTAAGCATCCCTCCCCTGTAGGAGTTAAAGGGCAGGGGAATCCCCACGGGAAGATCTACAGACACACTCGACCGCACATGCACACACACACAAATCTCTACTATGCACTTGCAAATCCTGCGCACTGTGCACACGTCT
>JAPZEB010000026.1:16495775-16510936 GCA_029783705.1 Chaetodon striatus
AAAACAAGATCAACAAACTGAAAGGGTTTTTTTTTTTTTTTACAAAAAAATGTACACCATTGTATTTAGGCAGCATGGCATCAGAGATCTCAGAGACAGATAATTCATTATGTTTTGTTTTGGGTAAAATAACACTTTAGGAACTGATCCTGTTTTTGTCTTTTCTTTTCTTTTTTATTTTATTATTTTTTATCATTATTGTTATTATTAGCTAATTGTGAAAAACAAAAATTCTCCCAGAGAAGTTTGCACTAACAAATTTCAATGAAGACACACTTCACCTGACTTAGTGAAGAAAGCTTTGTCTTTTTTGCATGCCTATGCGAAAAACAGCGAACATATTGATAAATTAGGGACCATGTTTAACAACAGCAAAACTACATCAAAGCATCTTATTAAACACTTTTTTAAAAGTCTATTTTATCCAGTATATGCTCAGTATTTCCCAACTAATAGTTCGGTTTTAAATGGTAAGGTTTGAGCAAAAATGCACATCTTTGTTGGAAGCACTAAGCATATCACTGGATAAATGAGACTTGGATTATACTGCAATAGTTTTGAGTTTGTAAACAGATGTTCTATATAGTTTTGCTGTTGTTAAACATGGTCCCCAATCAGAAGACGAATAAATATTTTCACCGTTTTCCGTGAAGGCATGTGAGAAAAACAAAATTTACTTCATGAATACAAACTAAAACAACGTGACTAACTGATATAAAAATGGTCACTTTGTGGGTGAAGTGTTCCTTTAAGTGATCAACAGTTGTTCAGAGATTGCACCAAGTTTAAAAATCCTTGTATATTTGAATTGAAGTCAAAGGAGGCACAGGCAGTTTAAGACAAGCTAACACAAACACATAATGAGCCAGACTCCCTAACTGTCCTCACTCTCACACTGTAAAATCCTCATCATAATCACCAACACAGTAATCACTTTAATACAGTTATCACAATCATCAACCCTGCACGTGGCAGGTTTTTCCAGGTACAGTAAATCCATCTCAGCTTGTCCTTGTTAACCTGCCATGCCTGACCCTGGGTCTGTGTGACAGCAGCCTGCAGTCTGTCTCCAGTAGCGACCGTGCCATTCAGCCGTAAAGGCTTGGCCTCGGGACCAGTCCCGTTACCTTGGTGACAGTGAAGCGTGACCACCCACCATCCCCAACGTCACTTGGACCCGTTGCCCCGAGTGGGGTGAATCTGTATTGTGTCCTCACATTATCTTCCCCAGTGGAGATGGTTGGGGACATTGGTGGAGAATCCTCATTTGGTGTTACATTAAACCACAAGATCCAAGTTTATACAGACTGTGTTGTGTTTTAAGACACAGCAGTCTTAGCTGAGGACACGATGTACTGTCAAGATTGCTAGGGTGTTGATTTTCTGGTGAAAATGTGAGGAGATACTGAGAAAACAAGCAAAATAACAACAAAAAGGACTAAAAATGATGTGGGAAAAGTGGAGACTTGCAGCCGATCTCTTGAATCACTGATGACTCATGTTGAGTTCACAGATCAGTTAGCTCTGACCCAACACATAAACAGAAAGATGTGAAGAGGATTTCTCATGACTGTTTTCTCCACAACTTAAGCCATTAAACATTCATGTGTGCAGAGGAGGAACTATAATTCTATTAGCTTTTTTAACAGTCACAAACAAAAGACGATGATCCCAGGCAAGTCTACACTCATTTTGTCTCAACATAATACACAAGGAGTACAGTAAAGTTTTTAAAATTAAGTTCTCCAAATGTATGACTGAATGAATTTTTGTGACCATCCAAGGTGTCATCCAGTCTTTGAGAATCAAATTTTTTGGCTAACACCGTTCCCCTCATCACAGCTCACTGTGTATGAGAGGCAAGCAATGAGGGAGCAAAGTGTAATTCTTTTACCGACCAAAATGAAAACACTGGACAGTCCCAAAATCCCCCATCTCTCCTTTAGCGAATAAAAAGTAGAATCTCAGGCACAGCTTCTGATACAAATCAATGGACTTCTGTAGAGGGAGGGAGTGGACTTTGAGACGCCAACACAATCCAGGCCTACAGCTGGTCAACATGGTAATGATGAGCATCATTCATCAGGAGCACCGATGTGTCCAATCAGACGCAGCAATGCTTGTGAGTGTCTGTCTCTGTTGACCTGGTGCTTCTCTCCCTTCCCACCCCCACTCCAGCGTGCAGACACAGGGTTGCTTAGCAACCCAAGAGCAGCCTATGGAGAACACACACTCATTCGTGCAGACACACACACACACACACACACACACACACACACACTTGGAAAACCCAGCAACTCTGAAGGAGGAAGATAATGTACTCCCACTCCACCCCTCCATCATGCTCTGTGACCCCCAAAATGTGAAGAGAAACAGCCAACCCCACTGCCTGGAGGAGATTCAACCCAGTGACCATGGCCCAGTGACTTTTCCTCAGTGCCTAGCACACACACACACACAGATGAAAATATGCACACATAAAGTCCACTGCCTGAATAGGAAGCTGTCCCCGCACTCGACTGTATGCATCACATGCCAGCTCAGCTGTCTCAGTAAACACTGGCATTGTACATTTCTTCACACCATGGATATATGTGTATATTCTGTATGCAGGTGATATATCCAAACTTTATATTTCTTTATGTTTTAATCTTAAATTTTATGTTGTGACAACGCTGTTTGGATAAAGCAGGATCCCGCGCAATACAGAAGTAACCCCTCTAATTCATGACTCATGATCCACTGGAAGTGCTTGGTGGTGTATTTATCTGCAGAGACTCACCTATCTATTCTTATTTTCTGTGTTTGGGATGTTTATGGGTGTGTCTCCCACCCACTGTACTCCAGTGAGGTCTGGGCTTTTTAAAAAGGTAGCGACTAGGTGCCAGACCATAAGCAGCAAGTGTCCAAGAGATAACACCCAAAAAAGCCCCACAAATATAGAGGTGAAATGCCAAATCAGAATAAATCTGGGGTGAGCTTTTACTTTCTCTTTCGCTGGTGAGCATGTTTATATACAGTGTACATCAATCCTTTATTGTGTGGTTAGATTTAAGCACAAGAACCACATGGTGAGGGTTAGAAATGCATCATGTTTTGGCTTAAAATACCCAGTTTAGTGGCTACAAACACAACTAGAAATGTCCCAACCTCTTGTTAAAAATACCTGCTTTTGTTTGTTGGTCTCAAACACTGGTCTGCTGCTTGCCTAGGTGTCACCCCATTCATCATTCCCTCCTCCTCCTAATGATAATCAAAACTCATATACATACACTTTTGAAATGTTGATATGATACACATGAAATGTACAAATGTAACATATCCGTGCAGTCACACACAATGTCAAGATTGTATTATGGCGAGTGGGCCGCATACTCTACATCCGGCATAATGGTGAAACCATCCCATCAGCATCTTTGACAAAAATCCTTCTTCATCACGTCACATCTACATCCAGACCCTTATTTAATATTTCCTGATTGTGACTGATCACCAATGGATTTAAGCCGGCGGCCATGAAATCAGCATTTCCAACAGACAAAGAGCTTCAGAAGATGAAAGTTAAAGGCTCAGCAGCGTCTCCCCAGTCTAACACTATTAGCACATTAAGCGAGTGCTTAAATACAGTCAGCAGACGATGGATCAACGTAGTGCCGTAAGCGGGAGACAGCACTGTAATCCCTAAAGGGGGGTTTCACTACAGTAATGGCAACCCGTATGTAACCGCAACCCCTGGGGAGCGGTGGTGGGACTGGGTAGATTATGAGCAGCCTTGGGGCGATGCTAAACCCCTTATAGCCCTCACACACACACACATGCAGAAAGAAGCAGTTAAATGTGCACACAAATACAACCATAACATGCATGAAAACACAAATTTAAGTATGCAGGAAAATGGACATAAAGACAGAGATGCACAAAAAAACACACACACAATATCCAGAAGTATAATTTGACTGATTGGTCACCTACATCTCCAGCTGAGCAGGGGTAAACATTTTCTCTAACACTTTTTTTTAAGCATCTGCGTAACATGTTTGGGGAGGGGGGTGCAGTAAGGTGTCAGGGGAGTAATTTTGCTCCTGGAGGATTATGGGATGGTGATGGAATGACTCTTTGGGCCGAGGGCAAGGAGATGGCAGGAGGTTGAAAGTGTGTTTTTCTTTTCCGGCAAATTAAAGCAGCAGCCTCAGGGGCAAGAAATATCAACTGAAACATGGCGACATAAAAGGTAAAGAGCACATTATAGCCTGATCCCTGCCCGAGAACAGAGCGATAACACTGCGGTGCGGTGATAAACACTGCCAAGGACATGGTTACCTGACAGGGATATAGTTATTATTACATGCCGACTGTGAAACAAACAGAGAGGTCGAATTTATACCAAATCAAATCACTGTGGAACCAACAGACCTGAGTCATCTCTTTTTACCCCAGGCCACATGGCATAACATGAGTATAATACCAAAAATATTGTTTTGAGTGGGTGTATTTATAAAATATCTACATACAATGTACCTTTTATCAAATAAAAATCAAAGCACCCGTAGTGTGTCGTCCTTTCAGCCTGGTCAACTGTTCATTTGTTGCCTCTCCCCCCCGCCAGGGAAAAGCTGCTTAGAGCTGAAAGGAGATTACACATAACCAAATATACAAACAGAAAACACCGCAAAGTCCATGTGACCTCTGTCTATGAGTACACACACACACACCTATTTTAAGACCCAAATCTGCATATAGATTTGGGTTTTTATCTGACCCGATGCTTTCATCCGCACATAAATACAGTACTTACACAACACATTCACTTAAATGGTCTAAGAGCCTACAGCTTTACTCAGTGGGGATTCAATCTTCTCACATTAACAGTAGTTCACTCAAACACACACACACACTGCCCTGATCTGACCCTCAAATCCATAAATATAAAACTCTACAAGCAAGACACGTAGCCATTTCTAAAGCCAATGTAGGGTTGGCCTTTGGATGCGCACTCTTAAAACTGTTTAATTTTTATAACTGTGTGTGTAAAACCCAGAGGGAGAGACAGACACAGGTGACCTTTGGGGGAGGGGAGGTCACCGGAGGGGGGTCACTGAATGCAATCTTTCAATGAACAAAGCAAGGACTCAGCAGCCTGGGGAATACAGCTCGGCCAAGCCTCGCTCAGCAGTCGAGAGAGCGCGTGTGAAAGGGAGAGTGAGTGAGAGACAGGGACAAATGTCTCATCAACCTCCACACATCCCACGTGCTCGCTGCGTTTTTATGTAGGCCTTTGTGTGAGTGAGTGGGCACAGAAAAAAAACGCAATCTTCCTTCTGAAATACAGCTGAAGCTTACATGAGGCTTCAGCAGTCAATCAAAGTGAGTGGGTATTTTCCAGTTACATTCTAATTAGTACAAAAATCTGTCTTTGTGTTGTGTTTCCTTGCGAAGCTGCAGTGAAGGAATAATAACACTAAAATGAAATTTAATGCTAAAACCACTCTAAGTCTGGTAGATACCCATATTATTAAACTCAGGCTGCTGAAGCTTCACGAAAGCCTCAGCTGAACTTTGTAATTTTTTTCACTCAGAACAAAGACAGTGGATTTTGTCTCCAGTTACATATTCTATGCAGGATTTTTCTAAAGAACAATGTAGAGACTCATACAGAAGCAATCCCTTTGAATCATCATCACCATCACTTATGACCTACTACAGGTGTGTGGTAGTATGTTTATCTGACGAAGCCCTACCCTCTACCTGTATATTCTAATTTTTATACTTATTTTGCCATGTTCAAGACATTCTTGGACACAGCTTGCAGGTGAGGTCAGGACTTTGTAGGAAAAGTAGCAACCAGGTGTTAAAGTGTAAGCAGCACACATTCAAGAGGCTACAAAAATGGCAGACACAGAGCCAAAAAATGCAAATATAGTAAACATTTACAAACAGTAAGCAACAATTAATGCAGAGTGTACCTTTAAAGTGAAATCATATTCAGAAGAAATGTTGTAAGGGCCTATTTGGAGAGGAGGAACCATTGCAGGAACTGACGGCTCAACGTAAATGAGAGCATGTAAATATTGTTAAAACTGAACTGAGCTAAAAATGTCTTGTGACTGTTAAAGGTGATTGCTATAATGCTCATGCTTTTACACACGCTTACATACAAGTCAAACTGTAGGGGGAAAAAAAGGTTTTGTGAAGGTTAAACCAAAGGACTCTAATACTCACATTTTGATTTTGCCTTTTAAGCACATGTTCGCATGACCATGAAAGAGATGACATGATGACACAAGTGCATACATCAGGGAAAAAGATCTGCAAATATAGGGCACATGGTTAAACATGCTGACAGCAACACTTATCAAAAATCTATGTGATAGTGTCCAAAGCCAGCCTCGTAAATCTTTTGCATGTGGACACTGCCCCCTGGTGTCTGGAAAAGAGTGGTGCAGCAATATTAGACTACTGTACAATGCATAAATGTTTGAGATTGAGGCAAACAAATACTTTGTACATGAGTATATTTTTTAATTCCACTTTGCTTTGCAAAAACAGGATGGAAAATTAAAGCACAACTCTTCTTTAACAACACAGTTATGTACTTGTTGCAATAACACATTTCCATTTTACAACAGTCAAAAAGAAAATTTGAAGAGATAGGCAGTATATAAGCACTTTTGAGGAAGAGACGTGCTATCCTACCTCTGCATGCCACATGTCTACATCTAATACCACCTAGACTTTCTTTACTGGCTTTATGAAAAACATTACTTTGTGGTTCTATCACTTCAAGTAATGAAAAGATGCTCGGATCTGCTCGGTGAAAAGTCACAGAACATCTCTGAAGATAGTATCATCCTGGAGAAAAGTTGCTTTCTTTACAACAATAGCCAATATTTTTTATTCAGTCATTTACAGTATAGTTTAATACAAAGCTCTCCCTTTTAGTGCGACCCATAATTCTGACATTGCATCATAAATGAAAATAAAATTAAGACACACAAAATGTTCTTTGACAATGTACGTCATTAATTACATACAATAAAATTTGATGGTGATTAATCTTAAGGTTACACCACATCAAATGTGAAAAAACAAACAAAACGAAAACCTTAAATACTTTCAAACTGTTTTAAGAGTTCAGTAATAACTTTAGGTGGGACACAACAGGCTATCCCGAAGTTCCTAAGATTTATTTTGCAAACAAAATTAAAGTGCAGAGCCATTATTTTTAAAATATTTTCAAATGGGATTAGGGCCTATGTCCGGCTCCTGCTGATCATCCATGTAGTAGGGATCTCCTTGGTGGACTCTGTGATTGTGCACCCTCAGGTTCCCCCTGTGGGCAAATCTCTTCCCACATTCTGTGCAAGCAAAGGGCCTCTTACCCATGTGAACGTCCCGTTGGTGGGCTCTCAAGTTCCCGCTGCGGGCAAAACGCTTTCCACACTGAGCGCAGCCAAAAGGCCGCTCGCCTGTATGTGTGCGAGTGTGCACAGTAAGCTCAGATGGAGTGAGGAAGCTCTTGTCACAAAACTGACAGGGATGCAGTCTGACTCCCGTGTGGCGTAAAAGGTGTCTGCGCTGGTGGGAGGGGTAGGTAAAACACTTGGTGCAATATGGGCAGGTGTAAGGTCGTCCATTCCCTCCGCCAGATGCTGGAGGGTGGCTGAGAGTGTTTGTGTGTCGTAGTGTGAGCGACTGTGAATTGGACTGTGGTCGGAGAGGGTCTCTGTTGCCAAAGGTTGCAACTCGCCGTGTGTGATTGATAGGACCTCTCCCACTCCTGTCGTCTCTGGGTCTCCATGGTGATTCACCGGAGGAGGCTTGGGGTTGAGCCTGCCGAGACCCCCTCTGACCCACGCCTTGGCCCTGCACCGAGTTCTGATTGGAGTTATGGTTCTCAGGCTCCTGGTCCAGGAAAGGGAAAGAGCTCTCATCATCTTCGTTGCTGGTCTCATCAGAGCCAAAACCTGGTCGAAAGCAGGGTGCGTCTGTGCCAGTGCTGCTGCTAGCTGGACCAGAGCAGCTGGTGCCATCAGCCTGCAGGTTCTCCAGAACGGACACCCCACCTCGGGTGGCGTCCAGCCCTGGTAACCACTCACCTGGTTGAGCAAGGCTTGGGTCAGGCCTGGGGGAGCAACGTCCGCTCTGGGAGATGGAGAGAAAAGGGGTGGGGGCTTGATCCTGGAGGGATCTGTGGTCTGCACTGCGACTGCCCTGATCCCAATGAGACACTGCAGAGAAATCAGGGTGAAAAAGACAACTGATGCATTTGTAACCATCTTAAATGAAATACCCATACACTCAAAAGAATTGCAAGTTCATTTTGCTCTGACATCAGAGCAGCTAAATAGTGGGAAAATAATGTAGCACCTACTTACATTTGGCCTTGGCTTGTGTGGCAGAAAGGGTATCTATCTGCCTCTGGTCCCCAGCAGCAATGCTTCCCTCTGGGACTTGGACAGCGATTGACCCCAGGGTCGGTCGTGATCCAGCACGCTGTGGAGGACAAATAAAACAGGTCTGTGAAATGCAGAAAAGCCAAATGTCACTTTGCCCTGGCTATTTAGAAATCTGTTGAATCACAGAGGACAGCATCTGACCTCATGTTTTACTGATGCTCCATCCTGGCCTGTGACCTCTTCTTTCAGCCCGCCGACGCTCTGGCTGAGTCCTTCTACTGGGTCTGAATGAGACGACACATCCTTTCCCACAATCAGGCCTGTGGAAGAGAAGTGTAGGTGATCAGTGTATCAGTGATGCCTCTGGTTCACCAGTGAAAGTGATGGCTAAAAATCTTGATACAAAATGGGGCTGATCCCCATGCAACCATGCAGGGGATAAACAGGTGTAGATACAAGCCTGGGATGCAACATTAGTCCAGACTGAGCATAGCATGTCCACTTTTCCTTTTGTTTACTTTTCTGACAAAGGTGAGTTGCTCATGAATTTACCTCCTGACTGGAGTAATACCAAGTGGGCTGTATTACCTGATCCTGTCAGGGTCTGCTGCCTCAAGCCTCCCTCTCTGTCCCCTGATGACATCTCCCCTTCCTCGCCTCCTCCACCCTTCGCCTTCTGCCTCCTCTCCACTTTCTCCAGCTTGCCTCGGAGGATGGAGATCTCCTCCGTTTTCTGCGCTAGCTCCGCCTGCTGCTCACACAGGCTGCTCTCGAAGATCTTGGCTATCTCGCACACAGCGGCTGCCAGCAGAGAGTCCATGACGGTGGCCAGCTGAGCGTGGAAAGCGCTCCTCACAGACTCCATTGTCCTTTGTTTCAGTGATGATGATTTAACGTCAAGGATTGATTGACACCGCTGTTTAATACTATGGTTGGCCTCCAGAGACAGTTGAGGGACAATGTGGCTACCACTGTACACTCCTCTGCCCTGACATCTATTAACTGCCATGAGATGCTGCCATGCTAAGCAGCTACGCCATTTATAATAGCCATCTATCGCAGCAATTTGCTTTTATAGCGCGATCTCCTTGTGATTAAATGACGTTACCTCCTGTGCGACGTTTTTAGATATGTCAATAAAACTCCGGTGTAAAGACTTAATCTTGAAAGCTGACGTTACTGACAGTGACGATGACAAGCAATGCGAGAGCCAGATAGCATATATGCATCGTATAAGAACAGTCAACTTCTAGCCTGCTGTAAGAAAACAAGTTACAAACGGCTAGTGCTCGAGTGTAACGATATGTTAGCTAACATTAGCATAAGCTAACCTGTAAACAAGGTAGCCAACGGAGCGTAGACAGAGCTAGCCCGTCCGAGCTAGCACCCGAGCTAACTGTCTACCTGCAACGGAAACAACCACGGGCACACGCCGCCAGTGTCTCTTGACAGTCGGTCTCCAAATATCTCCCCAGTCTGACATTAAATCCATGAAAACACTTTATCACATTCAAAGATGCAGCGACTCGTCGTCCAGTTAGCAGGTTAACTGTGATGAGAGAATTGTTGCAAATCTCGCGATAAGACAGCTGAAGGACTCAGGTACTGCAGACTGGCACAAATCAAATGACGAGGTGGTGCTATGGGTTCATCCATGTAAAATGCACATCACTTGAATTGAAGAAAAACTCATTCACATTACTCAAAAATATGCGAGACAAGTTATAAGGTATGGATTTTATTGGGGAAATGTTGACAACATCTAAGTCTAGCAACACTTAAGAAAATAAAGGTAGCCTTGTCATACATTACATTCCTTCATGTCCACGTGGATCAATGAATACACCCATACAAAATAGAACAAACTTTGGAAAAGATGAAACCATAAACTATGTACACTCTTGTTTCAGGACTCATCCGATAAAATAACAACATAACTCTGAATGTAAAAAGTCCTGACCAGTGTAATGTTTTCAAATATCTGTCAAATAACAGGGAAAAAAAACAACAGGATAAAACCAATTATGTTTTGTCAAGCAAATAGTCCAAAAGTCTAACTCAACAACCATGAACATCATCAGACACTCTGGGGTGATGTGAAATACTGTTTGAACAGTGCACTTTCAAATTCTGCAAACATTTGTAGACTTTATACCAAACTGCACAATGTGTGCTTAAGGCAAACAGTAGACAAATACGGATAACTGAACATTTACCTTTAGTAAATACAAAAACTGGGTTGGAGGATTTGATATGTGTGAGATGACGATTTATTCATTTATTTTTTTATGACAGGTAGAGATTTTGTTTCTTTCCGTTTGTATTAGAACACAATGGGCGATGCATAATCAAAGAACAGGTCTGCTTTAAGGCATTATTACATTCATACGGCCTCAATTTGTCAGGTTTTCACTGAATTAGCCAAAAACGCACATTCGATTTTCAAAAAATGGTTTCTTAAATTTGACCTCCTGAAAGAATTCACTGTATCACGTGTCATTATCTCAATATAAAAATTACATGTAATGTGATTGCTTTTATCTGTTGGCCATCCCTGCAGAAATTCTATTTTACATGTTCTTAGAAAAAATATTCACAATATTTTGATCTGTTTTGCTAAAACTAAACAAATAAATGGTATCAGTAGGAAAAAAGTACTTGGTAGGTCACTGTACCTCTGTATACACAGAGAGGGACACTGATGTTTAACATTTGGGCTCTTACCTCAGAATGAAATTAAAATGTGATCACTGAATTACACAAAATTTTTACCTACTGGTTTTACAGTACCGTTTTCACATTTGACAGAGATGGGGAATACTGATATGATTCATGTATTTCTTTTCTTTTTTTTTTTTTTACATCTCAGAAATAAAAACAAAACAAAACAACAACAACAGAAGCTAAACATTTAACATGCAAGACAACCCTGCCAACAATCAGTAAGAGCATAGATGAGAACATCCAGTGTTTCCAATGTCTACAGATAGGTGATGCAAAGTGCATACTGGCTCACTGATGAAACTGCTCCATATGGTTTCTGAGGCGTCCTTTAGTGTAGAAACGTTTTCCACAAACCTTGCAAAAATTAGCCTCGTCTCTGTGACAATTAGACACATGCCTCTCGTACTTTGATTGTGAGGAGAACTGCTTCTGACACTTGGCACACTGGTTTGTACGTACAGACTTATGACACTTTTTCCTGTGCACGCTCAATTGTCCACGAAAACGAAACGTTGCAGGACACCTGTCACATGCCACGGGCTTCTCTCCTGTGTGGATGCTAAAGTGTTCAATCAGTCGGTACTTGTTTTTCAAGACTTTATGACACAATGAGCACAAGAAACCCTCAGAGCAGACTGTGCCCATTGTCTTCCATTTTGAACCCGGCTTTATGCCTGGACTGCCATCTTTCTTAACACTGTTATGTTTGACTGCTCGACTCTTGTCTTTCTTTGTAGGTGTCAAATCCTCTTGGATTTCTTCAGTATCCTCCAAAGGCTTGGTCCATGCAAGGTTTTCATTAGTCTCACAGGTATTTGCTTGGTCTTTGTGCACTCTCGATATGTGCTTTTTGCGTGCCTGACTAACGCGGAATTTCTTCGGGCATATACCGCAAGGGAATGGCCTCTCACCAGTGTGAACACGAATGTGCTGTTGCAGCGCTGAAGGTTTCTTAAACGTCTTGTTGCAGTGTACACAAGGGTGCTTTTTGGTGGATCTATTTTTCTGGATAGATGTTTCACTGTCGTTGCTGGAGGAAGGTGCGCTTGCTGTAACGATCGCCTGTTCTTTGCTGGGTGAAGTCGGCTTTTCTTCACTGGAGTCAGGTTTTGGAGGATTAGTGGCCTGAGCCTCTAACAGTTTCTTGAGTTTTTTGCAAGTTGTTTTGTGCGAACTAAGAACACTTGGAGAAGCAAAGTCTTTTTTGCAACCGGGGCACCTCTTGTGTGATCGTAAATGTACACTTAGGCCAAACTCTCCTTTAAATACCTTAATACAAAACTTGCAGGAGTACTTATTTTTACTGTCATTTTTCACCGTCTCATTTTCTGTGGACTCAGTTGCTGCAAGTTTTCTGTCCTCACTTTTGGTCTTTGTAGTATTTTCTTGCTCTCTTCCTGTTGAATTTCTCCGTCTTCTTCTCAGACCAGCACTGCCTGTTAGTTCAGAATATTCCTGCTTGATGTCGTGGAGCAATTGTTTCATGCCATTTCTCATTGATCGACGGCGAATTCCATGGTCATGCATTGGTAAGGGTTTGTCCTCAGTCTGTTTGTGCGTCTTGTTTAGTGTGGAACCTGTAGAAGAAAAACATAGCAAAATAAAAACATTAAACTGTGAACCAGTGAAAAACCATAGGCGACATAAATATAACAAAACAGTCTATTAAGAAACAAACGGATGTGAAGCTTGGGCAGTTCAGGCCAAACTCCCATCATAACTTTTGAGCATATTGTAATTCAAGTGGTTTAAGAGAAAACTAGACTTGATAATGTTGCCAATCATTTAGCCTTCTGCTAACTTAAGCTTAACGCTCAAAGCTGCTGCCTCAAGTTCATTTTACTAACGTTTACAAGAGCCTCAAATCCCATTGTGTCCTCCTGCTCCCTGCCACTACAGACTTGCTTGCTGAGATGAGAGAAAAAAGCAGCTCTAGAGATCGACCCCCATTCAGTAGCCATAGCAACCCGATTCCAGCCAGCGCAAACCCCAGCACCGGGGGACTGGACAAACTCAGACTCCCTGCCGGATCAGCAAACTTTCTGTGGCTGCTGTTACGCAGGTTAGACCCGGCGCTGACGTTGGCCACCAGCCTGCTGTGACGCCTGGCCCTGGGGAGTTTGAGCTGGCTGAATCAAGCTGCTACAGCTGCTGACCAAAGGTCCGTCTCCCAAGCTGCTGCCTGTTCTCCTCCCAGGGAGGCAGTCCACAGTGATGAGGACCAAGGTGGGAGACCATGGGGTGGCTATCTAGCTGATTCTTGTCTCATTTGTGGTTTGACAAACAGAGAAAGAGGTCTAGAGGTAGGGGCTTGGACAGAGAATGGAGAGCTGCAGGAGGAGGGTGTCGCAGGAGATTTCTGCCTACCCAAGCTGACAGTTTTGTTTTTATTGAGGCCATGCGCATCCCAGGGCTTTCTGTCACCATTTGTAAAGCTCAGTGCATCGAAAGATAACATTAATTTTTTTTTTTACTGCTAATTTTAGAATCAGCGTCACAGTGAGAACTTTAAAACGACTTGAGCATGATGACTACCCCACGTATCCTGCATTCCCTATGAGCATTCATTTTACACGTCTTCACAA
Source organism: Chaetodon striatus (assembly GCA_029783705.1). NCBI lineage: Eukaryota > Metazoa > Chordata > Actinopteri > Chaetodontiformes > Chaetodontidae > Chaetodon > Chaetodon striatus. The sequence goes on from JAPZEB010000026.1 coordinate 16,509,481, forward strand.
ACATGCGCTGAGCTTCTGCAAGATGTTATTAAGTATATAAATAGTGGTGGTGTTGCTGAGGTCAAACTACAGCCCGGTTCAGACCAAACATTCTCAATGAGACAAAATGGTTTTAAAACGTCGCAGAAAAAAGTTGCAGCAGTGTGAACTGGCCGTCTGAGCTCGACTCAAGCAAGCTGATTGTGTCACCTGCAACTCCGCTGGTCAAATCACCGGCGACTGGTTTTAGAACAAAAGGCTGGTCACCTGTTTCTACATCCAATCAGCTTCAAGTCTGCTGGCCAAGTCAAAATGACCTCAGGCTTACCATCCTGAAAAGTTCTGACAAGAACAATTTTCTATTTCCTACAAAAATTCTTTACATTGTGTTCTGTGGATTTTCCAGAGGAATGAGGGCACTCTCTGGGAACACACAGTGCTGCTTAAGTTTTTAAACCTAATTTTTCACTGCTGAGATCACTACAAACTAAATTGCGCTCCACCTTGGGTGGGGGCAGTAATCTCAAGAGATGGACATCCTAGAACTAAAACTATGTGCATGAATAAACAACCACAAGAGGTAAGATTGAAACATTTTGTGTAATTTTAGTGACCCTACCCTTGATATTTTGGATTACAGTTCATTCAGCTTTAGATTTGACTTTACAAGTTGACAAACACAGTATTCTTATTTACAAAGGGAGCTATCTGTGCATGCAAATATGTAAAGGAGTGAATGTAAACCTGGATGTAGAAGGCAATTACAATCCCATTTCTGACAATTATAAATATCATTTACAGCACAAAATAATGAATGAATAAAACTCACATCTCCTGGATCTCCTGAGACCCTTTGCTTGCTGGCGGGAGTATTTGTCACGGTTGACCACCTAAAATACAGATGTTATTGGTTATATCTTCAGTAATCAAAAGTAAAGTACATTTACATTTAATCAACAATGCAAATACAAAGAAAACAGCTGTGTCTGCATATGCAGGAATTAATAATAACTTGAATAATAACTTGATTCCTGTAGCAGTTTTCAAAGATAAGTTAGAGTGATCTGGCATGAACTTTGTGCATGTTTGCTGAGACTTTCAATCATTTTGACAACTTGTAAAAGAAGTGGGTACAGCATCTCTTTATAACACAGCACAGCTGATGAAAATACAATATAGCCTGACAGGCTCGATATATCCAATATATCTGACCCCTCATGCATATTAAAGATGGGACATTATACAATTTTATCACAGATCTTAAAAAAAAAAACCAAACAAACAAACAAAAAAACCTCTCACAATGCGTTGATTGTAGTGAATTTATATAACTGGGATAATTGTGAATATCGTGTCCAGCAGCACCCAAACAGACTGCTGGGCAAGCAACAACAAAAGAGACTCTGAAAATACAAGCTGCATATGCACCAACCTCAAAAAATGAGTTTGGCGATTAGTGCCACCTCCCGACTATGAT
>JAPZEB010000026.1:16541137-16551141 GCA_029783705.1 Chaetodon striatus
GTCCAATCAGTTTAATTCACCACAGGTGGACTAAAGACAAACGGGAGGCACCTGGGCTAAATTTAAAGCATCGTCGCAAAGGGTCTGAACACTTCTGTCAATGTGATATTTCACTTTTTCTTTTTTATACATTTGCAAAAACTCTAACATTTTCGTCATGTCATTATGGGGTATTTTATCATAAAAATTTACATAAAGTATTTTAGTATAATGCTGCAATATAACAAAATAAGACTATAGTCAAAGGGTCTGAATGCTTTCTGAATGCACTGTATTAAAAACACATCATGAGCCACATTGTTGCTTTGGATTACATGTTCCTTTATTACGATGAACATGGACACTGTGGTTCATTTTCAATCCCACAAACACTGCTGCTGTCGTAAGCCTTTGCCAGAGCACCAAATGTGTATCAATCCCTGCCTGAAAATAGTCCCAAACTAACGTGTCCTGCTGTTTGTTTAAAAGTTGATGCCATTTAGTGACCATGATTTACATGTTAAGTAAAAATGAATGGTCTCATTGAGAGGCATACTAACGCATTGTTGGCCTTATCTTCTTAGAGTTTGTTCTGGTTTTAAAGTTATTAGGAAAGGGGTGAGGCATATTGCCTGCCAATGCAGCCAAAGACTTAAAGGTGTGGACCTTTAATAGCGCTATGAATCATCATGTGTCTGCTCCTAGGCCAAACATGGATGTAAACAATGCAGGATTAAAACAATCGGCTTTGCAAATGTTTTATGTCGAAGTAAATGCATTCAACACATTTGTAAGGCTTAAGGGTACGCACAATGTGTTCTTGTGGTAACACTGAATGTAAACAGAAATTGTTTGACTACAAAAACAACTCCAAAGAGCGACTTTAAGTGGTTTCTGCAGAAAGGTTTTAAAATTGTAACAACTTGTTTTGCTGCAATATGTTATTGCAATAAAATGTATCTGTATATCTATCTATATCTACATTTACAATATATCTTATATTTTTTACTGTTTTATTGTTATGTATCTAATCATGTTGTTCTAATGTGGTCATCTGAAGAAATGGTGTGTACAGTAAATTTAATACAAGTAATAAAGATTTCTATTTGCCACATAGCCCACCACCACCACATTTGTCCAATGCAACTCTATAAAAATGTGATTTTACAATACTTCCTGAGAGTCTTTGAGAGTTTTGATGAGAAAAAAAACAACTGTTTAGATATTTGACATTAGATCTTAATAGTATGATTAAATTTCCCACTGAAGTAGTTGTTGGTACATTTGATTCCACCAGAGGGCGCCCAAAACTAACTGTGAATGCAGTTAGTCTGCTCCTCAGTGGTCTTAATACTAAAACTTGGAGCTTTTATGAACCACATGGAAGCCAGCTGCAGCCCCATTTACATCTTTTAGAGAGGAGTTCATCTAAGTCCGTTTTATTTATACCAGGTATCAGAAATGTCACAGCTTGGATCAAGGCTGGACAAAGGAAGGGAGACGACATGAGCTGCAACTAATATTACATAACTAAAATGGAAATGAGTGTAATGATAATCTAAATGAAGCAAAACCAGCCAGGATGGAAGCAAGGGAAGAGAAAGACTGGCCGACTGCCACCAGCTTATGTAGTCCTGCAGCCTTCCCAGGTGAGCTGAATCTTCCTGATGATGCAACTCCACCCACCAGGATACTGGAGGGAGAGTTGAACCAGAGAGGGTCATTACAGAAATCAATTCTGATCAAGTACGATAAAGAAACCTCCTAAAAAATCCTTATCTGGGGGAAAACAATGGAGGAAACCTCAGGTACAGCAAGAGGGATTTCTTTACCGGACGAGCAGACATACAGTAGATGTCTTGTGTGCAGAATAGAATAATTTATGTTATTTGATTTATCATTTGTTTAGCCAGAAAAACCTCTTGAGAATAAAAATGTCTTTTCTTTTTCAAAAGTGTCCTGGCCGAGACAGGCAGCAAAGCTACAATATCGAGAATCATGGTGGCAATGTTGTAGGTGAATTGTAGACAGAAAACAAGAAAATAATCCAGAAGGAGACTGAGCATCTTCCAGATCTCTCTACACAGAGAGGACCTGAGCAGAGGTGGAAGAAGTATTCAGTTCCTTTACTTAAGTAAAAGTACCAACAGTGTAAAAAACAGACAAACAAACGAGACAAGGATACACAGAGGGAGAGAGACATAAGAGGTGAAGCTGAATCTCATAGGAGGACAAAGATCCATATCCGAAACATCTGGGGTCTCATTTATAAAACAGTGTGTAGGATCCATACTCAAAATGTACGTAGTGACAAAAGCCAAACACGGGCATGCCAAAAAATATTCAACGATTATACAATCAGGCTTCCACTTCACCATCTCCCACTTTCCCATCTCCAAAATGTTTCTAAGCATGGGTCAAAGTTTCTTTCATCAAGTCTGTTTTTATAGATTGCATCTTTCCTGTGCGATGTGTCGTACGCCTCTTTCAGGCCTTGTTTTGTGTGTTAATGTTTTTATAAATGAGACCCCTGGAGAGAGGCAACAGCCTGGGGAAGAGGGAGAGGGAGAGGTCTCAGGATGACTGGTGGTCTCGTGTACACTCATTAATAAAAGATGCACTGAGACACCTGAGTGATGTGCAAAGTGCTGATGACGTCTTCAGACGCTGGGTTCTGATTCAGCATGTTTTACAATACAATGCAACACAACACAACAAAACTCCTCACGCTACGAGCGCAGAGTTTTTTAATGTTTATTTTGTAGCATAACCTGATGCCACACACCATAGCAGTTATAGCTTGAGGTAATTGACAGCTTTTAAAATCAAGTGGCATCTGCGGGGGCTTAAAGATGGAGCCATCGCTAAAGTGCCAAAATCGCAGTTCCTTGAATTACCACTTGAGGCTGGCTCCGTCACAGAGTCAATCCTCATAGACCCCCATGTTAAAATGGCCAACTTTACAGCAGAAATAAACATGTTTACAGCCTGGTACAAAACTCAACAGGAAAATAGAGACAGAACAATACAAGACACAAACTATAACACAATAAACAACCCTGGAGCCAGAACAGATGTTGTGCGTTTCTGAAAACCATGGATACGTTACACCTGCTCATTATTATGTGACATGTGTTGTAACTTTCTGCTTCAACAACACTGTGGCCAATCTGTGGTTAGGTGTAGGCATAAAACCCACTTGGTTATGGTCAGGAAAAGGTCATGTTGTGGCTTAAAAAACCCCAGATTTTTAGAGCACAATCCCAGCATGGAAAAGCAGCAATGTCTCGCTAAAAAAACAACAGTTTTTCATGGCACTATCACCACTGGAAAAACAGCAATGGGTCGCTAAAGAAACACTCACATTTGGTATCAGTTTTGTTGTTTGCTGGTCTCCAATGGTGGTCTGCAGCTTGGCAGGCATCTCACTTAGGTGACCTCCTGATAACAAAGCAAGCGCATATACTACAGCACTTCAGAAATGTTGATATGATACATATGAAACGTGCAAATGTAACACATCTGCGGTTTGCAGAAATGTACAATGCCTAATTTTTTCCTCCGGAATTCCACCTATTGATCCCCTGAACAGAAAAAGCTGTTTGTCCACATAAGGGCATCTGATCGTTCCCATTTCCCACCTGTCACTGCACCTGTAACTCCACGTGGAACCACAAGGTCACTGAGCACATGAGGAGCCTGATTATGTAGCCATTTATAGAGTTGTTTAAACAACATCCTGTATGACTCACCAAAACCCTGATTCTTGATATCATGTGTTGGGTCTATAAATACTTATTTTTCAAGACAATCATTTGATTACCTGTCTCCTCGCTGTGCTTCAGTTTTGTGTCACAGATCCGCACAGTGTTTCTTCTACTTCAACGTCCACTTAACCAAGGTTAATGAGCATGCCAACTGCGCAGTAATCTGTGACTACAAACAAATAAATAATGAGAATTAGTCTGACCCAAATAAGACGTATCTGTTATCCATGTCAGCTTTATCTCTGAGCGTCATCTGCCAATACATTAACCATAGACTGCTGGATTTAAGACTATTCCTGCCAGGGTTATGTCCAGCTCTCTCCTCTAACGGTCCTGATCTGTAATTAGATATTATTGCAGGCCGATCAACATGCAGTAACACAAGCCTTCACTTCTAAATTACGGCTCTGCTGCCACTCCCTCTGTCACTCAGCCTTGTCTTTGATCAGTTTCAGAGAGGGTCAAGGTGAAGGAGAGGTCTGAGATGAAAGACGTTCTCCATGGACGTTTTTTTTTTTACACTGTCTCCTTAAAAATTCTGTTTTATTCCAGTCCTCATCTCTCTTTTCATCTCATTCATTCATCCTTCATCTTTCCTCTCTAACATGACTGATCTGTTCCCAAAATACAGCCCCTATTTTTAACCCTCAGCGCAGTGTAACTCAACTTTTTTTTTGTCTGTAATGGATCTCTTTTCTGCCTCACGCTCAAGAATTTGCCCCTTCGCTCCATCAATAATCGATGAGGAGAGGGACGGCGCGAGGGGCTGAGGGAAGACAAAGAGGTTGAAAGACGGGGTTGAAGCTATTAATGGAAACCTCATTAGAAACTGGAGAGAAGGCAAGCTATACATTATCCCTAAGCCTGGAGAAAAACACTATCAGGGTTTGTTTCAGGCTGAAATATTTAATGCGGGTTAACAGAAGAGAAAGCAGGAGAGATTTTAGGTTAAGGGCAAATTAGAGTGAAAAGTAAAACGCTTTAATGCCTACATTTTTTTGACTGGAAAGAGGGAAAACAAGATGGATTTCCATTATATAAAGCTTAAAGGGTTAGTTCAAATTTTTTGAAGAGGGGTAGTTCGGGGTTCTTATCCACAGACAGCACATTGCACACAGTAGATGTGAATCGGTACACCCCCAGTTTGGAGAAGCCGGCTGGAGTCTGATATGGAAGCTAAGCTATGTACTGCTGTCAGCAACAACATGTATTTTAGCCACCTATCAGTTTAAGTGTATGTTTTATTCAGAATTTTTTCATTGCTTTACCTTAATGTCACAAGTGTTTTCAACTGGGAAATGAAGCCATTATATCACTCTCTTTAAAGCCAAACTCCATTCAGAAAAGCAGTGATTTAAATTTGCTGAACACAGGAGCTGCTGCCTCAAACAGTTATTTTGTTTGTCTTATTTTACGACTTTGGCATTTAAAGGGGTTAGTTTGGATTCACCAAAATCATACAGGAACACAAACTAATTAACTCAGCAAAGCAGCGGTCGACCAGCAGCTCCCATGTCCAGCCAGCTTAAATTACTGTTTTTGTCAATGGAGTCTGGTGACTTTGACGAGAGCGTAGATGGGAAATTGAAGCTGTTAATGGTTTTCCCGTCAGGACGGGCTGTTTGAGGAGAGGGTGCAGCTGTGAAAATGCTCTCAATATAGTGTATGCTTGAATTAATATTGATGTTTTATAGGTGGGAGTCCACAATACATTTTGCTGCTGTCCCTGTCCACAGCAGTACCTTGCTTAGCTTCCGTCTCCAGCCTGATTCTCAAAACTGGGGGCGTGTCAACTGACTTCTACTGTATGTAATACACTGACTACGGATAAGCTCCCCATACAACCTAACTTTGATAAATCCCAACTATCACTTTAAGCTTTTAGTGGAATCAGCTGCGTTAGACAAAATCTACAAACCACAATAATATGCTCACATGCTTGTGTGAACATTCATGTCTAAAAATAGAGGTCAGTGGTGACATGTTCACCTGTATGTGCATATGTGTGTGCTCAGCCATGCTTGCTGGATGAGATTATGCATGCAGGACAACACTGAGGTGATGCGTTATAGGCTAAACAAGAGTCTTTCATCATCACATATACAGTAGTAGCTGCTGAGTTTGTTGTAGCCCTCCCTCCCTCTCTATCGCTCCCTGTCACTTAATGAATAGTTGACCTGGGCACCTCCAAAAGAATCCAATTTGTGTAACAACAAAGGCTCCAAATATGACAGGGGATTGAGGGCGGATAGATTGAGAGACACAGGGGAAGAGTAGGAAGCATGTAGAGCAATGAGGATTACTGTTAGAGGTGAGTAAAGAAGGAGGCAAGGAAGGATGGGAGGAGAAAAAATAAAGACAAGACAGAACACCGTCCAGAAATACATGACAGAAAAACACAAGATTTTGATTGACAGCAGGATTGCATAAAAGATACATACACACACTGATGACGGGAAGGGTGGCTGTGACAAAGGCACCCAAGCAACAGGAGGAGTGTTTACCTGTGATGAGGGGGAAAAGGTGGAGGAAGGGGAGGAAGAGAAGGAGAGAGAGAGGTCGTTGTGTTACAGGTAGATAACGTGAGAGAGAGGTAAAGTTCAGGAGGTATAGAGTGTCACCTAAAGCACCGAGAGATAGCGAGTGAGGGCAGAGGTGCAGGAACTCAATCCCAGAGCCAAGACAACAGCTGAAGATAAAAACCTCCACACCTGAACACATCACAAGAGACAGATATGGACAGGAGCACTGTGAAACACTGAGGAGAAAGCACCTGGAGGAATTACAAGGACAGAGAGGAGGAAGTAGGAGAACATTTAAGTTAATATTTTTCCTTAAATCACTTCATCCATTCTCTCTTTTTTATTTTTACCTGGAACAAGGGAAAACTTTATCAAGAAAGCTGAATTTTTTTAAGCAATTTTTGAATTTTTTGAATCTTTTCTAGCTGACTTTGTGGGGAATTTTAGCACATAAAATCAAACAAGAGCTACTTCAGGAGAGAGCAGAGCAGGCAAGAGGCAAGAGCGAGGGTGAGGGAGGGGGAGGAGGAGTAAGGGAGGGAGAGAGAGTGTGTGTATGTGAGCCTGTGACACCGAGATGTTCATGATCATTCGAGAGCCGTCCGCCGCAGGAGGCGGTGCTGGAGCGATGAGCGCGCCACAGGAGAGGAGTGCTAAACAGGTGCGTAAACATGGGTGTCTGTGTATATGTATGTATATTGTACATGTGTGTGGGTTTAAAGTATTTATGTGTGTAATCCTCTCTGTAAAGCTGTGCTCTCTTTATAAACACATTTTCTGATGCTTTTCTGTGTGCAAATATGTAAGTGGATGCACAAAAATAGATTTCCATTCATTTATTTTGTATAAATTATGATTGTGTTCCACTAAACTCCACTCCAAGACGTGGAAACTTAAAGATATCGAGGTTGCTGTAATTGCTGTAACTGATGAATGATCACTGTCCAGTGAGAAACATGTGTCTTCATATTTGGTAAAATGCCAAATTTGCAGGTAAACTGAATTAAATGAATTTTTATTGGCTGAGAAAATTCTTCTAAAGAGCCTAAAGTTTTGTTACAAGCTAAAAAACATGGTGAAATCATGAAAAGGTGACATGTTGGTGACATAACACAGTGTGCAGTGTGTTTTGCGTGTTTATAGGTAAATGAGTAAGTTAATTTCATTTATATTAAATCTTTCTGGAGCAGATGTAACAAAGTGCTTAGCAATTAAAGACAACAGGACATGGTTATAATAACAAAACTTTTGAACTCCCTGTCACCGTATTTTGCATCAATGTGCACTGCTTAATATGTCAAAAATAAGGTGTGTGCATCAGTCTTGATGTTTCAGGCTACAACTGACAATTACGTTCATTACTGATTAATTAGTAAATTATTTTATTGATTAAATCATGAATTATTTGGTCTAAATACATCAGAAAACTGCAAAACTGTGATAAAAGCCTGTTACAATATCCTAGAGCCTTAAGTGACTTCATCAAATATCTTGTACATTTGGAAACCCCCCAAAATTTAATTTGCTACTATGTAAAACAAAGGAAAGCAGCAAACTCTCACATTTGAGAACCTAAAAAAAAATCAAGTTTTTGCTTGAAAAATGACTGAAATAATTAACTGATTATCATAGTAGCAGATAGTTGCAGATTAATCAGTCGAATAATCAGATATTTATGTGTGTGAGTTTGAATACACAGTCTGAACACATTTCCTTGATCCCTCCCTCAGGTGCAGGCCGCCATCAAGAAGAAGCTTGAGAAGCAGAAGAAGCGAACCAGCGATGGTGGTGTTGCAGACATCCAAACTGTTGCACCCCCTCGCCAACAGAAACCCGGTCAGTGCCCCCCAGCGGCGGCTGCTGAGGACAGAGAGATGCTGGATGAGGAGCTGGAGGAGCTGATGGAGGGACCACATGGGAGAGAGAAGGAGAAAGAGGAGGAGGGGGAGCCTGTCGACCTGCTGCCCATCGTGGACTCTGTGTTTGGACAGGTAGGAGCCATCTGCTGCAGAGTGTGTGTGTGTGTGTGACTCATCGGGCCATCTCTGACACTTTGCCACTCTGTGTGTGTTTCATGCGCTGCATCAAGTTCTCCGGCTGATTGAATGTCTCGCCACCAGATTGATTGAAACCCTAAGCCTCTAATTCAAATTTAAAGCCTGGCTGCACTCCAGTTTTTTGTAAATAGCCGTCTCTCTCACAATCCTAATTTTGTTGATGTCACATAGCAAAAGGACAGAAAGCTGCGCACGGCTGGCCCTAGACTTTTAGGGGCCCCAGGTAGGTTGTGAATGGGGACCACTGATACATCCACGTGAGGTGCAAGAGAGCAAAAATGTCTGACAACAACAAACATGCTAATGGTGGAGGAGTTCGTAATAATGTACCTTTTAACAATGGCAGCTGTACACAGTGGTGGCGTTTAAATACATCACTACGTTACACATTTGTTCCATTCTGCAGTTTGTAATACGTCTTCGCTGAGTCCTACAGTCATATCTCGCTTGATCTTTGTTACACTGTCCTGATGATTTCAACAAAATCAATGTAGACTACGGACAGACGGCTCCATCTTTGTCAAAATACATATCTAACATTGCGCATACATGTGCCTCAAGTTGGAATGTGTAAAAGATATGACACAGCAGCAAAAATATGATGTCTTGTTCATGTCTTGTTCTGTGATGGGATTAGAAAGAAGGACAAACAAACACTTTTGAACAAAATATTAATATTAAATTGCCCAAGATTTTCTAGTTACAGGCAAGTAAACATTTAAAAAAAAAAAAAAAATCTAATTGCAATTATTTTGACTGATATTCAATTGTGATATGATTTGTGATATTAGAGGGAATGATAATTTATAAATCTTAGTTCTCATTATCATTGAATACATAAAAATAATTTGGGTGTCATTTTATGGATTTGTACCAAACAAAGGTGTTTTCTTTAGTCTGTAGAATAATATTTATGAGGCAGGACATCTCTGTAGTACAACAATATTTAATCTAAAATGATAATTTGACGCACATTTTCCTTAAAATTACAGTAGGTCATATTGCAATTTTGATCAAATTATGAATCAACAGTTAATTTGGAAAACTAGTTTGGAATACTATAGGCAAGCGGTTCAGTCTTATTGTAATTAAAATATATTTTCTTTATTTAATTGATCATTTTTAAAGTATTAAAATGACCTTTCATATGGGGTTTTAAGTACATTGCTGCTATTTCTTATAATTTCCTATGAAGAACTTCTAAACATAGTCATTTGTAATGACACAGCAATTGCAAACTGGTTAAAAAAGACATTCAACTGCAGGCATGTAAGGACTTAACATGTGGCTGTTGCCTTTATGAAACTATGTGCCTCCTTAAACTGACCTACAAATGTTATTTTTTAACTCGTGCTGGCAAACTGTTGATGAGTCGCTCATGAAAGTTTAACCCAGTTTGTGTTGATTTTTCTTCACATTGAAATGTGTGTTTTTTTAATCCGTATAATCTTGGGTATGCTTATCTTGTAACAGACAGTAAATTACCTACTTAGCGGACCTAAACTGTCCATTTCGCCCGTCTCTGAGCTTGATTGTCATCATCTGCTGCCAAAAATGGCACAAAATGTCAGTTTTTGTTTAGGAAGTTTTTAGAAGTTCAGTTTTTTTGGTTACTGTCTCATGTTTATTTAAAAAAAAAAAAAAAAAAAAAAAAAAAAGGTCTATTCTTGGGGGCCTCA
>JAPZEB010000026.1:16552736-16572059 GCA_029783705.1 Chaetodon striatus
AAATCTACAAGACGAAGTGATAACACACACACACACACACACACACACACACACACACACACACACACGCACAGAGTGGTTTCCCTGTTCTTCCTCAGACTGAAAACACAGCTCCTTCCTCAAACACTTACTCACGTCACCTTCAACAATAACACTATTCTTCGTGCCTCTCTGTCTCTGTAACTGATACTACTCACTCCAGCTCAGGTGAAGGCTTCTGGATTGTTTCCATGTTGGCGACTTTTTTGTTTTTTTTAGGAATTTTTGTTGAAGTAAATCCAAGAATGTCACCCAGAAACACGAGACAATATCAGACATGTTGGACTTAAATTTCTTTTTACATGCTGGGATAACATCACAGGTCTGATTTCTTTCTGAGGCTGTGCATACTTTTCTAAACAATCTGCATTTTAGCTGCATTACTGCTTCATAATAAGGAGATCTTTCTCACTATGCCAAGTCAGCATTGTATTTATTTATTATTTTTTGGGATGGACTTGGTCCCAAGTCGGCTAATTGATTTTCAAACCAGACGGAAATGAAGAGAAACCAATGGCTGCCTTGAGCAAGAGGAGAAATGCGTGCATTTGTAAAAAGTCCATGCTATGTGTTTATGATTCATAAATAAGATGATAAAACACAGGAAATAACATTCCTGAAATGAGATATCAACATTAAATTAAGATGCTAAGTTGTGTCTGATACATTTTTAATGGGTGAAGGGACGGATGAGGTCTATGTTTATGTTTGTTACTCAATTCAAAATACTTTACTCGTCCCTTAAGGGATAATTTGAGGCAAGAGAGTTTGCAAACACATGCATAATTAATTTACACAGATACAAAACTAAATCTAAAAATACAAATATGGCAGTGTTAGAAAGAGAGGCAGGGTAAATGGCAGCAGCCAGTCCTGGACAACAAAATCTAACACCACATCATCATGTTAACAAATGGATATACACAAGGTAATGTTGGACTCATGTCTTTGCCCTGTGTGTTACCCCTGTGTGTATTTTCTGAATGGGGTCCATTTAAGTTATTGGTCCTGTAAGCACTCATTACATTTGAAAAGGCACATCAGAAGTGAAACATTCTTAAATTATTTATGTGATGAGTGCATTATCAGATTATGTCAGAAGCTGCTGAGTGGAGAGTCTCAAGCCCCTTTTACACTGCCTCCTTAAGGCGGGAATATCGCAGTGTTATTCCGCCTTGCAGTTCTGTGTAAAAGGTACCATCGCAGAATAGGGGGACAGAGTTGTCTGAGCTTGGAGCTCAGACCTGAGCTAGTAACATAGTAACAGCGCCAAGACAATACCTGTATAAACTGGACAGCTGGCAGGACGGGATCATGGGTGGCATGAGTGGGACGTTTTTGAGGTGTTTTGAGTGCCATCCACTGCTGAGATTTAAAAAGTAGCTTGTAGCAGTTAGCAGCTAAGTCAAAGAAGAACAGCAGCAGCCAAAAATGTCCACAAATTGGAGTAAACAATGAGGTTTTGGAGCTCCTTTACCTCCGAGCAGAGGACGAGATAAGCCGCCATCTCACATGGGCAGTAAATTATGGTAATTGCCATGTTAATGCCATTGTTACTGCTTATAAAGGACTGCTGACGCATTGAATGTGTCACATTAGAGGCCGACGCTGATGTGTTACATGTCATGGCTGTCATGGCTGTTTTGATTCCACAAGGCCAACATGCACACATGGGCGTGACATAATGACACCATTGTTTGGTTCTGCGTGGAAATGCAAAAGCAGCATAAAGAGAGGATGTCACAGCGGCCTGATCTCTGTCTACGATGGGCTCCTGTACAGACCTTAACCGTGACTTTGCTTACATGCACAAAATATTCCAGTTTTTGTCCTGATTCCTAGAAAGACAATATTCCTACTCAGCTGTTTACGTGGCTAAGGAAAACAAATATTTCATTAATATTCCTGTTTACATGCAGCCGTGCATATTCTGATTAATGTGCCTTTACGTGTCATTTATCACATCATCAAATGGAAGCGTTAAGCGGCTTGAGCTGCAGGTGGTGGACTTGTTCAACTGTGCAAACTCAGCCTCTCCCTTCATACCTTCACCCACCTACTTGAAAAGGTTGGTGTTTATTAGCACGTATTTATATCCAAGTCTTTCAAAATGTTTTAAAACAAGATGTGTTTCTCCTTCTGATCAGAAATGTAGGCTTTTCTTTTGGGCATGCATCTCTACCCCAGCCTTGCAAACTGCTGGCTAGTTGGTCTGTGTATTAAGTTTCCATGACAACAGACAGAGACGACCATAAACAAGTGGGCTGTGTGTCGCAAACTGCAGTGAAAACCTTTATTGAGATGCATGTTCTGAATGTGCTGCATACAAACCCAAATAATGCTCCTAAAACCTGAATAATAAAGCAGCATGTCCCACGTCTTTATCAGAAAAACGCCTCATTTGCAATGTGTAAACAGAATATGCTGTTCACATGACCTGTATCAAATTCAGATTATTGTCATAAGCACAATAACAGTGGAGTAGTCGTGTGCATTAAGTCGTAGTCAGTGATAATGGAGGATGAGGAGGAGGGAAGTGTTTCTCAGCCCCTCTTTGTGTGACTTTTATCACGATGAGACGGCTGAAGCTTCCTTTTAATTTCACTAAGAGGACGGAGGTAGGGAGGGAAGGAGGGAGAGGGGATGATCGGGGCAATGACAGACGCTCTGCAGAAGCTCATGAAACATTGATGAGGCAGAGGAGGAGAAGAAAGAGGAGAAGCGGAGGTAGGACGAAGGAGTGGATGAACACCTTTGAGAGAGGGAGACAAAAGAACTAAGGATGACGAAGGGGTTTGGACATTTTTTTTGCGCCTTCCAGAACATTTTAGACAAACCCCTCCCCTCTGTTTATCTGCACCCCCTCCTCACTCACTCACACACACACACACACACACACACTACACACACACACACACACACACACACACACACACACACACACACACAAGCTGTGCTCTCCATACGGGCGCACTGGTAGTAAGCAGCATGCCAAATCTGCTTTTGGAGAGATTTGTTGACAGATGCTTTGTATGAGCTCAGCTGACCACTTAGCACTGCACTCATAACCTCATCTTGTGATATTATATCGCTGTCATCATTTTAGACAACTTGGCCAAACTAGTTTTGGGACGTAAGCAGGTCAGCGAGGGCTCAAAGCCCCCTGAGCTGATACTTCCTGCCAAGTGTGACAGATACTGTGAGTCTCATCACCCGTCATCTGCTGAAGAGCAACAGCTCATTTGGTTTCAAAGTCTTACATGATTTGAACATCATATTCTTAAAGTAAAATATGTAAAAATCACAGCTCATAGGTGAACGCTGTGTCTCCAGAACTCGTCAGTAACTATAAAACTAAGACTTGTTTATACTTTGACAAGCATTCATTTGACTGGTTGATTTTAGGATTGCATTTCTCATTCAGTGGAGCAGGCGAGCTCCCAATTGATCCTAATATTTCACAAAGAAAATCAATCCCCTCTGTTCTAGCTTTTAAAAATTTACATATTGTGATTGATTTTTCCTACATTACCATCACGGATGCACGGAAAAGTCTTTTGCATTATGTTAACTTGTGTTGAATAGCATCTGCCACCATTTTTATAAGGTTTGCCTTTTAAATGAGTGCACACTCAGCATTGTTTGGTTTTGTTGTCATTGTTTTGTGTGCAAAATATGTAACAGTTTCATACTATGCACATACCTTTTTTGTTTGACATAATACTGTGTGCTAGTCCCGTCTAATGTTTGACAAAGAAAGGGCAAATGTTATCTAAGTTTCTGCAAATAAGCAGGAAATCATGATTTTGATGTTAAATGTAATCATTATTTTAAGATGAGATTTTTTTGTGTGTTCACATGAAAATTTGTCTTTCAAACAATCATCAGAACAACATAAAACAACACAAAGGACATCTGGAAGGTCACCCTCCTGCAATCATTGAAAAGAAAAGAGATTATATTTACTATTGTAATTCTATTGTAGAAATCTATCCTCAACTGTCTGTTCATTTTTCCACTGAAAGGCTAAAACTGCTGAAAGTTTAGACTCATTTTTGGTTCAGATTTCACTCACACCCAAACAGACACTTTTTTTTTTTTTTGCTTCTTCTTTTATCTTCACTCTTCCCTGTTCCCTTTTCATCACCCCATCTTCCTCTTTAATCTCAAATGGAAGGGATTAATCTCCCTCTCTCTGTTTATGTCCTCTTAATTCTCCCTCTAAAACTCTTCATACTGTAGATGAAGTCATTTGAATGCTGGTGCAACATCTGAACGAGAGAGTGAGGGAGAAAGGGAGAGGAGCTGAAAAGGAAAGAGTGTGAGAGAGAGAGAGAGAGAGAGAGAGAGAGAGAGAGAGAGGGGAGAGTAAAAGCGTTGATCAGTGTGAAGAGAAAGAGACAGCGATGCTGCCACTGCTGCTGCGAAGAGACACATGAGTGAGCTGCTTCCAGCAGAGAGCTCATTTTAGTTTGGGTTGGTTTGGTTTTTTTGGGTTGGTGACATCGTCTGACTTTGGATCATATGGAGATGGATGGAGTTATTCAGGATTGCTGATGCATGGATTAGTTTCTGTGTCAGATGTGATGACTGGTAACCAGCATGGGACACCCAGAGAGGTCAGAGCTCGACTCTGAGCTGGACCTCTGAGAAGTCCAAAGAGAGGAGACTCAGAGAGAGAAGAGATAAAAACAGATACATAAGATCAGAGATAATTGTCTGAGAGAGAGACAGAGAGAGGAAAGGAAACATTTGGGCAGCTGTTGATCAGACGAGGTTCAGTCATGGGCAACTGCACCAAACCGAAAGACAAAATGAAGAAGGTAAGAGCACTTTGTCTCGTGCACTTGCCAGTTGACAGTTTTTATTTTGCACCTGTGTAGATTTATAACCTCTGTGTTTAGTTATAAAACATCTCAGCAACTTTGAGCATGACAGTTCCTTCTTGATATTTGGGACAAGCGGATGTAACACAACAATAATAGCTTAAGTTAAAGCTTAAGGAGCATTCTTTCTAAGTGCTTTCTTATTTTAAAATCCCTGGATAATTTAATAACTGTATTTTTTCCTAGCAAAAAACATTTGTGCAAATTGCAGCACTGGCTGTTTTAAACCAGCAAATATAAAATGTTTCCTTTGATGATAGCTGCAAAAAAACTCATTACCTTATTCTATATTTTCATCTAGTTAACATAGTTAACTTCTTACTGTATCAGTGTTACATACTGACACAAGATGACAGTCATTAGAGCAGATAGTTAGCAGTATTATCTCAGTAAGAGTCATCAGGATGAACACAGAAGGAGAATATTGAGATCAAGATGGGTTTCCAACATAAGGATAATAGCTGATGTGAGTGGATTGCCTTTAAATAATAAGCAGCTTATGTAATCCAGGCTTACTGTGCGTGACTAGAAAACAGTGGGTCTTAACCTTGTTCCTTGAATGATTATGTTTTATATGTGAAGAAGTCGGTCATGCAGACAGTGTGTGAGTGACAGTTGGAGTGCTGGAATAACAGCCTGGTCTGCCTCTAAAGGGGGTAAAGGAGGGTCCCCTCGGGGGTAAGGAGAGGGCAGTGGGCCAGGAGGGAGAGGAAGATGAGGACATGGAGGATAAGCCGTACAACGATCCCTTCTCTACGCTGGTGAAGAACTGCAACATGCTGCACAACATCGTGGGCCCGGCCTGCATCTTCCTTAAAGAGGGCTTTTCACAGACACTCGTATGTAACGTAGAGCACACTGTGGTCCTCACGCAAACACCCCCCTCCCCGCCGGTGCAGCTTTTTCTGCTCGAGTCAATTCATTTTCATCCCTGCATCGTGGCTGTCTGAACCCTCCCGCTCTCCACCACACCAGCTGTGCCATCCCATCACGGGTGCAGGGTCAGACGATCAAATCTGCTGGAAGCACGTGCTCAGAGGGGTCGATCATTGGGTTCCATGGAAAATTATTGATGGGCTTTGTGGAGCTTACTCTTAAATGTGATGAGGCACATGATGACGTGATAGTCAAGGCTGATTTTCAAGGCACAAGGGGTGACTGCAGAAAAGGTCTGAAGGCTCCATGTGCACGGGATTACAGTAGATTCTTCTGGTTTAGTTTAAGGTCCAGTGTGTATTTAAGGAGATGTATTAAAGTATTCATAACTATGTTTTCATTTATTTATAATCACCTGAAACTTAGAATCAATAGCCCCTTCAAGGCGGGAATTTCACACTGTTATGCCGCCTCGCTGTTAAGTATAAAAGGTTCAACCATGGAACAGAGTTGTCTCGCCTTCTTGCCGAGGTAGTAACAGCACCAAAACAATGTCTTTATAAACGGGACAGCTGGCAGGACGGGATCATGGGTGACATAGTGTAATGTTTTGACAGTGTGTTCTGCGTGTGACCCACCACGGGAGATTTGGCTGTTAGCAGTTAGTAGTTGAGGAAGAATAGCAGCCGAAAATGTCCACAAATGGGAAAACAATGATGTCCAGGAGCTCCTTACCCTCCAAGTGAAGTATGAGATCAGCTGTCATATAACAGATATCCATCCATCCATCCATTTCATCCGCTTATCCAGGGCTGGGTTGCCGGGGGCAGCTGGCCAATGATAATATAACAGAGATGGTAAATTAAATTGTTATTGCCATGTTAATGGCATTGCTATTGTTTATAAAGCACTGCCAGTGCATATGTTATATGTCACACCAGAGGCAGATGCTACTGTGGTACACGTCACGCCTGTCACATCTCTTTTGATTCCATGATGCCGGCATGCTGTTTAAATCACACACTGGAGCGACATGATGCCGACGTCTGGTTCTGTGTAAAAATGCAAAGGTGGCATGAAGAAGGGACTTTGTAGTGACACTATAGCATGATCTCTGTGTAAAAAGGGCTATTGCGTTTTTGTAACCTTAGAAAGAGCCATTTATATCTACGTCGGGAGCAGATCCTCCTCCATGGAGTCTGTCATGTTGTTCTACCATAGCAAATAAAACACTGACTTTAAACAGGACCATTCATGTTTTTGTGTTAGCCACAAGCTTGAAACCATAGACTGTGTAAAATAATGGACACAGCTACCATGACATCACTGACTGGTTTGTGAACTCCCAATTTTAAGCCTCGAGTTCGACATGTCAGCTGCCACCATCTTGTTGTTTTGGAGTCAGAGGTGACTAAACCTGGACAAGAGGCTAGAGACATGAGGATCTGACTGAAAAACCTAGGACAAAGCGGCCTGTCTTTATTATGTGTAACTTGAAGCCTTAAAAACATTTGAACAGGTTCAGTTGGTGGCAGTCTGCAACCTCACCACAAGATGCCACTAAATCCCACACACTGGGCCTTTAATCACAGTCTTTTAGTAATACTGCGTGCACCAATACAGCACAAACAGAAATAATAAGCACCTTAAAATGCCCATGAAATGAAAGTTAGGGTGTCTTTGGCTTCTGTGCTGTGATGTGTTTCCCAGTGAAACTGAATATTTGAGTGGTGTACGGTTATAAGAGGGGTGTGAAGCAAATCCTTCACATTTTATTGGAGCGCTAAAAAGTGGGTAAAGTAAGAGTTTAGTGTGAAGCAGAGCTACAGAGGACTGTTGGCTCCATACACACCTCTTTCACCATTAGATCAGGAGGACAAGGGAGGGATGAATAAATTAGTCCCCACCTCCACCATGATATTTGGAAATGAAAACAAAGTTTTTGCCCACTAACGTCCAAACACACATCTCTCTCTATTGCTCTACATATTGCTCTGTTAGCTAGAAGCTACTACAATCCACATGCGGTGAAGTGCGCTTTTATATGACCATTATGGCTAGTCCCCCAAAGTCTCATTTGATTTTATAAACTTTTGTAAATGCCTCTGAGTGCAGAATGAGTCATCAAACATTTGAAGCCTTTTCCCCTGGGCTGCGTTCAGCCCCAACAAAACATAGCAAAACGTTTATTTAAATGATAATGGTGGTCCACTGAACACCCTGTTGTGGTACACAAGCGCGCTTCCCTCTAGTATTGTGGGGTTTAATTCAGTTCAATACAAAGGGCTTTACTAGAATTGTATACATGTTACATTGCCAAAGCAAGTTAGAAATATAAACAAAATTGTATGTACAATAAGTAAAGATCTCCTACATATTTATTTATATACACGTCACTGATAATTAGGTAACATCTCTGACACACCAACCAAACAAAAGAAAACGTACCATGACACACCATTTCACAACGTTTCAAGGAAACATCACCCAACCTGGAAACCATAGCAAAACCGTTTTGAGATTGAATGTTCCCCTGGTTTTAAAAGAGGCACCACAGGGATTTTGATGTAAAAATACTCTGATACAGATTGTTTAATATATATTTAACGTTCCTTTAACTAAGAAGCCGCATTGAGATTAAAACATCTTTTGCAAGTGAGACCTAGCAAAGACGTAGAAGGGTCATACAGCAATATAAAAACAAACAGGACAACGTCAAATCACAACAGGAAATAGGTACGTCAAATAACAATACATAATAGAGTGCATTAAAAAGGCAGCATGATTTAATCTAGAATTTGAATAATTAAGACATAAATAATAATATGAACATATTTGGCATAAAACAAGTAATACAGGGACACTGGATTAAAACTGTTAAAATTTAGTTTTCGTTTCATTAAGGTGGCTCTTGCAGGTTTTTACCTTGAGGTTTTGTGTCAACATTTAGTTTAAATACTTACAATTTCATTTCATATTAATTCTGTGGTCATTGTTGACAGGACTTATTTGATTCACTTGTGTTCCCCTGTAAAGCCCCTTGTTGTCTGCTCATGTTGTAATTTGGTTGAAATTGGAGGCATGGTGCATTTAGTTTGTTGTGTGATGAAATGAGGCCGAGGGCAACCAGAGTACATAAAATGATGCCGGAGGATTTGACCCATATTGTTCTCTCTCTAAAGCTCTTAGCTGAACATCCTCTACATTGAACCACAACTTCCATTTTGTACTTTTGTACAGGCGGGCTTGCGTGCGAGCTGGACTGCAGGGTACAAGACAATGGATATGTATGTGTAGTTAAGTGAGTTTGAACAGTGGACATGTGTCCAAGGTAACTAACCCTCCCAAATCTCATAATCTCCAGATGTTTGTTGCCTGACAGCCTCCCGCAAATGATCCAGTCACCTCTTGTGATTTACGGTACATTGTCATATATACTGTGTATCATAATGCAGTGTACAGTTTAATCCATATAGATTTAGACTCTGTTTTTCATTTGGAGATGCACTGGGTTTGTCTGTTTAATACAGCTTACTGAACGACTGAATCACTTTTACATTTGCAAATTGTGTTTAAGTATAAAATCCTGACTATAATACATACATGGGCTCAGATTTGAAGCAATGTAAATGGACATTACATTTCATATCATCCTCACAGCGGAACCATATGAAGCCAAACTCCATTAATCATTGTTCTCATTTGTGTTTGTGTTCTCATTTCCCCCCTGTTCGGTGGTTGTCTGGGTGTTTCTGCAGAGATGTCACTTTAAATCAGACTGTGTTTATATCTTTGTACTACGCCAAACAAGCTCTCTAAATATTCTCAGCATGAGAAGAAATAAGATGCTAATGTGTGTCTCTACCTCCTCCAACAGGACAGGGAGCTGAGACCAGAGGAGATTGACGGTGAGATGATCTATCTACAGCAAACATCAGTGTGTTTCTGCTCCACAGCTTATTGATATAACAGCTGACTGTTTGCTTTTTTCCTTTTTTTGTCTTTTTTAAATGATCAGAGCTCCGTGAGGCATTTGTGGAGTTTGACAGGAACAAAAAAGGCTACATCAGTCACAAAGACCTGGGGGAGTGTATGAGGACGATGGGATACATGCCGACAGAGATGGAGCTCATCGAACTGAGCCAGCAGATCTGTGAGTGGAGCAACAGCATGAAACATCTAGAAGAACAAAATGGCACCTAAAAGATAAAAAACAGGAGCAATAATATGAAAGAGAAGAAAGAAAAGAAGAGAAAAGAAAAGACAGGGGGCAGTTAATGGACTCCTGGTCAGGCAATCCTTGCTGCATGTCACACCTCTCCCCCCTTTTCCTGTCTGTCTCTCCAGTGACTGTCAAATTAAGGCAAAATGCAAATAAAATAGAATAAAAAATACATATTGGAAAAATTAACAAAATAAAACAGAAAAGAAGGAGAACAATACAGGAACAAGTCAGATCACAACAAGAACAAAACCAAGCAGAACACTGATTAAAAAAAAACAGAAAAGTTTGTGTTTACTGTCAGTGCAGCTGATATACAATCATTTGTTTTGCTCTTTACTGTTGTAATTAATTAGAGATACGTGAACATCAGAGGAAGTGACTATGAGAACTGATGATGAGATGAGAGAGTGGGGATTGAAATGGCAGTCTTTATATAAACTGTGTGTTACAGGTGGAGGTAAAGTGGACTTTGAAGACTTTGTGGAGCTGATGGGACCCAAGATGTTGGCAGAGACAGCGGACATGATCGGAGTCAAAGAACTGCGAGATGCATTCAAAGAGGTAGGGCTGTAGGTTGTGTGTTTTAAAGCCTAAGCTGATTGTTGGTGCACAGAGCCATGTTTAACTTATCAAGCAGACAAACACAGGTGTTACTCATAATGTCACTAGTTGCTGCACTGCACAGGCTGCTGGGATGAAGCCATCGTTAGTGTGATCAGATCCACCTGTGCCCTCCCTGCTATGACAAGTCAAAATGTCTGCTGTGAAATAAAGGTCTACAAATCTGATTTATTTTGCAACAATAAAGAAACAAGAGCTCATAAAGATAGTGTTGCACTCAGTGGGTAAATCTTGGTATGCACATAATGAACAAATGCCAGTGCTCTTAAAGACAAAGAGTTGAAATCTTTGAAAGTGCAAAAGAGCAAAGTTCATGTGAAGAGGAACAAGAGTATGTGAAGTTTTGATAAAAAGCCTCTACTCCTCCATCAATTTTTTTGAGAGGAAACCATGCCCATTGACTAAATAAAAGAAACTGACGTAGTGTCTACGCCACAGTGGCTATGTCCACTTCTTTTTATACAGTTTATGGTTATGCCAATAAAAGTTCGGGAACCATGGCACAACAACAAGCAAAGTAATATATCTACTAAAATGTTCCGGTGTATTCAGTTGGATGCTGTAAAAACAAGACATGACTACCTTTAGATGTGATGGGATGTGACTCTTAGTGTGTTTCTCTCTCTCTGTCCAGTTTGACTCTAACGGCGACGGTCAGATCAGTTTAACTGAGCTGCGTGAAGCCATGAAGAAGCTGATGGGAGAACAAGTGACCAACAGAGAGATCAACGAGATCCTCAGAGACGTCGATCTCAACGGAGACGGCCTGGTGGACTTTGAGGGTGAGAGAAATTCTCTGTGCCTTTATGGGATCGCTTAGGCGACAGCACTCATCCTCATCTTCCTCCCTCTCACTCCTCTCTCTTGTCTTTTCAGAGTTTGTGCGAATGATGTCCCGCTGACCCAGCCCAGCTGCCCACATGTCAGATGGACAGACAGACATTATGCAACTGCTGGATTAGAGAACACACTACATTGTAGTGAACATGCTTCATCTGCTTGTAACAGCACACATCTGAAATTATATTTTTCTATTGAATTAAGAAAAAAAGAAAAAAAGGCTTTGAATTGACAAATCAAGCCTACATCTAGCACGACTATCCACTTCTGAACTCCAACATGAAGCCCTTTAACATCTGTAAAAACATATCAAAAGCTTCATCGGAAACATTTATGACTTTGTGTTTTTAGATGTATTTTTATATATCAATGTTTGAGCTTTGAGTGTAAAATCTTGTTTGTAAAACTGTAAAAATCTTTTTTAATTAAAGAAATGTACAAAAAATGGATGGATGAGCAAATTATTCTGATCCAGGTAAACTTCTGACGGACGTGACATACAGAACAGTCACACATCTATAAATAGGGTGTTTATAACATGAACTGCTTTCAGTACAAGGGTGGTCAGATGGTTTGTTGTATTGTGACTAGACAAGAGAGAGGCTTCCTGGCTTAAGAGAGGATTCAACAAGAACATGGACTGTTTGTGCCGACGTAAACACAGTGTGTAGGAAAATATGAAGAGGACCAGCTGATCCAAACAAGTCAGAAGGCATGCATAAACATCATATTTTCCTAATTAATATAAACAGAAGGTTTCATCACTTAAGCCAAATGTAAACTTGAAAGTTGTGACAGAAAATAAATGAAAGTGTTGTCCTTATTTCTGCAAACAATAATTAGTTTTTTTTTTACTATTCAGTTTGGGTTAAAGGAATTCTCCATTGATTTAGCACTGCACTCTTGTAACACTATCAGACTTACAATGGGCACTTAAAAACAAGGATTAAAACTGATAAGAGCAGAAATAGAGATATTACGCGGCCATACTACACCGCAGCCTGTGCATACAACTGATGATCAAAAATACAACCGCCTTCCTCAGAGCTGTCTCTCTAGAATGAACCAGTAAAGAGGAGATAACAATCAAACCTCAATGACCAGCAACACATTAAAAGAGCTGTGACACTGCGGCAGGTGCAACAACAAGCATTGTTGAGCTACATCGATAAAATAGCACTTGACACTTCCTACAGAATCAACAGAGGACTAAAACACCAAAGCAGACAAAACAGACACTTGTGTCGAGTCTCTGAGACTTGTATGAGCGCACACAGCGCAAAGCAAAAACTGCCAGACATTGTTATTACTGTTATGGCAAAGTAGGTGCTCCATCAGTGGTGATAAATGATCAGAAGTCTATAGCTCATGAATATTTTGAGTCATCAGTCTCTTGTTTGGCTCAGTAGAAGTAGCATTTCCTTGATTGATCTCTCAGTATTTTTGAGGCCAAACTCTCTGGTGTTCTTTTTCAATCATGTTAGACAGTTACACTGAACTGTTGAGCTAAAATGAAGTTTTTAAATGCAGAACAATGAATGTCAAATGATCAAATAAAGAATGTACTGTTAACACCATTTTATTCCTGACACAGCGTTATTGTCGGGTGTTAAAAAGGGTTTCCCTGTTATTATCATTATAAATAATAATATTATATGTTATTAAATGTATTAAATTCACATTGTCGAACTAATACAGTGCTCGAAGAGGAACTTAAGAGATGAATTTTAGGATCAAGCAGTCTTGCCAGCTGGTCTATCATTGTGCTGTTTTGACTGGAGGTAAAGGAGAAGATACATTATTAGCAGGTAATAAACTACATTTGTCAAATAGTAAATGCATCACTGTTGTAACTTAGGCTGTTTATAGAGATTTATGAATCAAATGCGGTCACACATTTTCAACCAAAAGAGGACAAAACAATCAAACAAAAAATCACAGTCTACAAATAAAAAATGCATTGGCCACCATGGCAGACAACACAGAGCTGTATGAACAATATAAATTCATCAGTGGTTGCAGCCACAAACTCTGTGCAGTTTGAACACAACATATACTGTAAAACTTCAATTAATAGCCTGGAGTATTATTTCCCTAAATACTGAAATAAACAGGCCTAAACAAAACTGTTTATCAGCAAAGAAAGGAAATACAAACACATTATTTATTCAAACCAGAATTAATATTACTTGTACAAAAATGAGGCTTCAGATAATATATCAATTATGAATCATTCATTTGAACTAGCTCTGACAGACAGAGCATCAGAGACAGTTAGAGCACTTGAGGGTTAAAGCAACAAGCAACTTGGATTAATTTTTATGAAAAACCCTTTTGATTCTTTCGATCTGAGGACCCTTATGGACTAAAGTAATATAAATAACTTACAGGGTAATCAGGGAATGGACACATAATATGAGGTGGCCAACAACACGGTTTTATTTGTCTGAAGAACTTCTATAGAAAAAAAAAGCTTCTTTGTACCATGACTGGGCGTCTAATTTAGACAGGTGTTTATCTGCCAATGTGTGCAGCCACACAGGGCTAGTTAAAGGGACTGGGCGTTTAATTAGGACTAGGCTTTTGATTGAAGTTTGAAAGTAGTACAACACATGCACTCAACAATAGGATGACGTTTTTAGTCTACGCCAAGCTACAATAATGCTAACGTTCACCCATAACTACACAATCATTGATCATATTACATCTTTATACAGTTCAGAAGCTGCTGAGCTGCGACACTTTTTGACCCTATTTTCCTGTATTATGCCACTTGCTTATGGAGTGTCTCATTTTTAATGGAAAATAAAAACAAGGCTGACTGTCAGCAGAAATGTTGATGTGTCCTGTTGTTATCTCGCAAACCTTGTGTTACACTATCCAGCAGGCTCCACACCAATGTCACATGATCAGCATCACAAATCTAAAACTGCCCTGTTGGACAACTTTCTGTCTTTTTCTATACGCTGCATTTTTTTTTTTTAAAGCATTGCATTAACTGGAGTGTTTTTGTCGCTGACTATGCAAAGCTTTCCAAACACCATTCAGCAAGACCACAATGTATTTGCATCCGTATTTTCACAATGAAAACTATGAACATGGGTGACACACAAAGAACACAGTATTTTCCTGAAAATGTTTGATGTCAGGCACAACATGATATTTGGTGTCCAGCTAGCATCCAAAATACAGGGCCTTGATTGATGATAAATCAGAATGGATTCATTTTTATTCATCTTATTATTTTATTGGTCAGTTTTGTTCATTGACATTTTCATTCAGGGGATTTTTCAGTAATAAGTAACAACAACAACATCTTTGAAATCAAGATTTTCCTTTTTATTGAAAACTTGGCCAGGATTCTGTACAGCAGAGAGGGTGTGCAATGCACTGGGGCAAGAAGACGGGGGGCAGGGGGCTCTAGGGACTCAGTTTCCCATGGTGCATCATACCCTGAGCCGAGAATCGAGTGTGTAAAACAGCAAGAGGTGTCGTGTTCCCTCTTTGGTGTCTCAGAGGACTGTGGAGGGGAATGAAGTGAGGGACTAAAAAAAGGGAGAAAAGGGGGGAAAGCAAAGCTCAGCCCATAGGGGAGAAAGAGAAAAGTAGAGACAGAGAGGAATGGAGGGTGGTCCAGCTGGTCCTTCCACTGAGGTTCTCCGATCAGGGACAGATCTAGATCCTCACCCTTCCCCTCACTGCGTTAGATCATAGACCGTTTAAGGTACTGAGGTAAGGCCTCAGACATCTCTCCCCCTTTCCCTCTTCCTCCGCCCCTCTCCCTCACTTCCGCTCTTTCTCTTTCTCTCCTTCCCTGAGCCTCACTTGCTGGCCATGGTGTAGCAGCCCTGTTGGTGCCACTGCATGTCACGGATACGCCTC
Organism: Chaetodon striatus; assembly: GCA_029783705.1. Taxonomy (NCBI): domain Eukaryota; kingdom Metazoa; phylum Chordata; class Actinopteri; order Chaetodontiformes; family Chaetodontidae; genus Chaetodon; species Chaetodon striatus. The sequence continues at coordinate 16,568,106 of JAPZEB010000026.1, forward strand.
ACGGACTGGAACTGAGGATGGCGGGCGCCGTACTCGTTGAAGTGCCTGAAGTCGCCCTTCTCCAGCAGGTACTGGCTGCCACGGTATCCAGGGAACTGGTATCCCACCCAGCTGGAGGAAAAGGAGGAGACATGTCAGCACAGGATTGACTTTTTTTTGAAGTGGTTGAGCTCTGTCAGTGACACCTGCGACCATATGTACTCACGTTCCACAGCTGACCATGATGCTGCCCACTCTGTCGGTGAAGCCGTAGGAGAACAGGCTGGGAACGTCATCATCCATGATCTCCATCTTACGGCCCTTGAACTCTCCGACCTCGTACAGGCAGATCTTGTGCTTCTCGGGGTCCTGGAAGAGAGAAAACAGGGAGAGGCACATGTTTAAGATGCAGCCTAAAGAAAATAAGAAAGGGAGACTTTGAGAGTATTAAACCAAGTTTTTTTGTACCATTCTGACAGGCCTGAAGGACAGCAGGTAGTCGTTCTTCTGGCAGTTGCTCCAGGAGTCCCAGCGAGGATACTCTCCCTTCTCCAGGATGTACATCTCACCGCAGAAGTTCATCTGCTCGAAGCCCACGAAGCTGCACATGAGACAATGTTATCAAGTATTCGCACAAAGACAAGTGCTTTCAATGTGTGTGTATGTCATTTTCTAAGACTTACGGTCCACACTCAACGCGCAGGGAGCGCACGCGGTCCATGCCCATCTCACACACATTCATGCACTCGTTGCTGATCTCGATCATGCGACCCTGGAAGTTCTCCTGGTCGAACACGTACATCTGGAGGGGACAGATGAGTCAGTACAGCGACAGTAATATGGACTATGATAAACTGAATGTTCAATGTGAGAGCCACCCACCTTGTAGGACATCATTCCCATCTCAGACTTCTTGCTCTGAGCAGCCTTCCCATCGGTCTGGGAAGAAGTCTTGGACTTATCTCCACTGGACATGATTGCTGTGAGAGCAAGAGGAAAAAAAAGACACTGAGAGAGATGATGTGACAACTCAATGCTGTTTTCACTGGTGTAAATGTATCGAGATAGAGAGGAAAGATTATAAAAGCCAAATCTGAAAAAGTACATCAAATATATGCCTGTTCCTCCTGATTTGTCTCTCCAAACACACCTGCAGCTGCACAGTATGTGTGTGTACCTTACCTGTCTGTGTGTGCGATGCCTACGACGAGACTCACTCAGAGTGTGTGCGGCTCGGAGTGCGCCCCTCCCTTTTATACGCTGGCGCCCATAGGAGAGGGATTATGGGGAGAGAAACAAACCTGCTGAGGTCAGAGACGCGAGACAAAAGAAACCCCACATCATCAGAGAGGGACGGACAGAGGGGATGGGCGGAGGCAGAGGAGGACTGACAGAAGCGGGAGAACAGATCGAGGACCAGTTACTAACAGAAATACTGAAATAAAAGTTGATGAGCAGGTTTAGAGGTAAATAATGTCCCATAAATCATAGTGATTCAGTCTTATATGCTCCTGTCAACACATAAAGCCACTAATGTAAAGTATAAATCAGTAGACTCACAGGTTTTATTGCACACAGTGACATGAATTATTTGATTGTGGCTGCATGAATGTGTGATTTCAAACCTCTGGCTTTCATATAAGGTGGCTAAAGTTGAATTTAATTTAATAGAAATATTCCAGGTGTCATGTTTCCAGATAATGTCAGTGAGTAACATTCAGGTGTAATACATAAGTCTGAGTGAAGTGTTTTTTGAGGCAGAGGATTTCAATTTTTTTTTAAATCTAAAAGACCCCCACATACACAGAGCCATAACACCACAGACCCACATTTTATTTGATTTATTTTGGGGAATGTTTGATTGAATGATCAATTAGAATTGGATAAGTGGGGATGTGACTGCAGGGAAACTGATGGATTCAGGGTTATGGGAGTTCTGTGGACTTTGGAAACCACTGAGCTATAGCTAAACCACACATCTGTGTGTACGCAAGTGGACCCAAGGATGTAGGTTTCAACATTGGAGGGGAACATATATGAAATGGGGGTTTGGGGGGGTGTCTGCCAGAACATTTGGAGCATTAAACACTTAATTTCCTGCAGTCTTGTAAATGTTAATGCACCAATTTGTGACATTTCTGCATCAATTTATGGTAAAATATGTTTTTTAAATGTCTGTTTTCATCTTTTTATTGTTGGGGACAAATGCACATGTTATAAAGATTAAGGGGGATTTGTCCCCTGCGTCCCCCCTTAAATGTATGCCTATGATTGTACCTGCACCCTCGAAGGTGCGCGTGTAAGATGTCATGTGTGAACACCACTAAGATTAAACTTGTAGCTGTCTAACTTGTCTGTACATCGTGCAGACCCATCCCGCTATCTCCTTCTGTGTGCCCCCAGCGGTGCCTCTCTGCTCCGCCGTTAATCCCCCACATTCTCCACCCCGATCCCGGCCCTTTGTGCCTGGGCACGCGCTGGACTGCTGACCGGGGTCCGAACATACCGGAGCGCCTTTGTTTCGGAGCACCAGCAGCACTATGGGATGTGCTGAGCTGGCCCCTGCAGCCGGACAACAGCCTTCCAGCGGCGGGAGCGCGCCTCGCTGCTGGGCGCTAAACCGCTGCGCCGAATGGACGGTGTGCATGGGCCGAGTCAGGGCCGTGGACGCGCACCGGCAGGCGCGCTCCCCGACCGTCGGTATAAAACTGAAGCGCCAGGTTCTCTCAAAGCTCTACGCGAGGCAGGCGGTAGGCGCGTACCACTTTCGAGCTCTTCCAATAAAGTGCCAATCTAGGTAAGGATGCATAACTCTGCTCTCAACACAGCTCAGGGTCAGACAGACAGGTGCACTGCAGGTGCTTCACACACACTCTGAAAACCAAAAGCACTTTCTGAAACACTTGATCAACACCTTATATTTTAAATATTTTAAACTTTTCATGTCTTTTTAAAAAGCATTTTTAAGGGTAAATGAACTGTTTTTGGCCTCCAGATGTTTTAGTTCAGATGTGTTGTGGCTGAGTGATTCACTGTGGTGTGTCTGAACACCATCATGTTTTACACTTAGAAAAATTGGCCAAATACTCTAGAATATTTAATCACTGATGCTCTAAACAAGTCTCCAAAGGACATTTTTTTTCCTCCTACATCCACATCTTACCTTGGTTTACTTCTCTCTGTCCTCATCTGAACCTCAGGAGTAAAGATGTACAGAACTACAAGGTCCCCAATGATGCAGCCACTGGTCAACTCAGGAATGGGCATGGCTCCTTTCTTCAAGGTAAACACACACATTTGTTCACACATGATATAATACTTGACACTGACAGGTAACAGGCAGCCAAACTCATCTCTTGCTCCTTGATGTTTCTCACTCTCCGTGTCTACCTCAGGTGACTGTGTTCGAGCAGGAGCATTTCCAGGGCAAGTGCCTGGAGTTCACCTCTGAGTGCTGCAACATTCAGGATTGCGGACTGGACAACATCCGCTCCATCAGGGTGGAGAGCGGAGCGTAAGTGTCTCAAACTTTTCCTCTGGTTAAAGACAAGACACAAATGAGACATTAATGAAGTACACTGATGGGGGTGAATCAGGGGGAGAATTATTGTTATTCCCCTTTATTTCTTTTAAAACATCCACCCCAAAAACCAACAGGAAACAGAGGAGTCACGTGGGAAGCTCTAAGCACTGAGACAATTGAGTTGTTGACTGTGCAAAATGAGCTGCGTGGTTTTGTTATGTTGCTCTTGAGCCTGGTAGAAAAAGAGATGTGTTAATTCTAAAAACCCAGTTTAGAAACAGAATAATTTCACCCTTTATTGTCCTCGTGATCACCTTTTTCTAACATCATAGTTACTATTTTGTATTTTTCATATGTCTTTATGGTTTTTATATCTTAAAATTACTTTTTTTAAAAAAGCATTTTCAACTCGTTTTTATTACCAGTACTATCCTTTACATCCTTAACATCTT
>JAPZEB010000026.1:16572159-16583248 GCA_029783705.1 Chaetodon striatus
ATATAAGGTGCTATATGTATCAAATTTATTGACTCACACTCTGAAAGATATAGATTTTAACAAATGTCTCCCTCTCTCTCTGAAAAGCTGGGTGGGTTTTGAGCACCACGACTTCCAGGGCCAGCAGTTCATCCTGGAGAGAGGAGAGTACCCCCACTGGGACGCTTACAGCGGCTCCCTCTCCTACCATGTGGAGCGCCTCATGTCTCTGCGCCCCATCTACTGCGCTGTGAGTACTTCCTGTCTCTTAGTGTTCAGGTGACAAGCAACAGATAACCCTCAGGAGTCCCAGATCCAACTGTCTCTCTGTCCCCCTGCAGTCCCATCAGAGCAGTCGCATGATCATCTTTGAGAGGGAGAACTTCATGGGCCGCAGCGTGGAGATCTGTGACGACTACCCCTCTCTGCAGGCCATGGGCTGGATGATGCCTGAAGTTGGCTCCATGCACGTGCAGTGCGGCGCGTAAGTTACTGAGTGGACGGCACGAATGAGATGCATTTTATCAGCAAACACTGAATCCAGATAATTTACTTGAGCTTCCATTTCAAATCTGGCTTTCTGTTGTCAACATATCACTTGACAAACAAACACTGCACACTGTCACTACAGCCCCTCATTATCCTGTATTATATGTAATAGGCATACCAGCTGGACGCTTCAAGCGTGTACTAAATTTGTTACTAAATTTGTCCCTTGTTTCCTCTTCATGCAGCTTTGTGTGCTACCAGTACCCTGGCTACAGGGGCCAGCAGTACATCATGGAGTGTGAGAGACACAGTGGAGACTACCAGCACTGGAGGAACTGGGGCTCCCACTGTCAGACCCCTCAGATCCAGTCCATGAGGCGTATCCAGCACTGAGAGGAGGACAGGCTGAGACTGAGACAGCAGCTCCCCTCCGCCCCCTCCCTTCAACCCCCAAACCCTTCCCCTCTTTCTTTCTTTTTCTCTTCAATCCTTTCCTTCCTCTTGACTTGAGCCGCAACAGCCGCCCCAACACCACTACTGATTTACAGCCGCTGCCAGAGTGTGATAAGAGACAATATCGCACTGTTAAAGCACAGGGAAACACACGCTCCACCACACACACACACGCTGACATAACTGACACTCACACAGTGTCTTTTTATTTGGTTTAGAGGTCCCTACACACTCACACACAAACACACACCTGCGCTGTACTCCTCACCTGAGCTGGGGGATGAGCAGAGCGACTCCTCAGCCAGCTGGAACCAAACTGAGGGGGAGATGAAGCTCCAACGTGGCGCTGTGAGCAGGAAACCTCCCCAGCAGTCTCCTCAGTGCAGCCGACTGCGCTGTGGTGCAGCTCAGATGTGTTTTGTTGTTATGTGTAGGAGGTTGATCCACAGGTTGATAACTAATAAACTCATTTTCACTTCAGGTGTTTTTGTTTTATTGTTTAAGTTTGTATGTGATGAATGAAGTGGGCTTGCCCTCTCTTTGCAGCATGAAACGCAACAACTGCAGGCTTGATAGGGGCCTGTAAACTTTCTAGAACAGTGGTTGTGACCTCAATAGAGAAACTAAACTTAATAATGGAAAAAAGTTTTTAAAAATGGAGGCTTCTGAAACTTAAAAGTATGTTGCAGTAGAAGTTAGATCAGTTTCTATTGATCTATTATCCCATTTTCAAACAAACTTTACAGCTGCCTTTTAATTCAGGTTAACTGGTATTTGTACCACAACCATGTGTTCAAGCCTGAAAATTGAACCACATGATTATCTGTATTTAAAAGTTTAATTACCAAACTAATTAAAGGTGCTAAATTAGGAAGACAGTATACTATAAAGGAAGATGAGGACTAATGGGAAAAAGGACAGGATAGGGGAGGAAACAGGCATACAGTATTTTACTAACACAGTTTAGTGCGGTGGCTGAGAGAGCTGAACGCTGTGCAACTGAAGAAAAAACATGTTAATAGACAAAACACAAAAAAAACTTAGTAAAAATGCTGCAATTAAATAAAACACAAATAAAAGTATTTGCTATGTGGACCCGCCCCTTATGTAGAAATAAATGGTTCACTCACTCACTCATTCAAGGTGACTAACGAAAACATAGTTATGGATATTATACACCATTTCCCTAAAGCCTACACGCTGGACCTTTAAAGTAATAATCGCTCAGATTTTTAATTACATCTGATTCATTCACCATCACCAAATGAAGTCACACACTAGCGACTGAGCACATGGCCCACCGCCGTAAAATTTATGTATTTGCAGTATAATGAAGAGGGTGTCGAGGGCGACAAAGTTACCAGTACAAACCTAACATTTCCTCCTGCTGCACCTCCACATTAAAAGAATTTAACTGGCGAAACAAGAGTTGAATGTTATTATGAAGTAGTCACAAATCAATTAGGACTGAAATCTTTGAGATTGCCACTTAAAATTCCTTGTACATCTTAAAATGAAACTGAATCACAGAGTAGAGCTGCTGCAGGGACTAGAAAAGAATTTTTATTGTAGAAATCAGAGTCCTTGAATCAAAAGTTCCCAGAGGAACACTGTTAACATAACTTGAGAGTAAAACAAGGAAGACACGAGTTTTCCTGGAACATTTACAAACTGTGGCAGAACAGAGGCGGACATCATCGATCATATTTACAACTTATGCAGCCATAGTCATATTTACGACTAATAAAACACTCTTAACTCCTTTGACGGTACATAACCTGATTTTTTTTTTTTTTTGCTGCGAATCGTTTTCTTAAGTGTTCGGTTAGTGTTGTTTTCAACATCTGACAGTTAAAACAAGCTACGCTGAACATTTCTGTTTAAACACATATTACTGATTATAGCAGGAACAACTCTGTAACTCCATAAAATCAACGGCTACATATCTTCAAAGTCAAGAAAAAAAAAAGACGATCCCAGTTAGGTTTGACAGTGTGACACTGGTTAAGTCTTAACACTCAACTCAAGAGATGAAACTCAATAGCTGCATATAAACTGCATCACCCTGTTATGTTGTTGTTGATTGAAACGTCTTAATGCATTATGTCGCACATCTTTTCACTCCTTTCTTTCTATCCAATCAAAGTTATGTTGCTCACAACTCTTCTTCTCCTAACCTCAGGTGGAATAGGAAAACAAAAATCCCTCACGTGATTGTCAGTGTGTTTGCACATGGAGGTGAACAAAAAAAACAGAAGACAATTATGATTTAACCACATCTGTCTCGATCTCTGTCACTGTTACTTTCTCTACCTGCCGTTTAACTCACAACTAAATGAAATGATTCAGAAATGTTTTCTGAGAACTGTAGGAAAAAACACAAACTGAAGAGGATGAGCAGAAAAGAAAACTGGATATGTAAGAGCACCTATGTCTAATATTTCCTGTTAACAAGCTCACCTTTATTTAAAGTAATGAAGACCGCCAATGACTCGTAGTCTGTCTCTTCACCGACGACATCAATGTCCTCGTCTTCTTTCACTTCCTCACCTTCTGAAGACTCAGTCCAGTTGATGATCACCGGATCAGGGGCGGGGCTGGAACCGCCAATCACATCAATGTCATCGTCGTCGTCCTCTTCCCAGCTTCCTGTCGAGCCCAGACTCACTTCCTTCTCTGAATGTAAAGAGGGTGGAACAAAAGGCTTCACTGTGACACCGCTGTTCTCCATCTTTTCAGCCATCAAACTTTGCTGTGTGAGTTTGATTTTAGTCCACGCTGGGTCTTCCTCCCCTTGTTCTCTTTGTAAACCACCTCCTGCACTGGAAACCTCCTGTAACCCTCTGGTTGCTGGTTCAGAGACAAAGTCTGCAGCGTCGGAGCTGTGTGTTTGTATTTCAAAGGTTGGCTGTGCCGTTTGTTCAAAGCAAACTCTCTTGGTTGCGGTAGAATTATCACTTGTCTCCTCTTCTGACTCTGCTCTCCTCTTCACTCCCCTCGGACTCTCTGCCACCTCCTGTGGTTGGACAGTCAATTCTTCTTCATGTCTCTCTTGATTTCTCTCTGGCTGTTCATCCATGCCACGGGGCCCCACAGGCTGCGGCTGAGCTGGTGGTGTAGAGCTCTCATCATTAGATAAACTGTGGAGTTCTCCATTTTTCTTGGGCTCGCCTCTGTGGCAACTTTGAAGGCCTGCTGAGGACGGCTGTTTTTCTACAAGCGGCTCCTCAAGAAAGGGCACACTGTCCTGTAAAACAAATTAACCTTATTAAATCATACAAACAAATACAAAACAGAATAAGACTAAAGAAATGGGATAGTTTTGCTAAGTTTTTTTACTAAATATTTTGAGGCAAATTGTAAAACTACATCACTTATTTTGTTGCAGTTCTACGGTCATGAATTAATCTTTTTTTTTTAAACTAATTTGTCATATCGTCAAGAATATCGTTACACCAAAAATACCCTGAAATATCGTGATATTATTTTAGGGCCATATCGTCCACCCCTAGCTTCTGCGTCAAAATAAAAAATGACCAATGAGCGCTGCAGGGGGAATACTGAGTAGTTAGTTACTGGTTAGTGAAACTCAAATCCCCCTCCTCCCCCATGGAAATTCATTGGAGCGGAAGCAATGTTGGACTGAAAGTGGAAACAGAGTGCAGCCAGTGGACACCTCTGTCTAATATCAGGCATCTCTGCAAAGCTGTACTTTTGCCCAGCAGTGCTTTAAGCTTAATGCTAATGTCATCATGCTAACATGCTAACAATGACAATGCTAACATGCTGATGTGTAGCAGGTACAATGTTTCACATTTCACCATCTTAGTTTATCGTGTAAGCACGCTGCATTTGTTAATTAGCACGAAACTCAAGGTGCAGCTTCTAAGGCTGATGGGAATAACATTAGTTTTGCAGATTTTTGGTCATAAACCAAAGTCCTGGGTGAAGTTAAGTTTTGAAATGAGGATGGCGTCACACGGAAAGATAAAGGGTTGCAAAAAATTAGCAGGCTTCCTTGTCTTGGAGCCATAAATGTCTGCACAAAGTTTTTAGAGAACACTCTGGCTTGCTGGAGGTGTTAAAGGAAAAGGAAATCACCTTAGGTGATGGGATACATTCTCTGGGAACCATGAATGTTTGTACAAAATTTATGTCAATCCATCCAGTAGTGGTTGAAATGTTTCAGCCATTGTCATCTCGAGCACCTCACTGCTAATGTGGCTAAAACGGTAACATAAAAACATGGTGTCTTTTTCTTAAAAAAAACAATGTTAGGAAGACATAGTCGTGCACACAAGGTCTGTAATCGTGTAAAAAAGGTCCATGCTCACCGTGATAAGTGCTTCTCTAAACCTACTCCTGATGGGGTATATCCTTCTCATCCATGAGACTGGCTGATCCTTTTCAGACAAGTTGTCACATGATGATAAGCTGGTCTTTATTTCTGCAGGAATCTGAAAAATATAAACATACAGACAAACCATTTTTTGTCTCATTCTGTGACATAATCAAATTCCACCCTCATATTAATATCGGTTCTCAGGCTTTGACTCGACCTACGATGACAGCAGACATCATCAGAAGCATTAGTGGAGAGTAGTTAGAAAAGTCTGTCACCTTGACGTCCAGACAGCTGCGTTCCTGCAGTGTAACTCTGGCTGGCAGCGAGACACTCCTCTCCAGTTTCACCACAGGCATCTGCTGCAGCTGCTTGTCTACTTGGTCATAAACAGTTTTCGTTTTTGCTTTCCTCGTTGGCTCTGACTTCCTCACCTTCACGTTAATCCCAAACGCATACTCATTTTTTCTTCTCCTCCGTCGTCTGGCTGGTGCTCTGACTTCCCCTGGTGATCTCTCAGTACGTTTGGAAAAAGCGGCAGAAGCCTTGCGCGGCTGTGAACGTCCCGACTGTCTTTCAGCTGCATCACTCTTTTGCAGGTCAGTTATTTGAGAGTGTCTGACTGGACCAGGTGTGCGTCTATTCTGTAGATGACGGTTGCAAGGTGTCTTGGTGGTCTGGGTATTGGTTCTTCTGTCTTTGCTCAGGACAGTGTGGGGCTGGCTAGACTCTGCGCAGCTCCGACTACCCATCTCCACCTCTTCCCTGGCAGTATAGCTTTCAATGTGCTGCTCAAAGGACTGGAGGAAGTCATCAAGCATCTCACTCAGCCCTCCTTCTCCCTGACGCTGCAGAACGGGCATCTCGCCGTTTGCAGTGGTATGGCCTTGTTGTTTATTTTGGGCCAAAGTACTGCCACAGGAGGCGTAGGCACAACTGCTGCTACTACTTGGAAGAGGCTGAGAATATGGAGCACTGTTGTTGTTTGGTAAAATATCAAGGCCCATCATCACTTCCTCCAGTAGACGTTCAAAGTGTTCGGGCTGTTCCTCATAAGGAGCAGGAGCTGGAGGAGTGAGGGAGGTGCTGTGGAGGACGGACGAGGCTGGAGGCATGTAGGAGGCCTTAGGTGGCAGCAGGGCGGGTGATGGAGAAGGCTGGAAGGTTGTTGATTTGGCCCTTGTTGTTCGTTTGGCCCTCGCCCTCTGTGCCCTGCCAACAGGAGGACCTTCCTGCACCCCAGGGGGAAGAGCATGTTAATTACACTACAATACAAAGCGCAGATGTACAAGTATTTAAAAATATCTGTAATATGCACTCTTAGTTTAGTTAGACTCAATTCACAAATCACTGGGCAGGGCTGTTATGCAGAGGCACCAGCTTCTTACAGTGGCCACTTTAAGGAACACTTCACCCCCAAAATGATCATTTGTATGAAATATTATAAATAAAACAGATTACACTGTCATATTACTACGAGTTAAATCACAAATGCTAACTTACTATGTCTTTTTATTTTAGCTAATAATAACCTACCTTGACGTAGAAACTTTTTATACACGGACAAAGTTGTGGAGGACAGTTGGTTAAAAACCAAGTCTTAATTTTCATCACATTATTGTTATATGTACTTTGTTAAAATAAGAAAATTGCAAGTGATTTCTTTGTCAATTATCAGGAAGATATTTTTCATATTTAATTAATATGACTAAATAATGACAGATTTCCTAACTGTACAACAGGGCTGAGCCTGGATCATGGCCCCTCTGATTTAAAAATAAAATACTGTATTTCAAGATGGACAGTGTTCTCAAACTGTCTGAAACTAGTGAGCGCATAGGTTGAACCTTATTTAGGTTATGTGGGCAGCATGTTGTCAGCAGTCTCACCTGCTTGAGCTGTTGAGTTGTATTCCTTTTACGCTGTGTGTTACCTCCTCCTTCTCTCCCACTGTACGGCGGCATGTCTCCACTCTGGCTCGACTCCCACACATTGCCACATCCTCTTCTCCTCTTGTTGGACTTCAGAAGCTCTCTGGTCTTCACGTACAACTTCCTGCCTGCAGCTCCTCCGCCCTGACCCGTCTTGGAAGCCCTAAGCCCCCACCTCTGCAGGAACAACTTCTGCAGCCTGCTCACCCCCACCTCCTGCACATCCACCGTCTGCGTTAACCCTCTCCTACTTCTCGCTCCCGTCGCTGCTGCCGGTCTCTTGGCTCTTCTCTCACCCGTCCCAGCTCTCCTTGCACCTCCCACCCCTGCTCCCTGCCTCCTCCCTGCTCGCCCCCTGGGGGGACCCTCCTCCTTGTTCGGGTTCAGGAAGTAGCTGATATATCCAGGGATGTTGCCTTCAAACTGATCTAACTGCTCGTCCACCCATTCCTCAGTCGCTCTGACCTCTCTGGCTGCTTCTTGGGGGCCAGCCCACCAGCTCTGAGGGTCAGCAGCACACGGGGTCACTTGGCTGGGTAAAGGAAGGGGTGGGGAGATGAAGTTGGGCGGTGGTGCCACAGCAGCAACAGATGTGTGTCCAGCTGCTGTGGATTCCTGCATAGAGTCTACGAGAGCAGAGGAAGGTTGGTGCATTTGATTCTCATCTGGTGGGTAGACGAGGGATATGGGGATGTAGGGAATGTTAGCAGGAACAAGCTGGCAGTCTGTCGGTCCTAAACTCTGGAGAGCAGACATATCAATGGTTTCCAAGGCTGCTGGTTGAGAAGCGGGAGCCGTCTTTACCATTAGCTCCTCTGTATGAGTCCCCATGTCTTTGTCACCATCTGACAGTGTCTCTCTCCACAGACAGGTGCTCCCATCCCTTACTTCTCTCCTCCACCTGCCCCATCTGCCGTCATTCACCTCAGGCATCAATGGCTCTGTCTGCACTCCTACCTCCGCATGCTGCCCTACCTCTTTTCCACGCTTAAGATCTCCTTTTGTGACCTCCACCAGCCCGTGGATGCCCAGCTTGGCTGCAGCAGAAATAGCGTCTTGCTTCTCCTTCTCCCCCTCCCCTGCCATCTCCCCACAGTACAGCAGTCTGACCAGGTGGAGCAGGGTGCAGGCGCCGAGAGCATGAAACTCCAAGAGGCGGCTCTGTCCAGCAGGGGGCGGCGGTGTGGAGGACAGAGCAGAGGACATGTGGGGGCTGATGGCTGAGAGAATACAGCTGTGTGCTGGCACTGATATACCTGGAGGAGACAAACAGTGTCATTAACGATACAGCTTCCACAACTACATGAAACTAGCAAACTTGCCTGTATGCAAATCTTCTACACAGCGTACTAATTAAAAGATCCCAAACAGTAAAATAACATCCTGTAAAGGCGACAGTGTGATGTGTGTGTATTTGTAGCTGTTTTTATACCTTCTGTTTTAAGCAGAGTGTCACAGAACTGGCTGCACTGCTGCTGTCTCTGCAGCTCAGCGAGGACGAGGGCTTCAAACCCCGGTTTCTGATAGCACCACATCTCCCCATCCACTTCAGAGGAGGAGCAGAGAGGAGGAGTGAGTGTGAATTAATAAAGGTGATTTGCATTTGGTGCAAAGGTCTTTCTGTACGACTGTGACTGCAATAAAACACAGGTGTTTGTGTTAGTGACACATTTTGGGTAGTGTTCATCAGGCTCATGAAGAGGTACAGGACACCAAGGGCTTACATGAGAGACTTAATATTGATTTCATACACAAATGTATACTGGTACCTACTGGGAAACAGACTTCAAACAAACAAACAGTATACAAACATAATCAGTCCATCTTTGTATATAAAAACATTTGACTCAACACATTTCTGACTCCTGTGTTGTACTGATCAGATCTATTATACCTTACCTCAATCAATTTCTTGATTGGCCAGGCTGACATGAGTGGGATTTTGTCTGTTTTTTTTTCGGTAAAAACTGAATTTCTAGAAAAACAGTGCATTACCACCACCAGTTATCATTGTGTACACTTTTTGAGCAGGGGAGTGCTTTACAGCAGCATAATAGCTGTTACAATGGAGTGAGCTGTTACATTAGACTTATATCATAAATTCAGATGTGTACTTGTGTTATTTTTCTTTCTACGTACTATAAATAAGATGACTTGAGTTAGTACTGTAGCTATATTTTGACAATCATTGGTATATATCCTAATGATTACTGTTTTGAAAGAGAAACATTTATCAATAGTAATACATTTTGCACATTTAATCCAGCATTGACTACTTATTAACAGCCTTAAATGTCAGTTTATTTCTAAACCCTATTTTAAGAGCCTTTTCTTCACCACAAATCATATTAAAACTTTCTTTAGAAGAGTTTTAAATCTTTATAACTGTTTAAATCAGGAGCACGTGCTCCGGAGGAGTTTTGTTCATGTATCAGTCATAGTCTAATGTATGTAACATTTTGTTCCTAAAAACACACATCACAGACTCAAACTATTGGTTACTATTACTGCTGTTTTTTTATTGTTGCAATCAAACATAGTTTGTTATCATTTATATTATTTTATGTATTGTTATTTATGTTTCTGTACTTCTGAGTTCTTAATAACTTGTGAAAATGTTATAAGGTGGACACTTTAAATAAGCCCACTCCCTGCACTGTTTTTCATTATTCATTTTTCTTGCCTTTTTTGTGTTTTAATTGTGCTAAATAAGTAAATAAACTAAACTTAAAACATGATAGGAATGTACTTTTTATGGCTGTTGGTTTATGGAGTGATAATAAGAGATATCTAATATTCCCTCTGTAACAACCTTTTATCTAATCTTCCTCTAACATGTGAGCAAAGTGAAACAGGAATTTTAAACCTGACATTAATTAAATAATCACATTTTTGTGGAAATGTATGCAAATTGGTGCATATTTAATTAGATACTACATATTAACATAAACATTCAGAAAACGTGTAATATAAAAAATAATTGTCTTACTATAAATTATTATCTGTTTCACATAAGTGCCATGGTGATCAGTTACCTATAAGTTACAAGCAACACCTTGTTCACCTGCAGTGTTTCCGCTTATCGCTAATCTGCACACCTGCAGGTTAGCATCACTGCTGACAGCTAGCATCAAGCTAACGTTAGCCGTGCTCAACACAACCAGACCACCCGGAGTGAGGAGGTGTAAACGAGTCATAACACAACACGTGTTAGTTAACATGTCATGAACATTACATCACTGACTCCAGCTAAACTTCTCACGACAGCCTGAGCAGAGCTACTTTCTTCCAGCTGGCTGTAAGGATGTTACACAAAAACGTGGGCGGGCGACAAACATCAGTTTCACTCACCGTCTCAAAGCTCCCGATAAATCCGGTCCCAAGTCAAAGAAACATCATTAGTTGGTTAAATAAAATATGCTTATGTAAATGAGATTAATAGACAGTATATTGTTTTTTTTCGGTTGTTTTTTCTGTCCGTTAAGAGAGGTCATCCACGGGTCAGCGTGGTCATCAAGGGCGTAACGGCGGTTAACTGTCGTGTATCGCTCCACCACCAGGGGGCGGAAGAGTCACCGAGCAGCAGATACAGTAAGGTACAGTCAAAGAGTACAGACACAACTTTAAACACGGGATAGTTCACTTCTCCTACTTCCCTCTTCGCTTTAAAAAGGTGAGGCTTAAAATGTTCCTTTTGATGCCTGATTTGTAACTTTGTTTTATTTGTGTTGTATTTTATTTCTTTTTGTTTAATTTCTGCCTCTGTACACACGATTTTTCTAGCTATCAACATTTTTTTTTAAACTATTTTGTTGTTAATGTTTTTCATTTTCATGCACTTTGTGAAGCACTTCGTGACCTTGTTTAGATAAAATCTATACAAAAATATTATTAT
>JAPZEB010000026.1:16589500-16606230 GCA_029783705.1 Chaetodon striatus
CAAAACCTCCTAGACTGATAAATAGCACTACAGGTAAGAGGAAAAATATGTATTTTTGATTTTGGGGTGAACTGTCCCTTTAGAGGATAGGTTTACTTTTTTAACTTAGAGCAATACTCACATGCCCACATGTACATTTCAGGAGGCATTTATTGATGTAATTGTTTCTCCTCTTCACACTTGACATTAAGAAAGTCCTTCCTAACATGATTCCAGTATGATTGATCAGTTCTTTGATTCCTCGGCCACAGCTCAGCTAGGAAACATCATCTAGGGAAACAAAGAATGTGAATTTTGTACAAAAAAAAGACTAATTATTCTTCTATACATTCTGAGTACCAACCAAAATGTGTCTACTGCATCAAGTTAGGGGTGTCATGATATACTAGTATTGACCATAAGATTGATATTAATAAATGGAATATTTCATGTTAAAAATACACATATTATATTGTTTGAATAATCCAGTGACTCTTAAATCATTTGTTTCTTTCTGTTTTCACTTCGTTTCCCTCCATCAACTCCATCTGGTTGCCTTCTCACTATGATTGCAGACTCTCTCTCCACTTCCCAACACCTGCATTATGATTTCAACAAATTTGCTTTGCTATGCTATTTTCTATGGATATCGTGGAGTAACGTTCAAGTGATGAAATTATTGAATGCTTGGTTAGATTTTTGAGTTTGTTCACTTATTATTTGAGCACATATTTTATTATCTGTATCAGAAAATGTTTCTTAAAAAAAAAACCCAAAACAAAATACAAACAGGGTGAAACCATGTTTATATCTGAAGGGCAACAATTCATGACAGATTTGAAAAACATAATCAGTAACATTCCTTGAAAATGAGTGTCCAAATTTAAAAGAAGGTTAAAATAGAGGAAAAAAATATGTTTATAAATACGTGTATATAGATGTGAAACACAATCAAAATGTAGTTTTGAATCGTACATCTACTGGGTCAGCCTCTTAAATACCTTCCATGTGAAAGTTTGTAAGTGCAGAAAATAAAATAAAAGCCACAGGACATGGTCTGAGTGAGATTGTGTGACTTTGTATGGGTCACAGTCTGACCACACACACACACCATAAACCTGACTAATATCAAACTTTCACACTCTGACATGCTCTTACAGCCCTCGTGATCCAGCAGCTGCTTCTCCATCTGTGTGGGATGAATTTCAGGCGTGTTGCATACTGGAAACGCTGAGACACTTTCACGTCCTCGTACAACCTTCATGTGTTCCTTCGACATGTCAGGAGTCTAACAACACACACACACACACACACATACAGGCAGCAGCTATTCCTTGTCAGCATGTGTAACTGGAGACAACAGCAAAGCTGAGAACGTCAACACTTAACAGTCTGTAAGTGTGCTGAGGTGTACGTCGTGTTTGAAAGTTAATCGGCTTTACGCAGACGCGGACGCGGCTTGGAGCCTTGGATTGGGAGATGAGTGTGTCTGTAGTGAGTTTAAAAAAAAACCTGGTGACACAAATGGCCTCACACATGATGAGCCTTGACAATTAAGAGCATCCAAAATGGAGCACATTGATGTTAGAGAGTAAATATCTAACATAGTGTTGAGTTTGTGTGTTTGCCATTTGCCTTAACAAGAGCGAGGGGATGAAATTACCCAGGCGGACAGACTGCCTCTCTTTAATTAGACGTGTTTATCTACATGATACAGCAGTCCTTCCTCACCTCACCACACAGCCACATCAATCACACGTCGCCAAATCTTGTCTAAGAAAAGATCTTTATTTATAAAAACAACAGTATTACCAGTTACATACTTTACTGAAAAAAGCAACTTCTCAGAGCCAAGGCAGGTATGAATGGTACATCATAATTTTACATGGATAGGCAACATTACAAATATACTGTGTGTGGAGAGTAAAAAAAAAACAAACAAAGATGATTGGTCTCTTTTGCCTTAAAAACAACTCAGGGGTAAAAATGGGGACTAAGAAGTTGAACAAATTGCATAATGCTCTCACCCACCGCTCCCATACATACAAAACCCGAAATAAAATACAAACAAACCTGACACAAAGTGGAAAAAACACAACAACGAAAATGGTAAAAACAAATGGAACATAGACCAAAATGTGCTTTATGTCCATCTAGCAAATTAAATTAAAAGTCAGCATCTCTCCCAAATCTGTCTGAGTCTCCTCTGAGTGAAGAAGCCTCACATATTAAAGTGATTTTTTTTAGTAAATCGGCATGTCAAGAATGCCAACATGAGCGGTTATATTGCAAAAACACACAGCAAGTAGTGATTTTTAAAAAAAGATTAAACGATAATTATGTCAAAGAGACCCTCCTAAAGTGTTTGTTACTTTCTAAATGAAGAAAAGACTGTTTCTATGGTGTGAATGTTTTACTGTAGAACCAGGAATGGTTTCAGAAGCAGGAAATGTTTTAGTGGTTTAGTAGTGTATGATGCTCCTAACTTCATAAATATATTTCAGTGCCAAATTTGATCTGTTGCACTGATGTCGTTGGTGAAATCCAGACAGAAATGTTAAAAAGCAGCTCAGTTTTTTATTGTTCACTCAGGAGAAAGAAAAACAAAGTTAGTGAATTACGGTATGAAACACAAAAAGAGGCGGTTGGTCCGTAAAAGCTAACGAAACAAAACAAAGCTTTGTCACAGGAGTAGGAGCACACTATAAAAACAGACAACATGAAATGATGAAATAATCAACGTGTGGTCTTAGGGGTCTGATCCGTGCACACACATACAAAAACACACTCACTCCAAGGTCCATTTTCCACACGCACACACGGCCACAGGCTTACTGTATGACAAATATACACACACCTGCCCTTTTCTTGTCTATACCTGTGCTCATCCCAACTGAGAGAAAATAACTCTAGACAGGAAAATAACTCCTATATAAACAACATTCTCAATCTACACGGCGGCCGTCGCTCTGTCGGCACGTCCCGAACCTCCCAACAATCCCTGTAAAGGGACGATTTAAATTAATGAGCCAAAACTAAATGCAGTCATCCCCATTTTCTTTTTATATACAGTATATACCCTACATAGAAGTCTACGTACAAATTCGTCATTATGATGCGGGCGTTGGCATGACAAAAATTTACCAAAATGTTGACAATAGCAAGAAGAGAGAGAGAGAGAGAGAAAAAAAAAAAGCAGGACGACAACACCAGAATTAAATGATTGTCAACAAAGGTGATTGCCTTTACAGGAAAGTTATAATTTAAAAACTGAATATATTTCTGCTGCTACAATTGAATGAACTTGTAAAAAGTAGGTGTGTATGTATCTGTAAGTGTGTGTGTTGCATGAAACGTTTTGCCTGCAACATGGCCACTTTCTTTGGATGCCAACCCTCATCTTGTATTCCCATCTGTGTGGTGATAGAGGAGGGGAGGGGAGGGGAGACGAGAGGGAGAGAGAGTCTGTGCATCTGGATCTTCTCTCCTCAGTAGCAGTGGTAGGGCAGGGACGGCCCAGTCTGGGTGATGCACACTATCAGTTTTTCTGGAGGAACACAGCAAAATTACCTTGATTACAACCAAGTCAAAATGTGAACACAAACACATGAAACGTGGGTAATTTGCACGGTAAACATGGAGGCAACACAAAGACTCACTATGTGGTATAAGTACGGCACACTGCACAGTAGTGCGGTCACAATAACCAGACGTTAAAGGGGAACACCGCAAAAGTTAAAAATTCCAATATGCTATTTCCATGGCCTGGGAAAGTTTAATCAATATTTGTGAACATGAGCTGCTCTCTGTCAAAGCCAGAAACCACAGAAGTCTCAAATTTGTGATGTTATAGGGTGTAAAGTCTGGAGCTGCTCCTCAGACAATGAATGGGAGCCTGTTTTTTTAAATACCACAATGAAACAGGAAATGTTCTCATATACTCAGAACATTCCCCTGTCTGCTCTCAGTGTCATCTAGAACATCTTTTCCAATTCACTGTCTGTGGAGCAGCTTCAGACTTCATACTCTATGACATCACAAAGTTTTGGCACTCTAGTTTTTGGATTCTGGAGAGTGTGTTCAAGTTAACTAATATTTTTGAACCGTTTTAGACCATAGGAACAACATGTATAAATTCTGAAAATAGGCATAGTTCCCCTAAAAATAATGCCCATCTAAAACTAAACGGAATATAGTTTGAATCTAGTATTTAATTTTATTGTAACCTTTAAAGTAAATAGTTCAGAAAGCTTGTAATGAGGTGAATGTTTACTGTGTGCCTTTAATTACATTAGACTTTCCTGTCAGACATTAGTAAATTACACTGAGATTAGTAGACAATAGCTACAGTTACAGGCAGACTACTATTACAGCTTTGCTTCATGAAAATTGTGCTAAATACTGAATTTAATCACACTTATCCTTTGACACACTGAATTAAAATATGTGCTAATATTAGGGGTGGTGAAAAAAAACAAAAACAATACAGCAGAGTATCACAATATTTTGTGTGGTAATACTGTATCAACACATGGACACCAAGTACTGATTTTTTAATTCTATAATTTTTTAATGTTGCGAATACAAATTAAACTTTTGTAGCCTCCTAGAATAATGAAATCAACAGATTTTCAGTCCACTAAGTACATTTTTGCTGCAATAAAAACTATTGAAGTGAAAAACCTAACTTTAGGTTACTAGATAAAACAGATGCTGACCAATTTCTGGGACGTAATTTGCAATAAAAAAAAAGTTGAAATAAATTGCAATATGTATTACTGAAATACTCAGTGTATCGATCTTGTGCCTATCAGCATCAGCGACTGTACTGGAGGAAATGCTGCTGGTGTCTATGGTAGAATTCATTTAGTTTGTGAGGATCCCCTTTAGCTGCAGCACTACAACAGCTATTCTTACTGGGGTCCACAAAACAAACTTTACAAAGTAACAGTGTAACCATTATAAGATTCATAACCATAATGTCACAGAATAAGCAGGACGAGACTAAAACACACACAGACAAGACAAGCTCCTGACAATTCAATAAGTGAAATATAGGAAATGGTCCGTTACACTTCAGTTTTCCCCACACACTGCAAATCATAATACGGTCCGTATTACTCCATCATTCAATATAATAATCAAAATACATGAAAACAGTTGCTTTCACTCCATTATTCCCCTCAACAGCCACAAGACACATCAACTTCATCACACTCACATCTCTAATTTGTTTAAAACTTAGTCAAATTGATTTCTGTATTAAATCCATTCGTACATAAAGTAGCTTGGTACATGACTGTTCATTTGATTGCTATGTCCTTGCTTTCTGTAATGTCAAATTTCCTTCTATAGTATGTCTGGTAGAGTAGTCATGTCTATCTGAACTAAACAATACATTCGTATACAAAGTGAACATAGTCTTTGTGACAGAGCTATTTCTAATAAGTGCAGGTAATGAAGAGTAATCTGCTTTTAACAAATAACCAAGCTAGAAAATTCTGCACTACAACATTTATTCTGTCTTTACAACAGAGCCTTATATGCACTGATCCGTTTTGTACTATTTGACAAGGTACTTGCCGAAAAAACAAAGTTTATGGGCTGAAGTGCAAGTGAGCATTTCAGTTATCCTGGAAACAGGAATTTAATTGGATGGTATTAGAGGATGTGGGTCAAACTCAACCATGTATTGTGCCAAAGCCAACATTGAACCCTGCCATTGTACCATTAGACTATACTGCTGGGCAAAAGTCAATATTGGACAACCTGTCAATTTGAGCTTTGTGTCAACAATTCTGCACATTGTTTAATAGGAGAAATATCATTTTCCACCTTAGCAACAACCATGGTGGTTTGGTCATTTACAGCTCAGTCAGACAAACTACAACATAACAAGATAATTTTATTGGTAATAAAATTAACAAGTACCAATAATAGATTATTATTTCAGAGTTACTTCTCCAAATAAAAGCATTTGTGTTCACTAAGTTTAAATTTATTTTCTTGTTAAATGATAACTCTCAAACTGATGTAAAGTAACTCGATGGCAGGCAGACAATTAAAAAAAAAAGAATTCATTAAATCTATGATATATTCTGGCACATGTGGTGTTGTAATACCCTGCAGAGCCACAAGAGAGCACTGAAACACAAATCTTAAAATACCAGCAACAGGTGACAAAGGACAGAGCAGCTGAAACTTGGATCCAAGATGGGTCCAAAACTTAGTCAAATATTTCACAACATGTCAACAGTATCAAACACTACAACACATTCCTACAGTGAGTGTGAGTCCACTCTGGCAGTTACCACTATAAAAAGATACACAAAACTATTTGAGAGGTCAAAGATCACACTGAGTGTCACGTTAAAATTCCTTTTGCATAAGTTATAAAGCTGATTAAGAAAAGTTTGAAGGACTAGTTTTTCTATAACACTACATTATGCATTTGATTTTGTGTTGTACTAACTATCAAAATTTTTTTATAATAGATTTAGCATGGGGATTTTAGTGGAAGCTCTGGTATTGTGACGACACTGCTGCACATACAACAGTTATTATTCTGAGGATTTAAATCTTGATTATTAGTTTTGGGTTCATCTCTACACTGACAGACTGCATGGATCACAATGTACAAGGAGCACCTTGCAGCATACTATACCAGCATGTACACATCACATCAGGGTATCGTATAGTAAAATATTAGTACAGCAGAACTCAACGAGTGTATCAGTACACCACCAGGGTCTGAAGTTATAAAAGGCAAAGGAACAGAGCTCATTGAGTCCATGCAGGACAAGAGGTGAGTTGGACATACCATGCTGTTACATGCAGAGGGGGGTAGAGGGGAGGGGGGAGGGCTAACCATCGTAGGAGTCCAACAGGGGCAAGGAGCCCTTTCTGCCCCCATACACCCCTCGCTGAGAGACAACCAGAGAAAGAGAGAGAGGAGATGTGAGTGTGAGAAAAGAAAAATGTCAGTAATTGTGAAGTTTTAAAGGCTGCCAAAGGAAGAGGTTTAAGTCAGGAAATATTCACAGTGGTGCAGGAGATTAGGGGTTAGTGTAGTTAAGTGAGCAGTCCAACATGACATGACGTGAAAATGAGCGTGAGAAAGATTTAAAGTACCGGTAAAGTGTCTGTGGTTTCATCCAGAGTGTGTCTTCTCTCTCTCTGGTCCAGTGTTGAGTAGGCCTCTGAGGAAATAGGACGACAGGAATGAGGAGGAAAGTCAGACCACGTCTCATTATGACCTTGATGAATTAGTATTGATAAAAAGTAGAGATGATAAATGTACTAACCAGGGCCAAGGTCATTTAGTGGAATCATGTCCCTCCTCTCCCCTGAGATGAAGCAAAACAGAGTCACAAGTTAAATTAAACTGTCTGAGCTTGGTTATAAGTTTCTAAACACTGTCAAAATGTTTTGGCGTGTGTGACTTTTGTCTGGCTGTGACAGTTTTTGCACAAACACTGTCAACAAGTGCTTATGACATATGGGTGCAGGTGAGCTCGGCGCACCTTCCCGCCCCCAAGAGCCCTATATTTAAGTTTTTTTTTTTTTAGTTTAATCCTTCCTCTGAACGCCAAGTTTCTTTTTTTTATAAAGCTTTATTGCAGACACAGGTCCATATCATACACATACATAATAAATAGTATAAAAGGAGATACAAAATACAATAGTATCTACTCCAGACACCTTTCTTGGACGCTTCTTTGGATTTTCGGACATACTCCTAGCTACTGCTCCATTGCTATGGTCTCTCCCCCCTTACTGCTTTAGAAAATATCTTGTTGATGTTGCCCCAGATGCCCAGTACCACATCTCTCTGTGTAAACTCGTTTGGCAAGGGACTGAGTGTAACAGACATCATTTACATATATAAGTCCCACACTCCAGCTTTAAGCATGAACTCTTTCTTGTACACTGACCTCTGTCTAGCAGTGGTGTGGTGCTGTCTTCATAGGTGCCGTTAGCTCGGGTGCTTGGCCCGTTGGTGGTATTGAGGTTGACCATGAAGTCCGTCTTCTTCCAGCCGTCTTTCTCAAGAGGCTTACGCAGCTCTTTGTGGGCCCAGACAA
Organism: Chaetodon striatus; assembly: GCA_029783705.1. Lineage (NCBI taxonomy): Eukaryota > Metazoa > Chordata > Actinopteri > Chaetodontiformes > Chaetodontidae > Chaetodon > Chaetodon striatus. The sequence goes on from JAPZEB010000026.1 coordinate 16,597,564, forward strand.
GCTGCAGCACCTGGCCGGCCCCCCGAACTTCACGCTCTGAGCGCTTGCTGTAAGATACACACAGATACTGTATGTTCAAACAAACAGGGTCGGACACTTCAATTCTCAACATCTTGGAGCGATTTTAAATCCAAAATGGGTGATTATCAAACTACTGAATGCACATCAATGTAGTTTCTGAGTGAATAATAGACAGCACATGTGCACGCTTTAGCTTTGATTTTTCACAAAACTTTAATAGTTCTAAAAGGACTGTTTTGATAAATATTACATGCATGTATTTATTTACAAGGGTGTCACCATAACAGGGAATATCTTCATTATATACTGCCAAAGTATCTGTATTATCTGTCTCACTATCATAAAAGCACTGCTGTATACAACAAGAAGCTGCATTCATAGCTATACATTATGAAAGCACTTTCTTTTACTGTGTTCTTAGCTCACTTTACAGAACACACTTACCCGTCCTTGTTGATGAGCACCAGCCTCTCAATTCCCTGCGAGGCTCGGAGGGTCTTTGCTGCCTCCACACTGTTGCCTAGCACCTCAGCGAGCGTGCTCAGTACAGAAACCACTGTCTCCTCTGATAGAGTGCGCCCAGATTGACTCTGGCCTCCAGGCAGGTTGGCTACAAGGTGAGGCACTGCATGCAAACCTGCAGGAGACACGCAGTGAGGAAAGAAAATGTATCTCAAGTGATACAAATGCAAGCATTTACAATTCAAGTTCAAATACTGCACACTTGGCAAGATGCATTAAATATTGCATTTAGAGGAAATGTAAGAGAAAAGGGTAACATTGATTCTTTGAGAATGACAGAGCATTTTGTAGCTCATCCTGTTGCATAATACAACATCCTTACCAAGCAGTTGGCAGTTACGGTTGTCGATGGAGAGGTTCCTCAAGGCTCCGGACATCGCCCTAACAACACGGTCATTGCCATGAGCCAGTAGCTCTGCCATCATGGGAAGACCTTTCTCCAGACGCACTGTAGCCCGGATATACCGACCATACTGAACAACGAGCGGAGAAAAGGGGAGCAATGAATATCATTTTGCATTGACAGCAGTTTTATTACAGTAACGTAACAAGACGGACAGTATCATGGACTTTATCACAACTGACTAATCAGATTAAATTTTCTTCAACAGACCCAAAATACTCATTTAGATTACACCTGAGAAAATTACTAATAATTTCCCCTTTTTCTCAACAGCAGAAATTCAAGTTTGTGTAGAATTGGTACTAACAGTCCATCTGCCGGCACACAGGTTCTGGATTGCACCGGCGGCAGCCTCCAGCACCGAGGGGTTCTTGCTCTCTCTGAGCAGCGATGTGTAAACACGAACCACCTCTGGTTGGAACAACAGCTCATAACCTGAACAGACAAACAAAGATGGGTGTTAGTTTAAGTCATAGACTGTATATAAAGATGAACGACGCTTCTCTGCTTGTTCCCACAGCACAGATATGAAGCCAAATAACCCCGGACAGGGGCGCTGCCATTTTGCACTGACGATGTCATTTTGAACCAGAGTCTGCGCAGTAGTGATTACAATGTGCAGCTGTGGTATTGAGTTCCCATTCACACATTGGTCTGAACCAGTTGCATGCAGCACCTTTGTTCGTGAGCACACTGACTGACACACACAGCCGTCAATCGTACTTATCAGAAAAACAAACATTTGAACATACATTAGTGCGACAAGAACTACCAAACAGACAGAAACCAGATTGGGGAAAAATTTCTTTGACAGGTACTTTGGTCAGAGGTTCTTAGTCCAGAACTTTTATTATCTTGTTTGTGTTTAGCAGTAGCAGATAAAGTTTGATAGCAGTACAAACTGTGCTAAATGGGACATGAGGACATTTGTACTTAAGCATTTAAGCATGCTTCTTTTAGGATTCATCAGTTATTCATGTGATTAATCATATATGATATGAGGAGGAAAAAGACATGAATACCTTTGGCAGGTGTTGTCCTCTTTGGAATGTCGATCTGATCTGCAGTCCCGTCATCTCCATCCTTCTTTCCTGCAGCAAGAGATGAAATAAAAAGAAGAGAGAACATGAAAGATCCATTGAACAAATAACACTGATTATGTGAGGCTGGTTGAGTTGAGCAGTCAGACATCCTCAGTCCTCTATTCTGGCACACCGTTATGTGAAATGCAACCATGCAACCAGTGGAACAGGCACTGTGAACATGCAGTTTCGTCTGCGTGACATCAGGTGATCATGCTCATGAACTGGATGTAAATTCAGCATTATTGGACATTCTTGTTTCTTTAGCAAAGTATTGTTCTGCGTTAGTTAAATGAGAGATGACAGAGTGGTCAATACTTTCAAAAGTTCACCAACACTAATGAGGAGAATCTTACCTTTTGAAAACCACTCATCTAAACACAGCAGAGAGAGAGGAGGATGTGAAGGAGGGTGGGAAGAAAGATGAGGGGGGAAAGGCAAGAGGAAGGAGAAGAGGAAAAGGAGGGAAACAGTGGTAGAGTGTGAAAAACAGCGACAGGTGCTTCCACCACCAACAAGCTCAAAGCCACCAGCAGCTACCCATCTTTCAACAGCAAATCGCATAGACACAGTGTGATGCAAAGATGTAAAAGCCGCCTGATGCTCACCTTTGCCCTTTCGAGAGCCGAAGCAGCCACCTTTGTTAGCGGGGGGCGGTCCCTGGTTGACAGGCGTGGTCTCTACATAGCGCTCGCAACCGGGGACTTCACGGTGAACATGATAGGACAGATTTCTCAGGAGGCAGACACAGTTCTCCACCAACTGCAGGAGGAGAAGAAAAAGAGTTGAGATGATCAAAGTTGGAGATTGAGTAAGAGAGGTGCTTTGGTTTCATGAGGTAAGTCTGTCATGTGACTTAAGTTAACAGGTACCTTGTTATCCACATCTTTGCGGTTGATCTGTGATTGAACAATGTACATGAGTGAATCCACCAGTCCTGTGCATTCTCTCAGCTTTCGCCTGGCCTCGCTGCGCTCTGAACTCACATTCCTGTTGGACAGAGGGAGACGTATAAGCACATAATTGCATGTTTTCTTCTCAAAATAGTCTCTCTTTCTCCTTGTCCGACTTTCTCCGCTTTCAGTCCATCAGTCCCTTTGCGTACCTAAGGCAGCCAGCAGTGTTGGTCAAGGCGGTCTCCCACTCCAGATGGCGTGGTTTGCAGCTCTCTTCTCCTCCGTTGCTCCCTCGCTCCCAGCCAGAGCGGGGAACGACCACCTCGTCAGCTAGGGCATGCAGGGCGTGGTCCACAATCTCCATCTTTACTGAGTCGTGGGATGAGAGGTTCCACAAGGTGCCTGGGACGATAGAATAAATACTGTTACTATCACTGCAATAAAAGACTGCATTGAATTTATGTTGCTTGTTTTGGCCTTCGTCTCTTTTGTTTTGTCAATACTTGAACATGTTAGCATGTTATTTGTAGGTTGTTATGACCAAAACACTTCTATGTGTGTATTTGAATACCTAGGTAACAAGTGAGAACAAAGGACTACAGCTCAGAGCAACAGTACATTCATACAGACCTTACAAAATAAAATTTAAGGACTTTACTCAAAGCAAATAACTCATTTCATTATACACTATAAAAAAAGATAAATAAATGATGTGATCAGTGTATCTTTTCATTGAAGGGTTTTTTAATCACACTCTTTTTAAGCATAACTGTATAAAATTCTCACCAAATGTGAATGGCATGAGAGCTATTGTGCTTTCACTGTAATTGACCACTTTCTAGCACTTCAAAAAAAGTTTCAATCAAAAGGAAGTGTCAGAGTGGGAGCATCAAAATAACCATAGAAAATCACAACAACTGAACTCTAACTGGGCAAGAGGTGCTGTCCTGCCTACCCGCCCCACACCTACTGACTGACTGCACATGGTGAGTGGAGGTAGAGACACTGCTGCGCTTGCCTGATATCAGACAGAACTGTCTGAAGGAGTACACGTTACTGTGTCCTATAACATCGGCCAACGGCTGAAGGAAGGAAAACCAATCATTTGTGAAAAGCTGAAAAGCTGAAAAGTTTACCAAGCCGATACAGCCCTACTGGTTTTGCTGGGGGTTTAAGAGTTGGGCAAAGTAAAAATGAACTATGATGACAGACTGGACGAGGAAGAAGAAAGAGGCAGAGCGCATTGCCAGTGATGCATCAGAATTTGAAAAGAAGAGCACAAACACTCACACACACAAAACAATCACAAATGATCACATGATGTTGATACCTGTGATAGTGTCAGTGAGGTCCTGGTCGTGGGTTTTTCTCAGTAACCTGATGAGAGCAGGCACTCCATCGCAGTTCTTGATGGCTATCTTGTTGTCTGCGTCTCGACCGTATGAAATGTTCTTTAGTGCTCCACAGGCTGAGTGGTGCACCTCCTTGCTGGGGTGGTCCAGCATTGACACCAAGGCTGGGATGCCCTTCAGGCGACGCACCTCCGACTTGACCTAGACACAAATAATCGAGCTTCCGTTAAGGACTCGTCAAATTACCACAATACAAAAATATAAATATTCCTTATATACAGTAATTATGCATTTAATTGTGACCAGGGTTTCACCTTATCATTTTTGAATGTGAGATGCTGGAGGAAAGCGGCGGCGTTGGTCTTGACAGGGTCCAGGCGGTAGTTTAACATGGCGATGACCTCCGGCAGCTCAGGCTGTCTCCATGAAGTGGGAGGAGCCTTTCTCAGTGTGCTGTCCAGTGAAGCCATGCTCCCCCTCTCCATTGTCATTGGAACACCCCAGGCATAAGGGTCAACTCCCCCCACGTCACCATCCAGAGTGTCCTCACAGCTCCTGCATATTGCAAAAGGAGATCAATAAAGAAACATTTGTTAGGTGACACATATTAAATGTTTCAAATTAGCTCAGCAGGGAACGGCGTGGTGTATTGCTCACATACTTAATCTATGTTGTTTTACCTGAGTCTTCGTCTGTCCATACCCGCAGGGCCGGGCCCCAGGCGTGGCATGGTACCATAGCCCCCAGGGTGCATGGGTGGAGGCCCCATGCCATAGTCATCATATCCCACACTGCGCTGGTCATCCTCCAGACCAAAGTGGCCTTGGCCATACCGCATCTCCAACGCTGAACCCAATGCCCTCATTCCCCGGCTCACCTGGGGCTGTGCTGCATACGGGTCAAGCTGTTGACGGCTTGGGGCCCGGTAGCCAGAGTCCAAGGTCCTGTAGCCGTCAACAGGCCTGGGAGATGAAGGGAATGAGGGAAGTGTACAGAGTTGTTAAAGTGACGTCCCATTGCATTAACTTTTTCCATTAAATGAAAATATAAAGGAAGGACATCAAAGTTAAACCAACTGTCCACAATGTTTTAGAAAGGAAATATTCTTGTGACCATGTTTAAAGGAATTGAAGCATCAATAAGTCTGTTTAGCAAATATACAGAACTTTTAGTTTAGTGTTATTTTGTTTTGCATATGAATTACAGTTGTAGTTACAGATCTTGTAATTACAAAAATGATCAAAGGTTTAACTGTGGCGGCTCAAATTCTGGTTCAAACAATTCAAACACGGTTATAGCATGGATTCATTAACTTTATAAAAAGAGGTTATGTGCAACAGACGTACAAATGTGACACATTATGGCTTTGTGTCCGCTCTGCCTTTTTTTCCTGAGGCCAGCATATTTTGTCAAGTCTTTTCAATGGGAGCACCGAATATTTACACAGTAATACAAACATGAGCAGTGTGACGAGATGCTGAGTGTCAACTCTGTGGTGAGCGCTGCACATTTCTGTTTTTCCCACATAACCCACATAGACTAGCACTTCCCATTCGAGGCGGGTCATCAGTGATTAATAATAAAATTTAAATTAAATGTTTTCGATAAAGGAGTGTCTGTTTAAGCACATGGAATTTATTGTTTTTTTTAAATCATGGTTTCAAATTGGGTATTGAGAATTGTGGAATTTCACTGGTATTGATATCCGGCATAAAGATAAATAAAGACAACATATTTTAGAACGTTTTAACAACAATCACAGCAAAATATTTACAGCACTACTCTGTGCAGGGGTCTTGTACCTGTAGCGTTCGTCCATGTGTGAGCCCCTGCTCAGGCTAGTGTATGGCTCCGATGGTGGGCCACCCCGGTAGTCATCATAGCCCACAGGGCCATAGTGGTAGTTTCTGGGCACTGTGGCCGTGGGGTAGTCTGCTGGTACAGCCTGCCTGTAAGGACGGTCCAGTGTGGCGCTGTAGCCGCCCATACCAGACACCGATAAGCCCCCGTCGATGGACATTGAGTCAGAGGGCAGGACTGTGCGTGAGATTGGTTTCTTCATCTGTGGTAGAGTGAGATGGGGGTGATGTATTAAATTATAATTATGGTTAAGGATAATCCAGGGTTTAAGATCCTTGGATGTGATCTAAATCAATCCATCTGTACCACTAAAATTTTAACTGTCAGTTGGATTTTTTTTTTTTTTTTTTACACAAGCCTTTGCGGGAAAAGTCTCAAGATATCTTGTGTCATAATCACTTACGCCATTGTCTGGCCGCCGTGTGGTTCCCTCATCAGAAAAGACTGAGTGCACTTCCTGGGAGTCGTCTTCTGGTGTGTAGCTCTCATCTAGAGCGCCGTGTGCAGGGTCCACCATTCTGTACTGTAGCACAGACATTATCACACATTAATATTTTTAAATCACTCACACTTACTGCAATAAATACAAGAAAAACAATAACATTTACACAATTAACTACAACACATACCTGTGTGCCGTTTATATATGAGTCAGTCAGTTTCAGCCGTTCTATGTCTGCATCCCCTAAACGCCCGTTCTGATATAAAAGAGAAAGACACAACTGTGAAATATGTATTGTAAAAAATTATTAAAATATCATACACTTTTGCTTAAACAGCACATAAAAGTAAGTTTGAAGGCATGAATCCGAGTAGCCAGTGCTGTCTCCTTTCTTACAACCTCCCAGATGATATTACTGCTGCTGAAGCACATTCACTGCTGACCAAACTGTCCCTGCATGTTTATGGTCTGTGAATCACTGCCAGACATGAGGGAGGACATTTTGGAGTGCAGCCACTCATCCTCACACCCTACTTCCTCCTGCTGTATTCGGTTACATAACCAATGACTGTCACACTGTATAACTTGGACAGTTTCTACCTAACCCTGAGTAACACTCAGTTTTAAGCAATATAACCACCTCAGTTATCAGCAATACTCTGACACTGAATCACTGCGTAATTGAGATACTGGAAATCTTTCCCAGGATCCTTGTCAGCACACTGGGTTACTATCAGTTTCAGTATTTCTTTGACACTACTGAGTAATACAAGAAAAACAAAGTCATGAACCTTATCAAACACTGACTCCCACTCCATTTGCAGTAGTATGTCGTACTGCACTTGATATAATGTCCACAAGGAGGCAGGGCTGTTATTTAAAAAGCAATGGGGAAGTGCAAGTGGAGTTCTAAAGCAAGGAGGGCACACTTCCTCTACAGCTGGTCCTTCCTATAATACCACCTCATTTACCAACAACTCTGTCAGGGTCTTGGAAAAATGCTCATACTGTGCGGTTGGCAAGCACAAGAATCTTCCTCAGCATGATTTTTTTTTAGAAATAAAACATGCACAGTTAGCACAAGGCCAAAAGCAAAGATTCTTGCCTTGGTAACCTTCATCCTCCAGCTGCCCCACGCACAATCAAATAAGTCACCTCCAAGGATTCAAAGAGACAAAACAGTGTCTAATCTATGTCAGCGAGCCATAATGGAAGGAAAATACTGAGGAATAGATTTCAAATGCAGTCCGTGTACAAAGCCAAGTGCTTGAAGACATGCTTAAATGTCAACCTGTGATTACGACACAGAATACGACCTTTTGTGTTAATGATAATGGTCCTGTTGTTAATTACTGCTGCCTTCAGGCACCTAAGCAAAGTTTACCAGTCTCTGATTGTCAAGTCTTTTGGTAGAGACAACAAAATGGGACAAGATGGCAACAGTGGGACCATGTCCAAGAAAATAACTCAGCTGTAAACTAAAAAGCCAAGTGAGCCTCTCAGCCTCAATCAGAGCCAGAGCGAGTGCCCTCTGCCCGTCCATTTTTCATTCAGACATTTAGGGACAGATCTCTGAGTTTACTTCACAGCAAAATAGCGGTTAAGCTAAGGACAGGTGATTCAACTGTTGCCTAGCAACAATTAAATAAGGGAGACAGCAACCTGTAAAACACGCTCTGTCTGATGGGAACCTCAGAGCATTAAAACTCTCAAGACAGGGAAGCTGACCTTTAACTGAAAACAGATCTAAATCATGACAGTAAATTTAATGGCAAAGCAATTTAGAAGCTGTAGATAAAATAATTAGATAGCAGTGTCTGTCTTTCGGTCAGCAAACGAAATATCTTACAGATCAAGGTACTTTATCACATTGATGCGAATACCATTTAAAAAACAATCCATGTTTGCAAACAGCAATCTCACTACATTATTTGCAACACTGCTTATACTGATAATAAGTCTATTGACAGGAAATCAATCTGCGACTATTTTTACAATTGATTTATCATTTAAGTCGTTGCTGGAGCAAAAGTGCCAAAATTTACCAGTTCTTACTGCTCAAATCTAAATGTTTGTTTTTAAAGTCCCC
>JAPZEB010000026.1:16608666-16622282 GCA_029783705.1 Chaetodon striatus
CTGCCTTCATCCTTCTTTAAGACCCAATCCTTCCCTTTTTTGTTGATTCAAAAACATGTTTATTTCATAGATATACAATTAATGTGGTTTACAAAGTCATGAGGGAAATGTTTAGCTGGATTTTCCATACTTATACATCACAAATTGAAACTTAAACCACCAATTTTAAATCCCTTAAGTCTGGTGTGGGCTTTTCATGACTATTTTATCTGTACAGGCTGCATCTGCAGCATTATTTAGGGTGATAACAAAGATCTGCAACAAACAGTCAGGTGAAAGAGGATGAGATGGGGCTAAATTGAATTTTATTTTCGATTTCGATTTTTGCTTCGAAAGATTATGACAAGATAACTGAGATAAAATGATTATTGGGCTGCATTCCGTTTCGCAATGTTGTTTTTGTCTTGTTTTATAAATCCAGCACACGCTGCCAAGCCCTTTCAATCACAGCAATGCATCAGTGTTGCTAGCTTGGTGACTTTCTCACCAGATCTGGCAACTTTTAGACGCTTTATTTCCCCTCAAAAAGGGGGCTGAGTTTTTTTTTAAACTTCAATAAATGCATTTTTTTTTAAAGCAAATGAGTAAATAATCGTAATCTGAGTACAGACCAAAATAACTGTAGGATCTTAACATCACAACACACCACTTTCACTCAAAGGTGAGCTGCATACTTGCTTTTGTGAATTAGGCACAAACACACGCTCAAAGCTCATTTCAGAGAAAATTAGGGATACACACCTTCACCTGTGGGCGTGGTTTGGTAGTAGAGGTGAGGGATCACACCAAGGTCAGAGGTTGAGCTCTAGTTGCTCATGGGGAGAATGTCACCGAACCACCAAGCCCAGAAAGAGGGAGGAATGGACTGCAGAGAGAGAAAGACAGAGAGGTGGAGGGAGGAAAATAATAAGCAGAAAGACGGAGAAATATTTTACTGAAGAATGAAGGCACCTCGGTTTGAAAAACGGCAACATAGTGAGAATACCGTACAAGTGTGTTAACAGGGTTGTGTTTGCTTTGTGAGCAGCAAAAAAAACAGCGAGAGACAGAGACATACAGTAGCTTCAGCCTTGCGACACACCCTGTATTTACACAACATTTGGCCTGCGCACGGCAGCAAGCTGTGGGAAGTTGACCAACCTGCAGCTCTTTCTGGGCCAGAGAACATTGACCGTCAGCATAAAAAGAAAGAGGGCTTTAGGGATAGTAACATCCTTCAAGAACCATATGTTCTCATATCAACTCATTCTTTTCTTCTCCTTCTTAACCTGGCCTTTTTTCAGTTTTTCCTTCCAGCCGTTCCTCTCTAATCAGTCTTCATCTACCTCTGGCCTAACTCCTTCAGTCCGCTACTCATGTTCTTTCAACTTAACTGCCTCTTTATCCCTCCCCCTACGTCTCTTTGTTATCTTGGCTGTGCTCTGAGAGAAAGACATTGTTGTGGCAGAGCCAAACAAGTGGAGACTCGGATCCTCTTATCTGTTGATACACCCCTCTGCTGCAGCTACCCGGCTCTTCTTCGGCCCTGGTTTGAAAGGTGAATAAACACAGGCATTACCACCCACACACACACACACACACACACACACGCACACCTGTGTAACTGGTTGGACAAGGTAGAGGAGGGGCGACCCGATTTCAGTTTCTCAATGCCTCTCTGTGTCTCGCCAACATGCACAGACATACTCCTCTGACAATCTTGGATGTAAGTCCACAGCAATTTGGGCAACAAACATGGACCTGCATTTATATTTCAGGCAGCAGGTGTTTTTGTGCACGACAGGTAGTGTGTTAATTAGGATAGGGTTTCAAGTGGAGAGATGGTGACGAATGACGCACAGTTTCGCCTGCATCTGATTGTGCAAACTGAAAAAGAAAGACAGACATGGTGATATCACTGTGTGATAGACAGACTATTACGACACCCTTTAGCTAGTAAAATGAAGCCTGTAACTACTTTGTCAATTCCTGTACGTCTGTCAATGACTAACACGCATTCACACACGAATATGACCTGTGGCTTATTTAAAAAAAAAGCCCCAGTTTGGGGTGTGCCCAGTGTGGGAAAAAAGGGAGGAAAGTGGGATGTCCTGATGAGAAAATAAGGAGTGGCTGAAGCTTATTTCACAAGACAAAGGAATTTGTCATAACCAAAAGCAGGATTTGCATGCGGGATAAGGCTGGCTGACAGGAAGACATGATGTCACATAGACACACTCACACTATCCTTTGCTTAATGGCTGTGGCGCCCCGGAGCTATAACCTCCCACCTGAGCAAATCACACACTGCTGTCCTGTACCACACATGCCTTTATATGGTCATAGCCAGGACAGGGCTGGTATTACCCACTACAGACAGACAGAGTTGAACAGGACTGCAAACAAATAAAACAAGGAAAGAGACAGACAGTGAAAAACAGAAAGAGAGCGAGAGGGTAAGCTGGAGTGTAAGATGGGGGGGGTTGAGATAAGGAAAGGAGTGCTGAATAAAAGATAAAAGCCAATCTTGCATTCCTAGCATTGTCTCTTGCCAATTCAGCACAGCAGCCCACCCACTCATCCACTGTAGAACGACCTTAACAGGACACTGGCTAATAATCCTCTAGCGATGTGTGTTTACTGTGCTGTTGAAGCATTTTAAGGCAAGTTCATCGGTTGCAATTACCCAAACACAAACTGTTTATTTTATCCTCTTCTCATCTGGCATCTTTCCATAATTCTGTGCCACATGTAAACACTGCTTCGCTCCTCTTGTTATCTCCGACAGGGCAAAATTATCATCACTGACATGCTACATACTATCATGTTTCACTAATGAGTGCAACTGTCATTCATATAAGATAAATTATAAACTGTGATTGATATTTCTTGGCAAGTGTACTCGGGAATGTGATTCTAAGAGTGTGTGTGTGTGTCTGTGTGTGCGTCTGTGTTTTAACCGCAGTCAGAGGAGGGAATTTGCAGCTGTCAGTCCGGGAGGTTGGTGAAACAATAAGAAGTTTGTGAAACTGGGAGCATGAACGCAAGTGTGAAAAGAGCTGGAGAGCAAGGAGGACATTATTGGACATATTTGAGTGCGAGTGCATCTGTGTTTGTATATGTCTAGAGGGGGTCAAGTTAAAATTGCCCTTAACCCACTCGTGACTTCTGTTCTCCACCCGTCTTTCCCTTTCACAGCTGTTAGTTTTGGCCTTGAAAGTCAGCGGTGAGTTTCGTTGAACAATGAAAACAATTGGTGCTGTCCAATAGCCTCCCCTCCCCTTTCCCCTCTTACCCACTTCCTGAGAAACAGGATGTTATGGATTCGACATCAGAGATGAGTAAAAGGATGCAGCGGCTAGCTGAGCTCAACAAAAACCATTTTCCTCAACAGACCTGCTTGTACACAAACCACGGGAGCCTATAGAATGAACACTTTAATAAACCACCTGATGGTTGGAGGAAGTTTTTGTGGTGAAAATCCCCATGGTCAATACGCTTATCACACGACCACAAACTACTTCCCGTTGTGCTAATATTGTTCTCCATCTGCTGCTTTTTGTTCTGCTTTAATGACCAATCAGAAGCAATATTTGTGAACCTATGTGGTCAAACAGTCACATTTTCACATCCTTTTAATAATAAATTACCATATTTTCTTTTATTCCCATAGTTTAACCACTGAATCCTCATTCTCTCTTGGTTTTTAAGAAGCTAAAACACTGAAGTCAATTGACAGGTCACACCTAGTGGCACAATAAATTAAATATTTACTGGTTCCAATTTTTCAAATATGAATATATGTTGTTTTTCTTATTCATATATATTGCTTAACTTTTAGTTTTTGGCTCTTTATTGAAACAAACCAAGCAAGACATTACCTTGGGCTCTAGGAAGTTGTTTCACTATTTTCCGACATTTGATCAAGACTTAAATCTGCTCAATGAAAGACAATGATAATAATCTTTAGTTGCTACCCTAGTTTTTCCCTAAGATGGCAAATTATGTCAAGGTATACCACTCCAAGAAAAGAAGAAGAAAAACAGTAAAATGCAAGCAGAAAATTATTGGAAATGACAATGAAACTTAAGAATGGATTTAACCATTTTTGTCATACATGCTGACTCTGAGCCTTCATTCACTATACATGTACATCAAGACATGTAAAAGTTACTGTCAGCAGCAAAGCACAATGATTTTAAAAAGCTATACAGGGTGAAGGGACAAAAGTGCACAGATGGGGGAGGTTATGTTCTGCTTTCCCAAACACGAGGCCAACAAATGGTCAAAAAGTCAAGCACAGTGTCCTAAAGTCAACAATATACACACACCCCTCAAACATCTGATTGAGCCCTGACACACCACAAGTCACATATCTCCATCTGATTCTGCAGCCATCAGTCAGCATGACTCACTCAACCCCGTCAGAAGACATCTGCAATCATACACACATGAAACCAACAATACAGCCTTTGTCGACTTAATGAAACTCGGGTTAACGCAATAAGTGCCTACACCTGCCATTGGCAGCAAAAATTCCCACTAAAACAACACTCACTGTCAAAAAGCACATCTGTTCACGCATCTCCATGTAAGGGACACTACAATTAACTGATAAGTTAGTGTGATGCTACCGGCACTGGTTTAAGCCGAGCGTGGCTTGTAAAGGGATTGAAGCTTTAGCCTGCTAATCCACTTACCTCCTAACACATACACACATGATGTTAACATGCACGCAAGTACGTAGACAAACACACACAGGTTAGGCCCTTTGTGGATTAACCTACACACCTCAAGAGAGCAGACACAATTGCAGTCGCCGTTGGAAGCATGCATCAACAATCAAACAAGGTCCTGGAGACAAGTAGACAGGAAAGGCTGATACCTGGGTGTTCACAGTCACACATGGTGTTATTAGAGGTGGCACTTGAAGCACATTAAACAGCCCTGACCCAGTGATACCTACACACATACTGTATAAACATAAACCAAGATAGTCCTAAAGCCCGCAAGGAGGGCAATTACCTACACAGCAATTAATATACTTGCATTGGACCAATGTTTACAAGGGAAAAACTAACTAGTTTATTTGTTCACAGCCAAGCTGACAGTTATCCCCACCCAGGCATTTTCCTACCACAACAAGTTCACACAGGACCCACCCAACAGGTTCACAAGCGGACAAACTTAAACTCCCAGCCCATGTGACAGACTGCAACTGGAGGACCACCACCCTTTGGACTGACTCAAATACACAAAACTGGCTCAAGGCATAAATGTGTTGTCCAACAAGTTGCGGGGTTCACAATTACCATCCACTAAACTGTCCTCTCCGGGGCTCCTTACAAATGATAACCGTCGCAGTGTGGAAATCTTCTTATCTGCTTAGCTGATAAAACTGTCTGCTGCCGACTTTTTTGTACCCAAACATTTCCCTCTGGAGCCGCTAACAGCTAGCATTTCCCTTATCAAGCAAAACCCCACAGACTGTCGTGAATTGATTTGCTAACGTCATACAGCAATCTAGGGCAGGAGCGACGAGCAGAGCTGGCAGCGTTAGCTAAAGCACAGAGGCAGCAACAATAAGACGCTGGTATAAAATGACTCTCACGAACAAAGACTCGCGTATTTGAGCACTGAGTTACTCGGTGCTTGTGCTAACGCCACTGCCCAGATAAATGACAATGCTGGAGATCAAATCATCCCAGTTGGCCAGAATGCTCGCTCAGCACCCGCATGACCTGGTTTGGCTGTCTTGCTACGTTAGCATCACAATAACCCACATAGCCGACCGAGAGCGGTGCCAACAGCCAGGCTAACGTTAGCATAGCAAACACAGATTAGCCGCAAGTTAGCTTGTGTTTAGCTAAGCGGCATTTTAAGCTAATTTAGACGGTATTCACAGTTTTAACCACTGGTATCAAGGGCTGTTTTTAATCTGTTAAATCAGTGTGCACGGTAGACAACAGAACCGAGGGTCACGGTTTTAACTTTTAACGTTAGCATCGTGTGCTAACATTAGCCTAGGGGAGTCGTGTTGCTGATCTGTCGATGATGTGACCACTCCTTGCCAACGCTGCAGTGCACCCACTATCTGAGGAAAAAAAACCGCGGCCCCCCGCTGTATGAGCCATATGGTAACATTTATGAATTAACTCACCTTGCTCGTGGAAAGCCTGTCCCGACCCCTTTCAGACTATTCCGTTTTTTAGTGTTTTCTCCCCTCTTTTCCCCTCCTTCCCTGGGTTCTGGGTCAAGCTCGTTAAAGACGAAGCGACATCACCGAGTTTTCTATCACAGAGAGGGCGGGATCAACAAGCGGCTTTACCGTAAAGACGGCGCACGCAAAATTCCTCCTCTCATACAGGTGTTTGGCACAAGTTTCTAGACTGGCACAGGTACTAGGCAGCCAGTAGCCGGACTGGGAACACCAATATAAAACACAGGGATTAATGTGAGCGAGCCTATGATTATAAAACGAGTAGGGGGGTTTAAATTCTGCTGCAGAATAAATAGGCTACCACCCACCGCCTCCTCTCTCCTCCCATTTATTTCCGTCTGTCGCTCCCTCTCCCTCACATATACACACACTGATGTCATTTCATTGATTGCCCAAGAACAATGGCCTGGGAGGAAGCTGCATTTCTTGGGGAAGTACAACAACAGCATTCCACACCAACACGGCAAAACTATTGGCACATAAAACCACTACCAGTGACCATCACATCCTCCGCATGTAAATAGATTGATGGCAAACAGCCTCTGCAATCACCTGATTTGTATGAATCATGCTTGACCACTGGATTATTTGGGGTCACTGCATGACTGTAAGTCAACAGCCTTACTGAAGTGCCAAACTTTGAGTTTTCTTTTGATATTACAGTAATTATTGTACTTTTAGTCCCCCTGTCTATTAGTATTTCTAATATATTCTCGACTTAACAGATCTTTGAGTGAAACCAAATCCAAACAAGTAGGATCCTGAATAAAATACTTTAGTGTGGGCAGGGTGGAAAGAGGAACAATGCAAGGAATTTCCCCCAGTTTCCTTAAGAGTCCCCCCACAGTGCTACAGTATGAGTAAACCTGAGTCACAATAATCACTGGGAACAAAAACAATGCTGCACCCTAGAGGTGTAAAATGATAAGAGACTTGTCAGACATTAAAAACTGTTAAAAAACTCTGCATTTATTCATAATAATTGCAAATCCAGATTACAAATCCACAGACAGAATCCACATTAAATTGATTATTGCCCAGTCTGAAACTATCAGGAAGTACAAAAGAGAGGAAAAGAAAGTGGCAACAGAGACAACAGAGGTAGTTTGCTTTGTAAAAGAAACACGCACATATGAAAATGACCGACAGGTAAATGCCAGGTATGCAGCTCACTATAGAATAAGCCACATATTTTTTGTAATTCCTTATCATTTATAATGTTCATATTTATAAATCCACATTTAAATTCAGCCAGTGTATCTATTTTTTTGGTCAACTGTGTGATCTGAAAAACTTTCCAAACAGTTTAAAACACTTTAGATTAGCACTTATATAACATTTAATTGTACCTAAGGTTGGGCACTAAGGCAACACGTACCAGCACATTGTTTTCTCCTGTAACAATGTGAAAGATTTCCATGGTTACAATTAACAAGAGTTCATTCTGTCAGAGAAGTCAAGCTAACAACTGCGAGGGTCTCTAATAATGAGCGTAATGTACACATTGAATGATATCTTATCCTGCCGTGAGCTACAGCTGTATAGTATGCAGAGTTGGTCATGTCTGGGTAAAGAGGATTTAAGCATTTATCAAATTTATCTTAAAGCTGGGGTAGGCAGATTAATTTTGGCTTCATTAGGCAAAAATACTATAATAAGAGGATGTTATAATTTGAATGGTCTGAGAGAACGCTAGACTTCAGCACCTCCTCTTGGTTATTAGGCTTTAAAGAGTCTAGCCCCTGACTGGAGACTTTTGGCCAATCACAGGTCATTTCAGAGAGAGGGCTTTTCTATTGGCTGTTCTACAAATGCGCATGCACGTCCCTTTGGTGAAGGCCTGACTCAACAGCAGAGAGTCCCATAGAGAAAGTTGCTACTCCAGCATTTGCAAAAACTGCCTACACTGCAAAGCAACCCAAAAAAGGAGGATGGAGTTAACAAAAAGAAAATCTCAGGGGTGTATGGTAGAGCAGGCACCCCATATATAGAGGCTGTGTCCTTGACCCATCGGTTAGGGTTCAATTCCAGCCCGCACTTTTTGTCCAATCAAACAAAGGCAAAATGCCAAAAAGAGAGTCTGACAGTTAACTACATAAAATGTGTCGATATCAGCGAAGGGTTTCAGAGATAAAGAAAAAATTTTGCTTATAGTTTAGCCTTCTGCTGACCGCAGAAAAATGCTCACGGCTGTGGCTTCAAGTTCACGTTCATGCAGATAATGTTAAGTAGAGCCTCAAATTCCAGTGTCCTTTGCTTCACTCCCTACAGCACCAGACCACCAAGAATTGAGAGGAGAGTGGGCAGCAGCTCCATAGACAGACCCCTAGTCAGTGGCCACAGCAACCTAAATCCAGCCAGCACAAACCCCATGTCCGGAGACCGGACAGCCCCAACTCCCCTTCAGATTAGCAAACTTTCTGTTGCTGTAAGACCTGGTGTTACTCCTTGCCACCAGTCTGCTGTGACACCTGGTGCTGGGGAGTTTGTGCTGGCCGAATGTGAGTCGTAGCAGCCGCCAACCAAAGATCTGTCTCCAAGGCTGCGGCCTGCTCTCCCCCACAAGGAAGCAGTCCACAGAGGCAGGTGGCAAGGTGAAGGGATGCTGGGGTGGGTAAAGTTAGCAAGCTAATACTTGTCTTATTTGTGGTCTGATAAACAGAGAGGGAGTGGGGTAAGAAGGGGGTGTGAGAAAGCTCTGTGTTTATCTTTACAGTTAAATCTGATGAAATAAATTAATGTACGGGTAACACTGAGGTGCTGTATACAGCACATGCCATTTCAAGATTTCTGCCTACCCCCAGCTTTAAATTAAGGTACTGTATATTTTCCTCGAATGATGAATAAGGCATACATTTGTCTGCTTTTTAAACAGTATAAAAAATCCCATTAGCCAGGAAAGATACATAAAAAGGCATTTTAGTTTTGAAGCTTGTTTTTCTATTGCTGGTTTTCCTAGAACTAAAAGAATGCAAGTCTTTTAATACTGAACAGAGGTGATGCTCGTTTGTGTCCTCATTTGAACAACAGCAGTCCATTGATTTTACTGAGTTGTAAAAATACATTGGTGTTATTGCAGTTTTAACACCTGACATTTTGCGCTGTAACTAAACTATATAAACAAAAGGACCAGAACATGAGATGCTGCCACAGGAAACACATATTCCCCAAATACACATAAGTGCCAGTAAAAGTAACATGCTGAAGAAATGTAAAATTCCACGTTAAGTTTTTAAATCTATGTATCTTTTATGGTCAGAGCACTCCGTTAGAGTTGTGTGTGATCATGTGCCTGCGCAGGTTGCTGGGGTTGTTGAAGCTGGCGGTGCACTGATTGCAGGTGTACGGCTTCTCTCCAGAGTGAGTCCTCAGGTGGATCTTCAGGCTGCCGTTCTGCGTGAAGCGTTTCCCACACTGCGTACAAGCGTACGGCTTCTCCCCGGTGTGAATGCGCATGTGGATGCTCAGTGTGGTCTTGTTGACAAACGACTTGCCGCAAAAGGTACAAAGAGCAGGCGACTCCCCCGTGTGACTTGCCCTGTGCACAATCAGGTCCTCGCGGTTAAGGAAACGCTCGCCGCAAAAGCTGCAGTCCAGAGATTTGTTGATGCCATGAGGGAAGACGTTCTGTGGCTGGGTGAACTGGCTGACGTGACTGGGGTGCCCCACTTGATTATCAGCTCCTACTACTTGTGTTTTTATTGCAGGATTCAATGCTGCTGCTGCTGAAGCCATTTGGGTGGAATGATTTCTTTCCAGCTGGCTGTTTCTGTTATCCTGCATCCCTCTCATTGGGGCTCTGTCACTGGCGCCAGTGGTGAAATTCAGGAGACTGTCATGGGTCACGTTGTGGTCGGGAGACAGAGAGCTAAAAGCCTGGAGTTCAGAGGCAGTGAAGAGGGTGTCGCTCTCATCCTGCAGAGGCCCTTCCCCTCGTCAGTGAACACTTACAATTCTCAGGTCCTCATTATCACCTGTCAGGCAGGAGGACTTTAAATTCTGAGTCCCTGTAGAAACACCGCCCTGCGTACTGTGGTTTCCAAAGTCATCCTGACCTAAGAAAAGAAAGCACACAATGACATTATGAATCAGTGTTTGTGTATGAAACTTTTAGACTGTGACTTGTGAGTCACAAAATTATTTGCAGGGACATAATTTGTATCAAGAAGCTGTCAGATGCCTTTGCAAAGTCTAAATGTGATTGTAAAGTGTTGACTTTAAGTTTTATTTCTTTTATTAGACATGAAAAAAATAGATATATATACACACATATAACAGAAAATACACGACGACAAATACAGATTCAATAAAAATGCTGAGAATAACACAATAAAGTTTTAAAAAAATCCACTGTGGTCCTTTTTCCAGGAGGACAACGGTGGCAATACACAGATGACGAAGGTACCCTTTATACAACTATAGAGCGAGGAAAAAATAACTTAACATAGCGTTCAACCTTGTTTGGAACTGAACTTGTATAGGCTATACTTATACCCAGCGTGCACCTCATCAGGCACCCCCCCTTGCACCACCAACAAATCAGCCTGTCCCATCTTGGAGTGAGGCCACTTCTTAAAGCGCTCCCAACAATGTGACCTCTGAGCACACACTACCTACAAGTTTACCATGTACACCCACAAACTAACACACGTAGTTAAAAATAATGAGCACAGTGACGTCTACCCAAAATGCCCTTCCTCAAATGCTGAATCAGCCAATGCCGGCCTTTAAACAGTTATGTGTCATGAATGAATCATGGCTGACTCATGCCACTCATGTTTCATTGCACACTGTGATGTAATGAATCACCCTGATAGCCTGCTCATTTATCCAACCTGATGTATGCTTCAATATATTGAAGTGTGCATGAAAAAAAGCTTGTTTAATAAGATATTTACCCATTAAAAAAACATCAGGGATGTGATTCATCTATAAAAAATAAGATATTATAAATTTATATTATGTAAAAGTGTTGATGATCTTTATTGTCAGTGTGCAGTTTATGGAGTTAAATAAATATTAAAATGTTTCTCATTTTATAGATGAGAGTGCAGGTTTTGGCTTAAAAATGGAAATGCTTTCCATAAAACCTCTGATGCGGGATATGTCTTCCTTCAGCTGTGACAGACATATACATTAAAAAAGTCTATTGTCTGCTGCTGTGTTTCCTTATTCGTTAATTTGTCAAGAAATCTTGTGAAAAGGCTAAACCAACAATTACTCAACCCCCTGTGTCAAACTGTTGCATCTGCTGACTGCTCACCTACAACTGGCCCGCATCCTCCGACGTCGTCCTCATCTTTGATCAGGATGACATCTGGGCTCTCTCCGTCTGCACACTAGCCAATAAAGACACAATGTGCATGATGAGCAAACAAATTGTCTAACAAAGCTATTAGTACCTGAAAGTACTTGTACTGTAGTTACCTCCACTTGAGTGGCGGGGGAGGAAGTCTTGTTCTCTGGTTGTAGAGAAATAGAAGCAGTTTCCCCAACAGTCTTTTGAGCCACTGGTGGCTTAATGACAACTAGAGGAAAGAAAAAGAAAGAATTTCAGGACCACTGATAGTGATATATGTGTAGGAGGGTTGAATGTGTGAGTAGGTGTGTATTATCACTGTCCATAAAACCAGAATTGTGGATTAAATGCACATTAACAACAAAATGACAAAGCTACATTTTCCACAGCTTGTCAGTCTGAATTCTGACTCTGTTGCACTGACTCAAATACAAGGCTCTGCAATGAATATTGGGCCAGTAGACTTTAGTTTGAAGCAGTGGCAATGGTAATGCTGTGAACTGGAAAGGGTTTAGTCAAGATGAGAGCTTTATTTGACTGCTAGCTGATCAACACATTTCCTGAGGGACATCCAAAACAATTTGTGGTGGATCACTTGGGACAAAAGCATCTGCTAAATAAATATAATGAGACATAATGTGGTTCCGTTTCATCATACACTCTCCAATACATACTGCATATAGTATCACACTACATACTTTTACCTGTATAACTGAAATGTCTATTTTCTGAAGAAGATATGCGTGATAGCTGCAAGCTACTGCAACTGCTTACAACCAAGAAATTCAAAGAAATTTTTTTTTTTTTTATTTGTACCCTATGGTTCATGACTTACTAGCAAAACATTGAGTTCTTAATAACTTATCAAGTGGTGATGCTATTGATGATATCTGTAATATGTTGAGTATCCCCCATGGAACACCTGTGTACTAAGTATTATTTCTCCTAGCATGCACAGTATTTGAGATGTTGATGATTGTATGCCCTCACTTATAGACTGCCATTCAAATTCAATCTAAATATTCATTTTTCTTTCAAACACTTAATGAACGTTGTTGAATGATGTTCAAACTGATTAACTTTAATGTTTTTAGTAAAAATACACTTACTCTGAATTTGATGCCTGCATCATGTCCCTAATAAGTTGGGACAACAAGAGACTTGGAATGCTAAAAAAAACTCTTGTGTGAAATATTACACAAGTGAACAGGTTAATTGGTAACAGAATCCAGTGTCATTATCTGGTATAGAGGGATATCCTCCAAAGGCTCTATTGTTTAAAGTGTAAGGTTCACCACTCTGCAAAAAACTACCTGGGCCAACAGGCCAACAGTTTAAGAACAACATTTCTTAATCTACAACTGCAGGAATTTAAGGGATCTCATCATGTACAATCCATAATACCATAAAAGATTCAGAGATCCAGAAAAAAATCTCTGCACATGTGAGTCAAGACTAAAAGCCCACATATTATGCCTGTGACCTTTGATCCTTCAGTCACCCCTGCATTAAAAACCAACATGATTATAAGGATGATAGTAAATAAGTAGGTGCACCACGCAGGAGGGCTGAATTGCCTCTTCTTTTCAGCCCTCTTGCGTGCGGTGCATCTACTTATTTTCTATCAAACTGATGTTTCCTGACATCACCTGCACCAAGTTATATGGACTGACAGTGCTTTCGAGGCATGTGCTTTTGAATGATTATAAAGATATTACTAACACTTTGGAAAACCATTGCCAGTAAACACAGCTTGACACTGCATCTACAAATGTAAGTTAAGACTCAACCGTGCAAAGTGAAAGCCATATTATCAACAGCATCCCGAAATGCTGCAGACTTCTCTTGCTCACCTGGGATGAACTGGCACAAAGTGGAAAAGTGTGCTGTGGTCTAACGAGTCCACATTTCAAACAGTTTTTGGAAATCATGGACATTGTGTTCTCTGGGATAAAGAGGGAAAAGGACCATTCAGCTGTGAGTCATGCTGAAAGGTACATACAGGTTTGGAGCAACACACTGCCATCCAGACTATGTCTTTTTCAGGGATGTCCCTGCTTAATCCAGTGAGACAATGCTGAGCCACATTCTGCACGAGTTAAGAGTGTGGCTTTGTAG